>BOPP01000009.1:11365376-11384510 GCA_017312745.1 Gryllus bimaculatus | reverse complement strand
AAGAGGGCGGTGAGAGCGAAGTGGAGGGGTCGGAGGCATCAAGAGGGGGGATGCCACCGTAGATGGCTCGTGGATGGCAGTTTCAATCGATAGCAGCGGAGAAGAGGTGCCTGGGGACGAGGAGGAGGAGGAAACGATATGTTTCGTGAAATTACTCGCTCCGTCATAGTTCCGCTCCCAGGTGATGGTAAATTTTAACTGTGGAGAATATGTGAACAGCGGTTGTTAAAGCAGACGAGACGTTCTCGGTTGAACAACATATTTTTCGTAAGTTTTGTAAGAATGGAATTGAAAGAAGTTGGAGGATTCACATTAGCATTAGGAGACCTTTTATGGAAAGTTTGAAGCTTTTGTTTAAATAAAAAAATTTCCCTAAATAGTTCCTTTTTTAAAAAAAAAGTTTAAAAAAATTAATATTTTGAAGTTGCATATGATTTTGCATTATTTTACGTAAAATATTTTCTCTACGAATTGTATTTCGAATTTCACTACGAAATAGCAGTATTATACGAGGGGACGTAATTTCAAGGCATTATCGTTTGATAAATAGCGCTCTACAAGGAAATTATTTTTCTAATGGACTTTTATTATATTGCATAAACAATAGGAGGGGCGATTGTAGTTGAATTTAATGAAAAAAAAAGGATCGGAAAATAATACTGTCCTAATGAACGGAACGTTGAAAAGTAAAATAAAGTAATAAAACTTATGAAATGGAATTTGGAACGTCAAGGTGTTAAAATTTGTCTTGTACATATAATTTGAGGCACTTGCTATTCTTGGTATTTTACAAAAGAACCTCTTAACGTTCACTTCTGGCTTGATATGGGCGGGATACGCTCACGCTGCATTTTATGTGGAAATAAGATGGATTTTAACCCCTTATCAGGTTACGAATGGCACTTAAATTAAATGGTTAAATGTAGCAGAAATTCAAAAGAGTACATATTCGTAAATAATAATAAAATGACCTACTAATTTACAAACTACGCTTTCAATTAGAGAGTTCTCGTTATCCGAGAATATAAACAAAATTCTTTGTCATGTCTCTGTATCTGGAATGAAATGCAAATAATTCTTTTTATTTAATCATTCGCGTAATTACATGGAATGTTTTATTAAAATGGATATTTGCTTCACAATATTGATTATTTTTTCATTATTCGATAATATTGCAATAAATTGAATTGAATTGTTGCCTTATTTTACGTGGCGTGACTCAAACCATGAACTCTGCTGACTTCCGACTGACCACGCACATTCCGCTACGCTTCTTTCACAGACTAGCGGAGAGTGAAGGTATTTCTTGAGCAGCAAAACTGGCGATTTGAATTTAGCTGAGAGGCTTTATTTAGTCTTGTCGGTATTTTGCATGCAGTAAATCTACTGACATGGGACAACTGGCTTTACTTTCCCTCCGAAAGTAAGCGTTAAATATCTACAGCTTCGATCGGATTTGAACCTGTGCACTTGGGTATAACAATCAAATACGATAACTGTTACATCATTGCCGACGCCGGCGCCATAAACCTACATTGTTACTAATTTTATTTAAAGTACAAAGCTTTATATTACGCGGTAAATTATTTTAGAATCATTTTTTGAAGGTTTTATAATGAGAGACATGTTTATTTGCAGGATGCATGTAAACGCTCTCGTCATACCTATAGGAGAAAGTATTCTGCAACGGACGTTCATGTTCTGTGTGAGGCAATAAAATCATAAACGTAGTACTCGGTAATAATGTGAACGGGATTTGGAAAGATACTAGAAAATCGTAAAAGGTGGAGCAAAAGTAAAAGCGCCGCTGTGGCCGCCCCAGGCTGAAACGCGTCGATGGAATCGATGCCGTCCGTCTGCGGGCCCAGGTGGGTGGCGCGGAGCGGCGTGGCGGGGGGCGCCGGCGCGGAATTCGGGCGTTGATGGTGTTTGATGAGCTCTTCGCCGGGGCTTAGGCGCGACGGTGGCGCCAGTGGGGGCAGCGCCGAGAGGTTTGGGGGGAAGGAGGCAAGGCGAGACGAGGCGAGGTCAGAGCGATGGTAGGGCGGGAGCTGGGCAAGACGGGGCCGAGCGGGGGCGCGCTGTCAGTTAAATGGGGCGGCAGTGAGACTGTGGTTGCAGGGGGTGGCCGGCGGGCAAGGATTGGTGGCGGCGGTGATGCGCGGCACGGCGGAGCACGCGAAATGCAGCGTTTTGTGGCAGGGGCGCCGCCGGCGTTCCGGCTGGGGTCGGCCGGTCGTGTGGCGAGGCGACCGCCGCGGGGCAGTGTCACGCGATGGGCTAAGGCGGGGCCGGTGCGGGCGGCATCCCGAGACGTGGCGGGCGGCGAGCGACGAGCGCGGGGCGTGACGGGCGACGTGTCCGCCGGATCCATTTCGCCCTGCGGGGCGGCGTGGGATCGTGGGGTGCGGGAGGGGCCCTGGGATCAAAACAATTTTCCAAGAGATAAAACCCCTCGCATTCGGCAAGATAACGTCGCCGCCTCGGTCTTCATTGCCTTGGGGAAAAGGGGGACGAAGGAGGAATTGAAGGACAGGGATGAAAGGGGCCGGGAGATGTTGGGAAATAAGAAATGTATCCAGACGGGAGAGGAAGGATGATAGCTCTGTTGAATCGAGATATAGAAGGTTATAGGTAATTTTTTTAATGATAACGTACAAATATGTGTTATTATTTTAAATTTTATAATAATTAATATATAAAATCTAAATGTATTTTCTAATTATTAGTGTGCGAGTCAATTGTTAATTTAGTTTTTTAAAATATTTTTAGTGCGTCAACGTCTCGTATTTTATGCAGCCGCCTGTAATGCAATGCTTTTGACTTTGATTGTTGGTAATTACGCGAATGAAATGCGGTTAAATAGCAAGAATGAAATCATTTGTTGATTAATTAGTTCCAGAAATCCGCAATAATACAATTTTAAAATAATTTCGGAATGCCTGTGTTGTTTTTTTTTGAAATAACAAAAAACATCAATAAAGCAATGAGTAGGAGCTAAGAATGAGACGTGATAATGGTTGGTTAGTAAATATGTTGAGAGGGCCCAACATTACAGCCGTGCAAAAGTATCTCTAAATATATCAGGCAGAAACCAATATTTACGAATGTTAAACACACGCATGAGAAAGAAAAGGACCTAATCATGACTTCTAGATTAACTGCTAGGAATAAAACACTTATTTTCAGGAGAGCGAGAAGAAACTTATTTTCAAGAGAGCAAAAGAGGATTGTGGCAATATAATTTGAGACTCAAATATAATCAATAGAACGAAAGACAAATGAGAAAGATCTCAAAGTAAAGGTAAGTATACTGAAAAGGAAAGAAGGAAATCTAGAGTTTTTCTATTTTGAGTGAATTGCAATTGTGAGAAAAATGCGATAATTATGTGAAATCCACATTCGTAAGACGCCAATAATTAAGCACTGTTTGCCGTGTAATGTTCTGTAAACAAGATTACTAATAATACAGAGTTAAGTCCGTTGTCTGCATGGAGGTAACTGATACTTCATTTTACAGCATTTCTGTTTTCAAGAAAAAGTGCACAGAGTAGCTTAATCTCATTTGCGCTATAATCCGTGAAGTCACATCAATGAAGTTTTTTGAAGGCGCAGAATAACCCATCACCACTCTCGTCGATACACCTATTGCTGACAGTGTTCCATACGTATATACAAATTTCTACTTTCAGATAGACCTACACCATTATGTTTATTCATGGCTCATGTATGTTGGTTTGAGAAAAAAAACTGCTGTGTATGGTATTCATATCTGTTCTGTGCTTTCATGTTCGCGTTCATCCCAACACATGCTCCATTCAGAAGACTTTTTAAGTCACCGCAAAAAGAAACTACGTATTTTTCCTAAGTTGTGGTTGGCTTTACCGAGGCTTCCTGCTGCATGTGTATTATCCTCCCGTCCCCTCCCCCTCTTGTCATCTCCGCTCGTTTCCTGAAGGAAGCTTTCTTCCTTGTCGTCGGCAGGGGCATTCCTTTTTCCGCCTGGTTCTTTGTTCCGGATTCTTCTGCGTCTCAGCCACCGCCCATTCTCTGCGAGGGCGCAGTATTGTCGCTGCGGACCCCGGCGGCAGAGCGCGTGAGGACGAAAGTCAGCTGGCGGCCTCTGTCGCCGAAGGTTGAAACTAAGTTGGATGTCTCTTGCCACTCAACCTCCACGTCTGTTGAGACTTGCAATTTGTTAGCCGAACAGTAAGTTTGTCACTTCATGGGAATGCATACTAATTAATGAATTCATCTTTTTTTCCTTTTTCGTATATGTACGTATATACGGATTAAAATACGTAATATAGAGAGCGCGCGTAAATGCGTAATATAGAGCCGTTCTTCTGTCCAGACCTTTGCTTTGTTTCTTTTTTTTTTTTTTTTTTTTTTTTTTTTTTTTTTTTTTTTTTTTTTTTTTTTTTTTTTTTTTTGAAACTTCGAATCCTTTTTGGTTATAACTTTCCAATATGTTTCCTAAAATGAGTTTCCTAAAATCAGTTCTGAAATCAATTTTTTAGAATTCAATTTCTTCGAGAACATTTTTTTATCTAAGTAGATAAACTTCCATTAAGGATTTTTTTAAATCAAAATTACCTTCGGACCGTTGGAAACCTAAACCAACAATTTGCCCGCAAAAAAATAATCTTCATTTCCATTTCCAATCTTCACATCATTTTTTGACATTCGAAAGTGTTTCGCATTGCTTTTGCAAGCTTTTTACCGCCCTTTACTGTGTTTTTGACAGCTAAGTTAAACACAATGTCCAGGGAGCCCTGCTTTTATTCTGATAATCACAATGAGTATAATGTAACGTATTAGCCAGCGTGCCTCATGGCACCTATTTGGGGACGCTTGGAAAAGGATTAGCCTAGCCACAGGAAGTAGGGGTTTCCCTGGGAAGGGTAGGGAAGAACGCGGAAACGGGAGACACAAGGCTTTGGGAGTATCCGGCCTATAGAAAACTTTTCCACTGTTATAACAAGCGAGGGGGTGGCGTGACGTAGTAGGTCACGTGGGCCTCGCCTATATAACAGAGGAAATACAAGCCAGTGGGTTTCTGGAGACAATGGGAGAACCTCGTGGTGTGCCCACCAGAAACTTGCGCCAAGACTGTGCATATGCGAGCCAGGCTCGCGAGGCTGGAGTCATTAGTTGACGAAGCCTGCGGACTTTGTGTCCTCTGTGGTGACTGCGGTCACCGGGAGCGACGCTGTGTGCGTGCTCCGAGTGAAGAGTGGTTGAGTGCCACGCATTCACCCGATCTCAATCGAGTAAGATCGCTCCATGCCGCATCGAAGGACAAACCAGACCGCTTTGGAGAGCGCCCCCAGAACCGGACCCTCTTGTATTAGCAGCAATGGTGTCCCCCAGGTGACATCCCGGCGTCCCACCGGAATCAGCTTTACTGCCCGCTTCAAAACCAGTAGAGTGGCGAACGTGGCCCATCTTCAAATCCGTTTAGATCCGCCCTCCCTCCGATACCAGCGCTATAGTCTAGTTCGTATCCCAGAGCCCATAGCGTGTGGTAAGTCCCTAGTACTTCATTAAGTGTATGTATATATTGTTTTGTTTCTTCTTGTTAAATAAAAATATATGTGATACTACCCGAATAACGTATCACTCTAGGGTCCTGTCCATGCGTAGCCGCCTGTCAGTTGCAATAAAACCATACGCGTCACCCAAGTAAGATGGTCAATTCATCTACGCAATATTACGTTACCAGACTAAACACCCGTGCGCACGTATACGCACATTGTAATACAACCCGCGGCTCTAAGTCCACCCTTTTACCAAATAAAGAGACTATCTGCAGGCCGGAAATTGTGATGAACAATTCACAAATTTAGAGAATCGGATTCTTCAGCATTGTAAAGATATTTATCTGATATATCAAAACAAATTTCGCCTGGCGACCCAAAGAGAAAAATGAATTTGGGACACCATTCTTAAAATTATGATGCGTGCGCATGAAGTTCCTTCCACTATGCTGCGCCGCAGCGTTTCACGTCACTCAGGTTCGCTGCCGTCTCCCCGCGCTCCCAATCTCAATCCGGCAGCTGCGTGGCGCATCAAGATGCACCGCCCAGGCCCAGGCCGCTCCGAAGACCCCTGCTGCGCCTCTCCCCCCCCCCCCCCCTCGTCTTCCTCTTTCCCTCCCCTCGCTTCCACGCCTCCCCGTTGCGCCACTCCTCGCGTCTGTCTTTAACTCGCACATTTCATCGCCATTCTCGTGTCACACGCCGCTCAATGTCGTCCCTACAGAGCAGTCTAGCCTATATAGGTCGATAGTGGAGAATCTTTTATACTTGCTAGATAAGCTAGCGAAGAAGAATTCTAGCGCTCGGGTGCTCTGATTGGTTGTCTTTTTTAGATTTCTTTCAATAAATGCCAAGCGATGTCGGACAATACTTAACAACGTACACGGACGGCGCGCGAATCTTTCCTCTCCAAATCATTTCCCTTCCTCGCCCCTACTTCCACACTTGCAAGCACTGCACTACCCGCCCCATGTCGGAGCGCAGTCAGGTGCTTAGGCCGTGTCACGCTAGGGAACACCTAATGGAGGAAGCCAATAACCTTCATGTAGGTCACTGTTGGCTGTCGCCATTCAGCCGGGAGGGGGGGGAGAAACGTTCGCCTCACCATTAAGTGATTAAAACCATCACTACACTTATGGGACGAACAACCATAAGTAGGTTGTCACGCCCGAAGCACCGAAATAATCAATAAGCAAATGTTTTCTGCCCCCTCACTCGCCTGGCATCCTCACCCCATCCCCCTCGATTCGATGCCCTTCCCACTCGGTTCCCACTTCGCAACCCCTCCCCGCCACCCCTGGTTCTGCGTTGCGCCTTTCGCACCCGTTGCCTCTACGCCGACTCTACAACCGTCGCCCGCGCTGTCCCAGAAAGATTTGCCCCGTGAACCCTACACAGATCTCGACTCCTTCCTCATCCTCCCCCCCCCACCCCACCTCGCGCCCGCCCGCCTCCGCGCTCCGCTCCCAAAGAGCCAACTGGGAGAGCGCGAATTTGTTCTACTCGCTGAAGATAAGGACGCTCAAAGAGCCTCAGTGAGCGACAACCGGAGCGGCGGGAGGGCCGTGCCCTTGAGGTGAACGGGCACGCAAAACCACTGGATCGGTGTCGGGCGAACTCGAGCGCGGAGGGACGGGCTGAAAACGCGCAGACGGAAGGGGGTGGCGGCGGGGCAATAGCGAGCCGAGACTTGCAACCAAGAAGCAGCGGCGCGTGCTTCGATGCGGAACGAGAGGAGGGGAACAACCGTAACAACTATGGAACGTCAGCCCTCCCACGCGTGTCGGCGGGCTGGAGGCGGAGGAGGAGAAACGCGCTCGAGTTGGAAAGAAATGGCGCGAGGAAGAGATCTCGCCGCCCTAAGTCCGTCCGCACCTTTATCTCGAATCCGTCATGGTCGTTTATTTCCCAGATTCGGGTGCTTCTCCCCGAGGCCCTGCTGCTGGCAGCCGGACCGCGTCCCGTCTTGTTTCTCCAAGCGAGCGCGCCAGCGAGTCCGCCCCCCCCACCGCCCCCCCCCCGCCCCCACTTGCGCGCTGCCTGCAGAGCCACCTGGAGGAGGAAGAGACGCCAACAAGGCGCCTCTCCCTGGAGCCCTCCCGCGCCTACCGCGCAGACTGTGAATTAAGTATCGCAGGCCTTCGGAGGTTGATACGCGAGGGTCCAGAGTGTTTCTTGTAGTCATATGACTATATGAAGCTGGTTGTAGTATTAGAAACGAGTTAGTTAATATTACTTTAAAATATTTAGAAACGCAAAGTAAATGACTGGTGCAAACACAATGCATTTTATTCGTAAATGTTGCTTGAAACATTTGCTATTATGAAGAGGACGATGAAGATTTCTGTTAAATGTTAACATAAAAGACTGATTTGGGCAATGCATGTTTAAGAAGGGAATTTAGTTACGCCACAAATTCCTATATTTCGGATAAAAGAATACAAGAGAAAAATGATGGTATATTTTGCAAGTTACTCTGTGACAGTTCGGTGAACTGGTTCACAATTGTCTCGTAATCAATTTTACGAACCTATATTAAATTTTGAGTTAACGTACTTTTGTACGTACAAGTGTGTCCACTAGCCTGTCCGGATTGCCGAAATCGCTAAGGCAGTAGTGCCGTAGCGATCTCGGACTGAAGAATCGCGGGTTCGAGTCCCGCTTCGGGCATGGTTGTATTATGCTCGTTTCTTTCACCCCCTATCATCCTCATATCGTTTCATCCTCATAGTTATCAGACCGTCACTCGCAATAATGATTTAGAAGTAGATGCGACCTTAAATAACAAAAAGAATATGTCCATTCTTCGTATTAGTTTACTTAGGGGCAGAGAAATAATGACTTCAAAGAATATACGTTTGGGAAGCACTTTCCGTTAAATACGGCCTTATCACTCTCGTCCTTCAATTCTTTTCCTTTCTTCCATTGCCTTTCCGCCGTCCTCCCGTACTTCCGCGTTCGTAATTTTTATGCGAACGTGCTGCGCGCAACGGTCGTCGGCGCGTGAACATGACGCGCGTCACGCAACGCAGTTAAAACGACGTAACTCGACCATACTTTCCGCCCCAGTTGCCGCCACGCAGTTCATGCTGCGCGACATGCTGCGCGACAGGCTGCGCGTCTAACTGCTCGATAAAAGTCGTCTTTCATAGCGCCTTTTATGAACTAGCCGAGACGTGACAACTGCAGAGGTGGGTAGATTGCCTAAACACGTGACGTTGGTTATCAACAGTTGGGGTTCGCAAGATGTTTATAGAACCAAGAGAGCGAGATCTTGTTTCTTCGTTGAAATCACAACTGTAATGTTAGTAACAATATATTGGATTGAATTTACTAAAGTATTGACTATTACTAAAGTATTGAAAGTTTTCATGAACTTTCATATAAAAATAAGATACGGGCGTAAACATTACAACGAATTTCCTTTATGTAACCTATAATTCTATCTTATTCCAATTTTTTTTAAAAAATGGCTTTGGTTGTTGTACCGAACGAGACCGCACCTGAGCCACTAAAATTATCGGTTTATCGATAACCTATTTATGTTGATGTTCCTATAAAGTAAGCAATATGTCGATGTGTTGGTGATGAAGTGCTTTTATCTAGGGTATGATTTACGAAGCGTCGTTGTCAGAATAACAAGAGGAAAGCTTATGGTGTCACTACACCGTAATGCGGCGAAAATGACTACGCGCCGTCCAAAGCTGAGTCGAGTCTCGGCTTGTCGGACAGCAAATTCGCAGTGGATCGGATGGGAATCGTCGGAGCGGCATCCTTAATCCAGCCCGCCGACAAGCGGCCATCGCCCTGTGGAGATTATATCGGCTTTCTGCTCCGCGTAGGCAGAAGGCAGAGTCGACACCGCGATCATCCGAACTCTCTCGCCCTTGCGAATCCCACGAGAGGCGAGGTTACGAAAGTGCCACGCGGCAACGCATGGCGGGGCGGTGTCGCGTGGGCGTGGGCGATTCGGCCCAGCGCAGCGGGCGAATTTCTCTTCTGCCCTCCCCGCCACCGCCCTCGACGCCCATCAGATACGACTCCCGCTGACAGCGCCGTTTCGCTCGGCCCGGCTAATGACAAATTCCCCCGCCAGGAGCGCGCCAGTCGCAGGCGCCGCCCCCGCCTTGCCACTGTCCCCGCCGCCGCTGCCGCCTCCCGGCAGCGTATCGACAAGTTGGCTTATACATTGTGTCGGAAACCGGCTCGAAGTTTGGATCTGATAAACTCCATTCAATACTGGAGGCAAGTTTCTTGCGCGCGGGACGCTGGGACGAGAAAGGACGGGGTGGTTGGGGGGGGGGTGCGAAGCGAAGCGAAGCGGCGGTTCCGGTTCCGCTCGGCTCCGTCCCGCCCGTCCCGTCCGTCCCGCCCCGCGTCCTCCGCGGTCCCCCAACTCGTGTTTCGCTGTCCCGTTCGTGCCGCCGCTATATCTCAGCACACGCCGCGTCGTACATAAATAGGGCCGGGCCGGAAACCCAGCGAGGCACAAATTGGACCCGAGTGGAGGCGGCTGCGTTGGGGTTGGAGGCCGAGAGTGGTGGCTGTTGTGAGTGAAGAGGAAATGGCGGCATGAAGCTGTGGTCGGTTTCAATGAAGACATTGTCTGGGTTGGTTAGAGTGCTTCGAAATGATGGTTCGAAGAAAGCGTTTTGTTATTCTAATTTAATTAGTTTGACTTTGATTCTTTAGCTACGTTTAAAGTACTATCTTTGTTTATCAATAATTTTATAAACTTGAGTGTGGCGTCATCGCGTAACAATATATTTTGGATGTAACAATACTTTTAACGTAGTATTGTCTCGAAGTTGGACGGTTATTATTGGGAGAATATCGTATAGTGATAAATTGATCTGTGTGGTGTTTCCAGGAGAGTCCAATGAATTATTGTTAATTTTGAAGTGTTCAAGAGTATAATATAATTATGTTGAACGGACTAGAAAAAATATGCTTTCAGAGTAGGAGATACTGCATAAACGTGAGATATGTTTTCTTCCTCGGAGGATAAAAGGCACTCGTGTGCTTTGTTAGAGATTCACTACGTTCTTTGGTTTTTTGAGTCAAGTGGTTCTGTAATCGAACTTATTCTGAATATCAAATATTTCCTAGGGTGGAAATTCGAATACATATACATTATTTACTAAATTACGAGTATTTCGCATGTGGTAACTTTCACGTTCCGTACTATTTGCTTTCGCATGACTCGACGGAAATTCTTAGAACCATTCGTTCTGTTTTCTCCACGTTCTTTGCAAGTAATCTTCTTACTAATAAATGTATAGCTTAACTTTCAATCGCCTGCTTCACCTGCTTTATGTCTCCCATCTTCTTAATGCCCTTCTCTTCTCACAGCTACGGGCTCCCAACCACGGAACCGCCATTTCTCTACGCTGAGGATTCCAGTTGCAAAAGCGTGTCTTCACCCCAACCTCACCGCCCAGCGTCCTGTCCACCTTCCCCATTGCTCACTCCCGCTCCCGTCGCCCCGCTCTCGCACCCCTGTGTTCCGCCATAGCTTTCGCTCCCCCCGCTCGCATCCCACTGCAGTCCTTGCTCCCCTCCACCTCTTCGGTCTCCGTTCCTGAGCCTCCGCTCACCTACTCCACTTCCGCCGACTCCCTTCGCGCTCCCGCCCCCCCAACATCAATCCCGCTAACCGTCCCTCGTATTCTTCCGCTCACAGCTTTTCGTCCCCGCTGTGACCTCCCTGCTGTTGCCCTGCATCTACCCCCGCGCTATGCCCATCCCTTCCACCGACTCATCCTCACGCTCCTACCGTTCGTCCAGCCTTTGCCGCCTCACTCTTCGCTCCCACAACCGTTGGCTGCCTCTTTCACAGCTCCGCGCGCCCCCCCCACATGGTCCTAGTGGTCTCCTGCAATGCCCCCCCCCCGCACTGGGCCTTTGGCGCGGCCCGGGGCCCCGGCCGCCTTTTTCGATCGGGGGCGGTTTATTTTATCGCACCGCCACCCCGGACTTAAGCGGCGCTGCTTCGGCGCGGAATATTACGGCGTCGAAGGCAGAAGCAGCGGCGGCGGCGGCTTCATTACGCATTCATGATGCGGCGATTCGCCGCCTTTATGAAAGAATGCGATAAAGGGCGCGAATTGAAAGAGGGAGGGAAGGGCGTGCGCCCTCGCTTGCTTTGCGTCGTACAGCGCTGCCCCCGCGGCTGCCTCCGAGTCGGCCATCGCCCTGGACTGTTGGCCTCAGCTCCCCTTGTACCATGCCACAGCCTCCTCGCTCTTTTGGTCGTAAGCGTCTTTTCCCCGCATCTCCCGTGCTTTGCAATCGAACTGCCGAGATTTCCAAATGACGCAAGGACATCCTCTTCAACTTGCATTAGACATTTTCTATAAAGTATTTCCAGACGAATTTCATTACCCATTTTTCCCATTTCTATTTTTTTCTTGTTTGGGAACTATACACTTCTCCTTCACCATTCTGTCATTACTGTTGTTATCGTTGTCATCACTTTTACGTTTAACATAAACATTATTCAACAAGCGCAACATTAATTAGTATTATCATTACCATCTTAACTACCTCCGGTCCTCTCAATTACTACCATCATCACAATTGCTTTATTATCAGCGCGGTGGCGGTAACACATATATATGTGATCCCATCGCTTCCGCCGCATTTCCTTAGTACCTCCTCTTCTTTTGTCCCTCGTCGCTCCCATCTCGCCATCCTCGCTGCCTCCTCCTCTCTTTGATGCAGACGATTTTAATAACGCTCGGAGATGCTGCTGTGGCGGGAGGGCAGAGTAAGAAGAGGGCTTTGGAAGCCGGCAACGATTGTATGAAAAACACGGGGCTGATGCAAAGCGAGCGCTGAAGGCCAGCGATATGAGAACACTGGATGAAATCGCGTCTAGACTCTTCGGTAGAACAGAAATAATGGCAAGAGGCTGAGGAATTTCTGATATCGTTGCTTTGAAAAGAGGGACTCGTCTTTGAAGAATTGTAGTTCTCTTCCTCTAGATCGGAATGGAATATTTTAGTGACAAACTTCAAAATCTTATAAAATGTTGCGATTTCAGGGGGGTGCAGAAAGAGAATATTTAATAATGTTCGAATATATGTGTCTAAACTCTTCATTCTAATTTAGATTAAACTCTTAAACCTCCTACATCTCAATAATGTGCATGGTTGTTATATTATTTTTTTAAATAGTACCTTATAAGATGCGTATTGTTCTATTGAACTACAGAAAATTTACAAATTGGTTCACTAGTTACAACTCTAGTGATGGGTTGTATCGACGCAAATTGTGACCGCAACATGCATTATCAAAAAAGAAAATGTTACAAAATTTAGAATAATGTATTGCCTAAAAGTTATTAGTAAAATTGCAAGGCTATAGCTATGATGACACTCGCATAAATAAATTGATTTGTTAAATACATTTCAAAACTCAAGTGAGGAACACGCAGACTCTTCATTTCCCGAAGGTTGCCACACTATTTTGATGGAAAAGAGCTGTTTCTCGAGTAGGATCTTGTGGTAAAAGAGAGCATATAAAAAAGTCCAATACCTTATTAACTTGTAGCCTTATCACATGACACGAAGGAGGCAGGGAGAAAATTATTTTGAGGTAACCAATGTATTTTAAATGAGCTCGTCTTCCACTGATTCTGTGCCCTCCTGTCCAAGCAGAGTTGTAAATTGATTACCAAATTTTGCTTTGACGTTGATCATAATATTACTTAATACATACGTAAACATATCGCCATCAAATATTTCACTGCTTAATCTTATTTGGGGTTATTATATAAATGCTGGTAATAACCTACCGCTCATCTGCAAAGTCATAGTGAGGTGAAAGACAACTGCTCAATGCTGTACGAAGTAGAACTAATCAGAGTTCTCACGTTGGTAATATGTTATTAGATGGTGATTGAGTTAATTAATTAATTCATAAATTAATTCATAAATTCATTGCATTCGTTCGTTTGCTTGTTCATTCATGGATGTTTCCGGGCACGTCTACAGCTATGGCCGTTAGTATGGTTAATATTTTACTTTGTAGGTGGCGATTTTAGTCTCTACTGAATTGTGAGATCGGCTAGCGGGCATTTTCGGGCATTTTTCCAACTAGATATATCTCAGTGGCGGAGCACCGTCGCAGCCGGGACAAGCTCTAAGCTGCGAACTGACCGCCGGAAGAGGACGAAAAGATCGCGCGCAGTCCGTGACCCGTTTGTTAGGATATTGGAGCGGCATTCGCCTAATGCTGATCGGGGAAACAACGAGAAACTACCGAACAGAGCTGCCGGCAACCATAAGTTCCCCTTTCGACAACAGCAAGAACTCCACCCAGCTATTACTAGTGTCGAAAATCCCCCTCTGATCGGAAGATTCTACTGCTAGAGTCCAGACAGAGTCGCTCCAGAAATACCTGGCCCTGAGCTTAACTCCACCGGTGTGTTGCCTTTTGAAATGATGGCGTGACAGCGAGGGAGCCTCGCGGGGTGGGACTGCGCCTTAATGGCGGCACACGCCGCGCTGTTCCCTTGCGCTCCGTGTGGGCGTCTGGAGAGGCCGCTGCAGGGCGCGCAGGTGTTGCGCCTCCGGCAGGAGGAGGAGGAGGAAGAGGCCCAGAGCCGTGTGACAGGTGCTCGCTTCCCAGGAGCTTCTCTTCCCGGGGCGCAATGCGGAAGCGGAGCGGGGGAGGGGGATCAGCGTCTGGTTCTCGCCGCACTGCAGCAACTCGGCGCCAAGTAGCCCTTGGTGGAGGCGGAAATGAGATGCTTTTAGTTCTTCCGCCCAAAACACAATTTATATTTTCGCTATAATACACTATTATATCGATATAACTGGATGAGACGTCACTCTTCATAGCGTCTCGGTCCGTTGAGGATTTTAATGTTTGGCGTCAGTGAAGAACGATTGAAAAAAAATATTTGTAGCAAAATATGGTGTATGAATACCATTTCAATAATTGCTTTATATTACTTTCTCTTATAAGGATGTGAAATTACGAAATGTGTTTATGGATATAAAGCGATACCAGAAAATATTTTCCTCTATTGAACGAATTACATTAATAAATATTAGGTGACAGTCTAATGCAGGTGATCTCATTTCTAGTTTCTGATTTTGCCCATTCGTGCTATTCAGTGTTGACGTTACAAAAACATGTTGGGCGACAAATGGCCACGATGTATTTTCGAATAAATTTCAAACAATATATCTAACCATTTTCTGTAGTACTGTAGTACGAATTTCGAATATTCAAAAGTTATTTTGATAAGGAATTTATAGCGCTATTATTATCTGAATAATCTAAAAACGTTGTTAGTCAAAAGCAAATGATAGATGTTGTTAGACTTTGGAGGAAAAGCTATTTACTTTAAGGACCTGTTTAGGAACAGTTTTGGTTCGATATTGCGTTGCAACTTGCTTAAAAGGCTTTCATTAAGCCGTCTTTGTCGGCGTTCCAGAAGTTACATGGCGCGTGACTAAGAAGCAAACTGAGAAGTTTGGCACTTAGCATCAGGCCATTGCTTGGGAATTTCTTGAGCAGATTTTGGGGATATTTTCTCTTTGTGAAGGATCTGATACAGTTCTAAAGTATTATCAGCATTATGAGAATGAAAAATACAAGTTAATATCAAGTAGTCAGCAAGTCTCAAAAGTATTGAAAGTAAAAATTAAAAACATTGTTTTATGTACATTTCTAATTTCTTATTCTTTTTCTTTTTTTTTTTTTTGGCAGGTGAGTTTCGTATGAGTGATCCAATGGTTGTATGAGCAAATGTAAGTACTATATGTTATGTACCTACTCTTACATATATGGCTGTGAAACTCTATAATGAATTCTTGCCGATTTTTGGTGAAAAATAGCCTTTTCTTAGCGTGAAAACTATGTAGTTAAATAAAAAACGCCAATATTAGCTTGCATATTGTATTATTTCAATTTTTGTATAAATTAACTAATCCCTGAGATTTCATGTCCATCGTGACTCATATTTTATGGACTTTGCATCGTTTAGTCAGAAGAAAACTGATTCACTAACATCTTTATTTGTATAAAAAGAATTATCAAACAACTCCATTGTTTCGAGAATGCTAAATTCAAACTAATTTAGGGAATGATCGGGTCAGTTTTCAGAAAATAAACTGTCACATCGATTAGAGCTCAAAATATCATGACGTCATCTCTCACCCGATTCTTTATTACCTGAGCAAGTAATTACAGAACAGTGAGCTTTTGCGACCGTCCGCCGCACCCGACGTGGGCGCGCTCTGGCGTGAAACTCATGCGCCGGCGCTTGAACAGTTGTTAGCGAAATTTCATGTCCGCCTTGTTTCCGCGCCCGTGGCGGCGCGTGACGCACGCGGAATAACACGCGAGCGCTGTACTGCAGTGACGCAGGCGCACGATAATTTCCAAACTTGTTGATTTGAGCGGGCGGGTGGTCAGCCGGGGGGCGGACCCGACGAACCCGCGACCACCGCCCCCGACCCTCGCGAGCTCTCCACTGCTCATTATCCGCCTCGCGGGCGGTCCTGTATTTGCCCTTATTGCAATTCATTTTCCTCGCACTTTCTAAGCGTACCCTTCACTTTTCAATTTCGTTTGGTTGCGCCTCCTTTCGTCCTAATCTTCTGACACCTTGTTATATTATCAAAACACCCTCCCGGGATTTCGCCGTTATTGTCGCTTTCATGTTATATTCCTCCCATTACTCTGTTTCCATTTTCGTGTCTATTACATCAATGTCATGACTTTATCTTGCTTCATTTCCTTTTTTTGTGCATTTTCCTTTCTCTCGTTGTCGTATATCCACACACGTCCGTCATATCGCAGTTTTCGGTTCGTTTCTCTGTCATTTTAAAAACGTGTTTAGTTCGTCAAAGCGTCATACTCCTATACCGCCATACCGTTCAACGTACTCTTTTTGACATTGCCCACATTTCGTTTACATTTTCCGATTTCAGAAGCCACCTTTGCTTCAGTCACAATAATTGTCTTTACTGCTCTCTCAACTCTCATTTTCCCACATCCTCGTCGACCATCGACTCCCCTCCATCGGAGCCGAGTCGACCATCGAATCCCCTCCATCGGAGCCGAACATGCGTGCAACGGACTCGGATGCCCCATTCGTGCTCTCAATTACATCACGGAGCCGACTCGGACCGCTCTCGAACCTGCCCTCCGCGCTCCGCTCTCGAACCTGCGCTCCGCTCTCGAACCTGCCCTCCGCACTACGCTCTCGAACCATGCCCTCCGCGCTCCGCTCTCGGACCATGCCCTCCGCGCTCCGCTCTCGAACCTGCCCTCCGCGCTCCGCTCTCGAATCTGCCCTCCACATCCTTCTCTCGATTCAACATGCACGTACCGCCCTTTAACCGCCCCTACACGTTCCCCCAATCCTTCTCGCCCTCTCATTCCATCCTCAGTCCCGCCCCAGCGGCCACTTCCTTCTCCATCGACCTTGCACCCCACCGCCAGCGCCCCTGGCCCGCGTCGCGACCGCGTAATGGAATGATTGGATAAATAACCGCAGCGCGCGCGGGGCCGTTTAGCAGCAAAAATAACCCGCTCGCGCTGCATTAGCGCCGGGCGGGCGCGCGCTGCCCGGGCACCTACCGCATCGTAAATTGCGGCGGCGGGAGCGGGAATTTTGTTACGCGGTTCATACGCTAATCCCGTCCCCCTCGATCCGGGGTCCTCGGGGTCCGACCTCCGGTCTGTTGGCTGTTGCTCGCGACCCGCGAATGGAGCGCGCTCGCTGGGCAGAGCCGAACTGCTAGTCTGCGCCATTTGATAGTGGATTTCGAATGCGTTGGTTCGGACTAGGGGATACGATAATTAACATACTGTCAGCTACATTTGACGAGGGTCATGCTATATTTCCTAATCTTATTTTGGTATAATGTACGAATTCATACCACTACTCGGAGTAAGATGGTGCTGACGGTTGTCTGTATATTCTCTGCGATTGTGTATTATTAGCTAGCTAGTACCTATTACGAATTGCTATTACATACGTAGTTGACTTATAAACGTTTTGTAAATAACAATGATTCTTTTTCACTTTTTATCATTTTGTGATAATATTATTCAAAATATTTTTGTCTGTATTTATACGTTATTTGCATAATTTTTTATGTAAAACTAGATTACTGTCATTACTCGAAAGATAAAAAAAAGTATTAATCCTTTCTTTTTTAAATTTTATCTGGACTAAAATAAAACTTGTTTTTGTATTTTGTTGTTTTTGTATTTTCAAAATTAAAACTAAGTTTATTAAAAACATCATTCTGCGATCCGTGTTACCTTATATTCCATATTCGCCGTATTGCCTCCCCGTCACATGCTCCCATTGTAGCCCATCCCCACTCATTCCCCCGCACTCCCTCTCACACCCTTCTTTCGCTCCCGAACCTGAAACTGCGGCGCTCTTATTACGTTGTTAAACATTTCGGGCCATTAGATTAGGCTGGAGCAAACCCTCGTTAAAATAATGCGGCGAGCGAATGGGAAACAAAAGCGCGTGCGGCGGGGGCGGCGGGCAGCGGGGAGCGCCGGGCGTAGGTAAGGTCGCATAAATCCCTGGGATAAAGAGGAAATGCATGTAAAACGTTTGGAAATGCTTTCCTGAGGATTCTCCCGAAACGGTTGCGGCGAAAATGCGGTTCACACTGAATTAAAAAGTCTGCTGTAGCAGTTGTGCCGCTTCAGAGAGAAAAAAGCGTATTTTGTCATAGGTAGTTACTCGAGGAATGTTTGAATGCGAGCTATGAACTTCATTGAAAGACGTGAAAGGAGAAACAATGGAAAGATGCGGATTATGCATTGGCGAAAAATGCTCGCGGCATTAACAATTGCAACTTGAAATTGTAAATGCTTGCAAATGTTGAGAATTCCAAACAATTGTTCGTGGAAATAAAATGATTGAATGAAAAGTTTTGGTATGCAATTGCGATCTGTCAGATTCTTTTGTTTTTATAAATTTTACCTTGCATAACTCTCCCGACTATCATTTTTCGCAACGCCTTTTTTATTGTTGCAGACAATAAAATTTAAGGGACGAAATGGCACGGTTGAAGATAGTGTCCCCAAATATAGTATTATTAATAGTTTTATTGATAAAATTCAATATCGACGTTTCGCATTTTAGGTTTTCATTATTTATTTTAAATAATATGGTTGCCTCCTGAGGCATTTTAAGCGCATTCCGTTAAGACACGTTGTCCTAAAAGGTCAATGGGTTCAAGTCTCTTTCTGGGCATGAATGTTTAACAGTTTCATGGAAGTCATTGGGATAAGAGATTGTTTGTGATCAGGTGTCTGCTTATCCAAAAGAAGAGGAACACGCTTGTGGTGCAAGTGTCTAGGTAACGTTTAGATAAATATTCCGTTTGAAGGGTATTGCTAGTTGGCATCGTCACGAAAGAAAATCCTGAAAACGAAAATTAGTGTTCCATCCAGAGAACCATGAAAATGGTTGAACGTTTAGAAAGCGATTACTATTTGATGTTCCTGCCACAGGAACTTTCCTCTTAATTGTTAAGATGCGTTAATTTTCTTATTGGGATTTTATGATTACTAAGGTGTATTGGAAACACAAACTTCTAAA
>BOPP01000009.1:11344872-11365351 GCA_017312745.1 Gryllus bimaculatus | reverse complement strand
TGATTTTAGTGTTATGAACCATCTGCAGTCGCATTCACGAGAGAAATGTAGCCCGTATAAACCATGAAATCATTTTGCGCGCGTGTTCATTGTTTTCCCATGTCCTCGTCCGCGGGGTGCGAGGTGGGGGGGGGCGGACTCGGGTGGAGCGGGGTGCGGAACGGCGCGACACAGTTAACCCGCGATCGATTGCCATCGACACAGCGCGACTCGGTAAAATTCACGCGCTGGGACTGTCACGTCCGGACGCGGACGCCCTTCCCCGCCCTCCCAGCCCTTTCCCGCCCTTCCCCGCCCTTCCCCGCCCTTTCCCGCCATTTCCCCGCCCGTTCTCCGCACTTTCCCCGCCCTTTCGCAGCCCTTTCGGCCGCCCTTTCCCGCCCTTTCCCTCCCCTTTCCCCGCCTTCTCGCCCATTTCCCCCCTTCTCTGCCTTTCCGCCCCTTCCCGCCCTTTCTGCCTTCCCCGCCCTTTCCGCCCTTCTCCGCCCTCCCGCCCTTCTCCGCCCTTCCCCATCCTGCTGCGCTGTGTCAATTGACCGGCTAACGCTGCGCACGGAACGTGACCCGCATCTGGCAGCTGATGAGTGCCTACCTTCACCCACTTCACCCCTTCACCTCCACCCATTGCGCGCATGCTATGCGGTGGCGTATCCAGTGATGACGGTGGCCGTAACTCGTGGAAACACTGAAATTTGATACTGAGACGGAATCAAAGTTCGTTCGGCAAACTGCCAGGCGCACCGTTATCCTGCGGCAAATGGTAGCTCATAGTACTGATACGTGCCTGTCAATAGTTTCCAGGTTATCGCCAGATAGTACTTCCCCGAAAACATGATGTACTAAACAACTGGAATCCTAGACCCTGGGCACTTTCTGATGAAGAAAAATAAGTAATGCATGTATTCCGTATATTCGCTAGAACTTTACCAATGTGAACTGGCATTGTTTCAAAAATGTGCAATATCAAAAATATGCTACTCAATCCTGTACCTCCCAACTGTCCCTTTGTAAGGACATGATATGTTGCACATTCTCTCCTCCCCCAAAATTGAATGTTTAGATTCCGTTTTTAATTAATGCGAGGCATTTTTTTTATTTTTGTGGCAAAAGAAAGCATTGCTGAACTCTAAATTACATCACAAGAGGCATATTTCGTGCGTTAGTTTCGTAGAGTTCGAGTTAGTGATAGTTCCGGTTTCTGGATGCATTCTAATGCAGACAAAATCAGGAAAAATTCTTAAGACGTCTTTACCCTGTGTATCTTTATTAATAAAAGTCACTAACAGTTATGAAATAATGGGCATTGATAATAACGTTCCCTAGGTTTTGCGGTTTAAATCTCTAGTGCTATCTTTTCATTATCTTCATTGCTTTTTTGCGCAGAGTAATTGAAGCCAATCCGATTCATTCACGTAAACTAGAATGTGCCCTCATTCTTTATTAAGCTCGTAGCTTATCTTAGATGAACATCATTACAGTAATCTAGAAGATATATTTTCCATTTTCATTTTCTATGGTACCCAGAAAAATAAAAATAAGGCTCCCTGTTTTATCGGTCAACCATCCTTTTGAAAATTTATAGTCTCGTTGGGCTTAGGTAATTTTTGCTTCGCAAATTCCAGAAACATGAATAAATCATAAAAATATAATTTCGCATTTCTTGGAAAACTTAACATTCTTCTACTATAGTCTGAAACAATAACCTTAACAATAATATCTTCTTTAAAATTTCAAAAATTATGTAAAATGTAGAAAATTGTAATAAAGTCAATATGTTGTAAAATAGTAAGTTACTTTTCAAATCGGTATTACTAGTTGTACATCCAATTACACATCTGTTATTTTTTTAAATAAATTTAATGAAGGATTACTTTGTAACTGTATTTTCCTAGAAAAGTAATTACGTAAATTTGGGGGATCCGAAATTTGCAGTTGCAGTTTCCCATCAACGTTTGTCTCGTCACAGTGAAGGTTAGATTCCTTCGTTTTGTACTTAAACCATTCCATTCTTCAGTTGCTAGAAGCTTCCTGGATACTTTCATGAGTTCCTCATTAATTCCTAATTCGAATTTATTTGGTTAGTAACTCTTTCTTCCATTTGTGGTTCTCCAATAAATTGGCCAACATAAAGATGAGATTAAAAACGTCCCCTAATAGGTACCTTGATAGAAAATGCTTACCAGTGAAAGATTCTCTCATGGAAGGAAACGTGGTCTGTTTGTTAGGGAAGCAATAGTCTATGTGCAATTCGAACAAATTTCATGAATAAAGGTACCTTTATTCTCGCATGTTAAAAAAAACGTATTCGTGGCATTCACTCTCCTTTCTGCATCTTACCGTTTTTTCCTTCTCTTCTCTTTCTTTTCTTCCTCCCGCTGCTCTCTTATCTATGTTGCTCCCTCTCCTTATCACTCTTTCTCCATCTTACCATTATTTTTCCTTTCTCATTCGCCCTTGCGCCTTCCCGCCGCACTCATCGCCTCTTCCGCTCTCTCCGACTCCGACTGCGACTCGCGGTGGGCCGCCCGCTCTCCGCGCTCTGGTAATTGGGTGCTTGCTTCGCTCCCCCCCCCCCGCTTCCAACGGAAACTTAATATGTTCTAATGAACTATCGGCGGCGGAGGCCGCAGCGGGGGCGGGGCCAGGGGCGGCAACTCGGGCTGCTGCGCCGAAGTTCCGCGCCGGCGGCGAAGGAGGCGGGGCGGGGCGGGGCGGGGCGGGGCGGGCGACCCACCCGCGTCGCACAGCCCAGGCCAGGCCCGTTGTGCGCTTTCGAGACGTGTTGATGGCACTTGGAGGGGTGCCGTGGGCTTCGTTCTGCGGCTGAGATGAAACATTCTGTGACAATGCCTCGCTAATTTGGACGAGTGTGTCTCGTGCAGAAGTAGAAATCGCTGTGTGTGTGATACTGTATAAATGCTTGTCGAGGAGGCGAAAATGGAAACTCGTTCAGTTGTAATATGTTCTTGAATCATTTTTCTTTCCGTAAAATGTGTTAAATAATAAAAGTCTAAATTAAGAGTGCGTGTAGATTTACGGGGCAAAATTACTTTTACTCATTGTAGACAAATTTTGTTCGTAAGAACAGACATTACAACCGGCGCTTCTCAATTACTTCTCTTCAATTTAAAATTTTTGATAACTCAGGTCCTTCTCAATCAAAATATTATTCCATTATGTCTGAAATTCGCTGCACTTCTTATTTATACAGTCTCTACTTGAGTGACTAGTCTATCAATTGGAACTAGTTGTGTTTTCCTTTTCATTCTTTTGCTGAACACCAAACATCAGTTTTAATTACAGATTAATTTTAATCTTGGACTCCTGTCATACAAACCTAGTCGTGTACCACAATTTGTGTCTAGTAATACCAATTGTACTTTGTATCCGAAATCTTCGTACGAGAATTGAAGAAAGCTAATATTTAACCTGTAAACATTTTGAAAGATGTTTGTGTTGAACGATTAAAAGCTATTTTTAAACTCCTTATTAAACAGCGTTTTAACTTTTACTACACTAACACGTTTTCTTTCCTAGTATTGCTTCCCACTCCTTTCCTACTTGTCGTCCTTATTTATTAAATTCCTTCTTCCAGTTTCTCCTTTAAAACTTTCCGTTCCGTGGCAACCTCTCTCCGCCCTCTGTGCTCCTCTGCAACATCACTAACCGGCGCGCTCTCCCGCAACCCGAGACGCTATGCTAATGCAGCGCAGCTCCTCCACCAGCGGCGATAAGGTAAATCATTTCACTGCTCGCAACTGCGATATAATATACCGCCGCGGCTACTACTTTACTTTACTCTATTCTGCGCGATGGAATTAAGAAAGTTGCGCGCCAGGAAACAAATTTTACGGACAGAGCGCGCCGCTCGCCTCCGCACCCGGCTCCCTCCCTCCTTCCCTCCCCCTTCCCCTCCCCTTCCCTCCCTTCCCCTCCCTCCTTTTCTCCCTCCCTGGTCCGTTCCTTTTCTCCTTTTCTCCCTTCCGTGCCCGGGTTCCATCTTCCATCACTCCTCTCTCCTCCGCTCTCCGTGTTCCTACCCTCCTTCCCGCGGCCCTTTACTTCCTCCTCCCCGCTCGCTTCCGCTTTCCGCTCGGCTGCCCTCCGCCTCGCATATCTCGCCCCTCCCTCCAACTCTCGCTGCTATCCTGCCCAACACCCCTTGCGCAGCCCTTGCACACGCGGCTGGGTGTTAGTGGGTCGCTCTTGTTAGAGAATTGCTGGTCCTGCTCACAGTTACGGGATCGCACTGCCTAATTGTAAAGTACCTTCTCCGAATGTTTTTTATTAAACAAAAAATAAGAATGGTTCAGACCTTCCACAACTCAGCAAACATTAATTCCACTTCTCTCTTTACTATAATATCGTGCAGCGCCATAATTGTTGTGGCGTTTCGTTAAAGAACGATCCAACAGGGCGAAGATTTCACAGATATTGATAACGAATTATTCTGTTTGATCGGAATTCTGAGAAATTTATTCAGTCACCCACCAGAATGCATGCTAGTTCGCGAATTTCAATCAAATTAATTGAGAAAAAAATCTGAATTACTTTTTATAATTTGTTCAGGTAACTTCGCACTATTCGTAAATAAAACAGAAAAATGAGTGCTTCACACTTGCGTGTTCTCGTCAATCGTTTTTTTCCCGTTTATATCTGTATCAATGTTTTAGCAGATAGGTAGAATATATATCGTTTTCAAATATTTCTCTGGCTGGTCCTGCTGCACTTTCTGGTTGAGGAAAAAAACGAATTTTTCATACTTTTCTTTTCAATTAACATTCAAAAAAGTGCAATTTGTGAGTGTGTACGTAAATAAACCTTTTTTTTGGTGGAGTGTTAAAATCGGTGTGTTTACGGGCGCTTCACGCGCGTGCCGGCGCAGGCGCGCGGGCGACTCGCAAACGGCTGCCGGGGCGTGGAACGTGCCGCTTATGCGCGTGTTGCGCGGTACTGCGTTTTATCGCGAACGGATTTTATTTGTTTGGCGAGCGGCGGTGGCTTTTGGGCGGAGAATGCGCGCGCAGTGCGGCCGGGCGATAAGCGATGGCGCGGGCGGTGGCAAAAACAGGTTGGCGGTGGTGGCGGGAGCAGGGCGACCAGAGGGAGGGCCTTGGCGGCGATGGTAATGCTGTTAGTGGCGGAGCCAGGTCAGAAAGAGGGCGCCAGTGGTAGAGAGTGCGGAAGGAGGAGCAGAGGAAGTAGTGGTGGAGGATCGGCGGGTAGTCAGGGCGATGCATTAGCCCGGTAGCCAGTTTTACACAGAATGAGGTGGGGCGGTGGCGGGAAGCCTGGGGACAAACGGTGCGGGCCGGTGGTGTGGGAGCGTGACGAGGGGGGGGCGAGTGCAGCCCGGTGACGCACGCTACGCTACAAATTCCAAGCGCGCTCCTACTCAACTGACGCCGTGGTTTGGTGCGTTCCCTCGCCCACCGCACGCGGATAGCGCTTGTTCATGCACGATTTCGTGGATCGACTGCCCGTTTTGCAGAAATCACCCGATGCGCAGTGCGAAGACACGAGAAAAGAAAGGTGAAAAATCGTCCTTTCAAATACTTTATCATGAATACACAATGTATGTATGAAATATCTCTATTCAGACCAGTCTGTAAACTTCTAGTGGTAATTGGGTAATCTACCTTTATTGTAATATTGTTTCCCCCATCAGCCATCAATAAATCAGAGGCACTGCGTATTCACCGCGCATAGTTTGCAAAAGAGTTATTTCTACAATGTTTAATTATTAATTTATCAAGAGGATTATTTATCTTGATCAAAATAACATTGTCACTTCATTCTGCCTTAGTTCTGTTTCCCATCCATTTTAATTGGAGTGACCAACATTAGTAGCTTCTTGCTTGCTCGTATGTTTTAACTATGGTGGTTGTTTGAATGTATTTTCCTTCTTGTTTGGATTGCCTGCTCCTTTTTTTCTTTTTTACTTTACCCGTGTTGAAAATCAAGGCCTTGGAATATCATTTTATCTCTATTAATGTACGTAAAATATTTTCTTAAATTTTTTTCTGTTAAGAATGTCTAATAACGAACATTTTAACTGAAGCGTTGTTGCGTGTTTATGTAGAAATAGTTCCTTAACTTGTTTAACTTGTTAATTTCCTGCACCGCACACCCGTCCGGTACGCCCTACGTACACCACAATGCTTCTATCCCACGGCTTTTTAATGGAATGGCCAGACCATCCGGGATGACGTAAGAAGTTAGCATTCTAACTTGTTGAGTTAGTGTGTCGAGAAGTATAGAATATAGTGGGTAATGGGCTAAAGGTTTTGTTTCCTCAGTCTCTCAAAGTACAAGGAACTTAAACAAATTTGTAATAACTGTCTACTGATAAATATAAATTAACTATAAAAAATAATAGTTAATAATTAAATTTATTAAAAAAAATGTGAATATTTTGGAGGGTTATTCTACCCTACAACGTCCAGAAGCAGAGCGAAAATCGTCGTGACCTATATACGGGCGAAGAGCCCTCCCCTCCCGCCAAAGCCGGCAGCAAGAAACAGTCGCCGCCAGCCGTCGCGCTTCGCAATTAGGTGCAACAGGCAGCGCCGCCCCGGCCGAACAAAGAAGACCACCGCCCCCCCCCCCTTTGTGTCCTCCGTTTGCTTCCCTTCTCACCCCCACCCTGTCACGATCGCAGCAGCGGGCCTCCGTTTACATTTTCATACACTTGTTCGCGCCTGCACGGCGGTCTCACCCACCACCTCTTCTGCCTCCCTCCTCTGCGTCGTGCCTGCCTTCCCCCGCCGCCGCCGCCAACCCGCTCCTGCTGCGTCTGTCGGGGCTTTCCGCCGCGCGGCGCCCTAAAAAACGCCGTACCATGGCGACGGACACGCAAGTTGAGCTGTTTTATCTGGTTTGCAGATCGCAAAAGGGACGCGGAGCGGGTCGCGAGGAGGGCTGGGTGGGCGGAGGAGGAATTAGGGGCGGCGGGTGCTTCCTCGCGTTTCTTGCGCGAAGCGACATGGCGCGGTGCGGGGCGGCCGCCGCATTGTTCCGCCGCGCTATTGTTTTTTCTGACGGCGGTGGCGGTGCTGCAGGACGGAGGGAGGATTAGACGGGAGGGAGGGAGGAGAGAGATGCTCTTCAATTGTAGCAATTGTGGGCGACTGGCGCCGCGGAGCTCTGTGACGAGAGAACTGTTCCCTCTGTGGAACGTGGTCGAAACGCTCTTTGGGTGAAAGAGGGAAAGAGTTGACGGGATATCTGAAGGAAGACGAAGGGAAGAAAAAAAAACCGTTTCGCTGATAGTGGCGAATGGAGAATGTGGAGGTGACATGGCAACCCGAGAACGTGATTTTCATATGCGGCCAAGAAAAATGTTTTTTTGTACTGTGACATCTGCGAAATAGACGACACTTATATGTATATTTCAATGTATACTCTCGAATATAGAGGCCTTTGTACTAAACGTGAAATGATTTATCATACACCTCAGATCTAATCCAAGACATTCTTAAATATCAACTCTGCTCGAACTACATGGTATTAAATCGTAGCCGTAGACCTCAGCAGAAAAAGGGTCCTGTATCAAAAGGTTGAACAAGGACTTCTTTCAAGACAGTACAAAGAGAATACAGCCAGAAACTGGCTGAACAGAGAGTAAACAGATGATGTATTGAGAATATTTTAGATTTTAGAATTAATATTATTATTCAGTATTAGTATATTGTATTTTTATTATTTATTATTATATTATTATTATTATTGATATTAATCATTATTATATTATTATAAAGACTATCTCTTATTGTATTTTGTCTGTTGGGAAATATTATGTACATTTTTCCGATAATTGTATTATAATGCCGAAATAAAATTCGCTTACGTAAAACATTAAATTGCATAACATCCTCCGTTTAAAACCTGGTTAAAAATACGTGACATAGTAATAAGGTCACACGTTTACTAGCCTGAGGTAAACGGGTTTTAAACCGTTGGATACACTCGTATTTATCCTGATGTGCCTCCATCTATCCGAGTGATCTTAAGATCCACTCAACTCTTTCACAAATAAGTTACAAATAGCTAATGGTCTGATTAAACTGTTAATGCTTTAATGGTAAATTGAAGCGTTGCTCTTGTGAAATCATTTTCTTCTCGCTTCTGAACGAGTAAGAATTCGAGTGCATTGCAGAGGTCCCGTGAAGTAGATAGTTTGCTTAAAAGGCAAAGCGTAAGTTGGTTCTTGGTCCCCAATCTGATGCCAAAGCAGGAGCATCACACTCTTGAACGTAGTTGAAAGAATTGAATTGAGAGGAGTATCAAAAACCGCCGTCAATTTAAGAGAGTAACAGCAACCGTTGTGCAGGAATGGACAGATTGAGTTGGTGGGAGACGGCGGAAGGCGGTGGGAGGAGGAGACGCTCCTGTCTCGCGGCGCAGCGATAGTTGCGCTTCGGTTGGGGGCGCAGCGAGCAGTTTGCAAGGCAAGTGCCGCTTCGCCCGCCCCCGGCCCCGTCGCCGCACCGCTTCTGCTGTTGTCGCGGGCGCGGGCGGGGCGGGGCGGCGGGTGGAGAGGCGCGCTTTCGCTTAATCGCATTATCAGCGTTTGCGCCGCGCCGCCGCCGTTTCTGGGCGCGCGGGTGGTTGAGCGAGTGGTGCGTCTTGTCAGAGCCCTTTGAGCCCGCGCTCGCTCGCTCGCTCGCTGTGTCGCGGAGCGCACAGACGCGTTTGCAGTGATGGATAATTTGAGTCGCCGCTTTGTCCAGGGTGCTGTTTAATGCCAGGATAATTCCTTTTGATGAACGCGTAGAATTCTCGGACCTGTAGTGATAAGTTGCGTAATTTGATGTGTGTGAGGTGGTGTGTAGTGAGCTGTTCTTAGCACAAACACAATGCATTCAGGCTAATTGAAAATAGTGCATTTATTCGTGGTACAAACGACCTGCGGGAAAATTTAGGGACGGAGATTTGTTGATATTGATATTAGTGAGTTACAGAATTGGCTCAGGATCTATGCATGCAGGTTGAATAATATTAAAATTTCATAACAGTTTGTTAAATAGTGTCGCATAGTACAAAGTTTGTGTGTTTATTCAGCAATATTTTTATTTCATAAACATGAAATTCATCACAAACCATATTTTATGTTTATGGTAAAAACAGTAAAAATGTAATTTTATCGTCAACTACACAATGCAAAAAACACGTGACTTCATCAATTGGAATCAAGCCGATGTTTACTTCATCAAAACAAACACCGTTATATAAGCTGACGAGGGTGAACAATATTTTTTTGGATGGTAGCTAACATTAATCACGAAATTCACAAGTAAAAGTATATTTATGACAATTTCTGACTTGTGCGGGAATTAAAGTCCTTAAAAATGATACAGGCTTTAAAACAATCATGGATGTGGGTAAAAGTATTTGTTTTGAAAACAGATGCATAAATGATTTTTTTAAATCATATATTTCCATAATACAAAGACAGAAAAATATAATAACAATAAATAATAATAATAATATAATAATATAATAATAGTAATAACAATATCGCGCAAGTATTACAATTGTGCCTCTGAGTTAAATTTTGAAAGCCTTTATTTCGTGAGTAAATAATTGGCGAATTAAAAACCCACCGATTACAATGTTTCTCAAAATTTTAAAAAAAGTATATTTTTGCTTTCGCAACCTGCCGCTAATTTATTTCCTTGGAGATTACGCGCGTCACCTCCTTACATGCTTCTGGCGGGCGAGACGTATGCCTTTCGTAGGCAACAGCCTTCGCCGTGCGACGCCGTTGGTGGCAGAGGCGACGTCGGAGAGGCAGCGCGGCTGCGGGAAAAAAAAGAGACGGCAGTCATTACGAGAGATTTAACCGGCACGCCGCCGCGGGCCGCGAATTATAAACAAGAAATTAAACGCGTTGAAATAAAAAAACACTGTTATTTCCTCTGAGGGAAAGACGCGCGCGAAGAAAGCGAGAGGTAGGAACGGGAGGGGAGATAAGGTGGTCGCTGTATGCTCGGAGCAGGGTTGGGTGGGGCGTCTTAAAAGAGCCGAGTGCGCGACGCCGTGCCCTCTCCGCCCTTCTCCGCCCTTCTCGGCCCTTCTCGGCCCTTTTCCGCCCTTTTCCGCCCTTTTCCGCCCTTCGCCGCCCTTTGCCGCTCTTCGCCGCTCTTCGCCGCCCTTCGTCGCCCTTCGCCGCCCTTCGCCGCCCGTTCCCCGCCCTGCTGCGCTGTCAATTGACCGGCTAACGCTGCGCACGGACGTGACCCGCATCTGGCAGCTGATGAGTGCCCACCTTCAACCCGCTTCAACCCCCTTCACCCTCCATCAATTGCGCGCATGATATGCGGTGGCGTATCCAGTGATGACGGTGGACCGTAACTCGTGGAAACACTGAAATTTGATACTGAGACGGAATCAAAGTTCGTTCGGCAAACTGCCAGGCCCACGGTTATCCTGCGGCAAATGGGTAGCTCATAGTACTGATACGTGCCTGTCAATAGTTTCCAGGTTATCGCCAGATAGTACTTCCCCGAAAAACATGATGTACTAAACAACTGGAATCATAGACCCCGGGCACTTTCTGATGAAGAAAAATAAGTAATGCATGTATTCGTATGTTCGCTAGAACTTAACAATGTGAACTGGCATTGTTTCAAAAAATGTGCAATATCAAAAATATGCTACTCAATCCTGTACCTCCCAACTGTCCTTTGTAAGGACATGATATGTTGCACATTCTCTCCTCCCCCCAAAATTGAATGTTTAGATTCCGTTTTTAATTAATGCGAGGCATTTTTTTTATTTTTGTGGCAAAAGAAAGCATTGCTGAACTCTAAATTACATCACAAGAGGCATATTTCGTGCGTTAGTTTCGTAGAGTTCGAGTTAGTGATAGTTCCGGTTTTTGGATGTATTCTAATGCAGACAAAATCAGGAAAAATTCTTAAGACGTCTTTACCCTGTGTATCTTTATTAATAAAAAGTCACTAACAATGTATGAAATAATGGGGCATTGATAATAACGTTCCCTAGGATTTGCGGTTTAAATCTCTAGTGCTATCTTTTCATTATCTTCATTGCTTTTTGCGCGGACTAATTGAAGCCAAATCCGATTCATTCACGTAAACTAGAATGTGCCCTCATTCTTTTATTAAGCTCGTAGCTTATCTTAGATGAGACATCATTACAGTAAATCTAGAAGATATCTTTTCCATTTTCATTTTCTATGGTACCCAGAAAAATAAAAATAAGGCTCCTGTTTTATCGTCAACCATCCTTTTGAAAATTTATAGTCTCTTGGGCTTAGGTAATTTTGCTTCGCAAATTCAGAAACATGAATAAATCATAAAAATATAATTTCGCATTTCTTGGAAAACTTAACATTCTTCTACTATAGTCTGAAACAATAACCTTAACAATAATATCTTCTTAAAATTTCAAAAATTATGTAAAATGTAGAAAATTGTAATAAAGTCAATATGTTGTAAAATAGTAAGTTACTTTCAAATCGGTATTACTAGTTGTACATCCAATTACACATCTGTTATTTTTTAAATAAATTTAATGAAGGATTACTTTGTAACTGTATTTTCCTAGAAAAGTAATTACGTAAATTTGGGGGATCCGAAATTTGCAGTTGCAGTTTCCCATCAACGTTTGTCTCGTCACCAGTGAAGGTTAGCATTCCTTCGTTTTGTACTTAAACCATTCCATTCTTCAGTTGCTAGAAGCTTCCTGGATACTTTCATGAGTTCCTCATAATTCCTAATTCGAATTTATTTGGTTAGTAACTCTTTCTTCCATTTGTTGGTTCTCCAATAAATTGGCCAACATAAAGATGAGATTAAAACGTCCCCTAATAGGTACCTTGATAGAAAATGCTTACCAGTGAAAGATTCTCTCATGGAAGGAAACGTGGTCTGTTTGTTAGGGAAGCAATAGTCTATGTGCAATTCGAACAAATTTATGAATTAAAGGTACCTTTATTCTCGCATGTTAAAAAAAACGTATTCGTGTGCATTCACTCTCCTTTCTGCATCTTACCGTTTTTTTCCTTCTCTTCTCTTCTCTTTTCTTCCTCCCGCTGCTCTCCTTATCTATGTTGCTCCCTCTCCTTATCACTCTTTCTCCATCTTACCATTTATTTTTCCTTTCTCATTCGCCCTTGCGCCTTCCCCGCGCACTCATCGCCTCTTCCGCTCTCTCCGACTCCGACTGCGACTCGCGGTGGGCCGCCCGCTCTCCCGCGCTCTGGTAATTGGGTGCTTGCTTCGCCTCCCCCCCCCCCGCCCTTCCAACGGAAACTTAATTGTTCTAATGAACTATCGCGGCGGAGGCCGCAGGCGGGGCGCGGGGCAGGGGCGGCAACTCGGGCGCTGCCGCCGAAGTTCCGCGCCGGCGGCGAGGAGGCGGGGCGGGGCGGGGCGGGGCGGGGCGGGCGACCCCACCCGCGTCCCACAGCCCGGGGCCAGGCCCGTGTGCGCTTTCAGGACGTGTTGATGGCACTTGGAGGGGTGCCGTGGGCTCGTTCTGCCGGCGTGAGATGAAACATTCTGTGACAATGCTCGCTAATTTGGACGAGTGTTCTCGTGCAGAAGTAGAATCGCTGGTGTGTGTGATACTGTATAATCGCTTGTCGAGGAGGGAAGAATGGAAACTCGTTCAGTTGTATATGTTCTTGAATCATTTTTCTTCCGTAAAATGTGTAAAATAATAATAATTAAATTAAGAGTGGGTGTAGATTTAGGGGCAAAATTACTTTTACTCAGTTTTAGACAATTTTGTTCGTAAGAACAGACATTACAACCGGCGCTTCTCAATTACTTCTCTTCAATAAAATTTGATAACTCAGGTCCTTCATCATCAAAATATTATTCCATATGTCTGAAATTCGCTCACTTCTTATTTATACATTCTTACTTGAGTGACTAGTCTATCAATTGGACTATTTTGTGTTTTCCTTTTCATTCTTTTGCTGAACACCAAACACAGTTTTAATACAGATTAATTTAATCTTGGACTCCTGTCATAAAACCTAGTCGTGTACCCACAATTGTGTCTAGTAATACCAATTGTATTTTATCCGAAATCTCTTCGTACGAGAATTGAAGAAAGCTAATATTTAACCTGTAACATTTTGAAGGATGTTTTGTGTGAACGATTAAAGCTATTTTTAACTCCTTATTAACAGCTTTTAACTTTTACTACACTAACACGTCTTCTTTCCTAGACTTGCTTCCAACTCCTTTTCCTACTCTGTCGTCTTATTTATTAAATTTCCTTCTTCCAGTTTCTCCTTTAAAACTTTCCGTTCCGTGGCACCTCTCTCCGCCCTCTGTGCTCCTCTGCAACCATCACTAACCGCCGCGCTTCCCCCGCAACCCGAGACGTATGCTAATGCAGCGCAGCCTCCTCCACGCGGATAAGTAAATCATTTCACCTCGCAACTGCGATATAATATACCGCCGCGGCTAACTTACTTTACTTACTCTATCTGCGCGATGGAATTAAGAAAGTTGCGCGCAGGAAACAATTTACGGACAGAGCGCGCCGCTCGCCTCCGCACCACGGCTCCCCTCCCTCCTTCCCTCCCCCTTCCCTCCCCCTTCCCTCCCCCTTCCCTCCCTCCTTTTCTCCCTCCCTGTCCGTTCCTTTCTCCTTTTCTCCCTTCCTGCCCGTTCCATCTTCCATCACTCCCTCTCTCCCTCCGCCTCCGTGTTCCTACCCCTCCTTCCCGCGGCCCTTTACTTCCTCCTCCCCGCCTCTTTTCGCTTCCGCTCGGCCTGCCCCTCCCCTCGCATATCTCCCCGCCTCCTCCCTCCACTCCTCGCTCTATCCTCCCCACCCCTTGCCGCAGCCTTGCACACGCGCTGGCGTTGTTAGTGGTCGCTGCTTGTTAGAGAAATGCTGGTCCTCTCCAGTTACGGATCGCACTGCCTAATTGTAAAGTACCTTCTCGAATGTTTTTTATTAAACAAAAAATAAGAATGGTTCCAGAACTTCCACAACTCAGCAACATTAATTCCACTTCTCTCTTTACTATAATATCGTGCAGCGCCAGTAATTGTTGTGCGTTTCGTTAAAGAACGATCCAACAGGCGAGATTTCACAGATATGTGATAACGAATTATTCTGTTTGAATCGGAATTCTGAGAATTTATTCAGTCACCCACCAGAATGCATGCTAGTTCGCGGAATTTCAATCAAAATTTAATGAGAAAAAATGTGAATTACTTTCTAATAATTTTGTTCAGGTAACTTCGCACTATTCGTAAATAAAACGAGAAAAATGAGTGCTTCACACTTGCGTGTTCTCTTCAATCGTTTTTCCGTTTATATCTGTATCAATGTTTTTAGCAGAATAGGTAGAATAATATATCGTTTTCAAATATTTCTCTGGCTGTTCTGCTGGCACTTTCTCGGTTGAGAAAAAAAAACGAATTTTTCATACCTTTTCTTTTCAAATTAACATTCAAAAAGTCGCAATTTGTGAGTGTGTACGTAAAATAAACCTTTTTTTTGGTGGAGTTTAAAATCGGTGTTGTACGGGCGCTTCACGCGCGTGCCGGCGCAGGCCGCGCGGGCGACTCGCAAACGGCTGGCCGGGGCGTGGAACGGCCGCGTTATGCGCGTGTGCGGCGGTACTGCGTTTATCGCGAACGGATTTTATTGTTTGCGGCGCGGTGGCTTTGGGGGCGGAGGAATCGGCGGCGGCAGTGGCGGCCGGGGCGATAGCGATGGCGCGGGCGGTGGCAAAAACAGGTTGGCGGTGGTGGCGGGAGCAGGGCGACCAGAGGGAGGGCCTTGGCGGCGGAGGTAATGGCTGTAGTGGCGGGAGCAGGTCCAGAAAGAGGGCGCCAGTGGTAGAGAGTGCGGAAGGAGGAGCAGAGGAAGTAGTGGTGGAGGGATCGGCGGTAGTCAGGGCGATGGCATTAGCAGAAGCAGTTACAGAATGAGGTGGGGCGGTGGCGGGAGCCTGGGGACAACGGTGCGGGGCGGTGGTGTGGGAGCGGTGACGGAGGGGGGGGGGCGAGTGCAGCGGTGACGCACGGCTACGCTACAAATTCCAAAGCGCGCTCCTACTCAACTGACGCGCGTGTTTGGTGCGTTCCCTCGCCCATCCGCACGCGGGATAGCGCTTGTTCATGCAACGATTTCGTGGATCTGACTGCCCGTTTGAGAATCACCCGATGCGCAGTGCGAGACACGAGGAAAGAACTGGTGAAAATCGTCTTTCAAATGACTTTATCATTGAATGACACAATGTTATGTATGAATATCTTATGTCAGACCAGTCTGTAAACTTCTAGTGGTATTGGGTAATCTACCTTTATTGTAATATTGTTTCCCCATCAGGCATCAATAAAATCAGAGGCACTGCGTATTCACCGCGATAGTTTGTCAAAGAGTTATTTCTACAATGTTAATTATTAATTTATCAAGAGGATTATTTATCTTTATCAAAATAACATTGTTCACTTCATTCTTGCTTAGTTCTTGTTTCCTCCATTTTAATTTGAGTGACCACATTAGTAGCTTTCTTGCTGCCTCGTATGTTTTAACTATTGTGGTTGTTTGAATGTATTTTCCTTCTTGTTTGATGTGCTGCTCCTTTTTTCTTTTTTACTTTACCCGTGTTGAAAAATCAAGGCCTTGGAATATCATTTTACTCTATTAATGTACTAAAATATTTCTTAAATTTTTTTTGTTAAGAATGTCTAATAACGAACATTTTAATGAAGCGTTGTTGCGTGTTTATGTAGAAATAGTTCCTTAACTTTGTTTAACTTGTATTTCCTACAGCGCACACCCTCCGTACGCCCTACGTACACCACGTGCCTTCTTTCCCACGGCTTTAATGGAATGGCCAGACCCTCCGGGATGAACGTAAGAAGTTAGCATTCTAACTTGTTGGTTAGTTGTCGAGTATATGCTGGGTAATGGCTTAAAGGTTTTTGTTTCAGTCTCAAAGTATCAAGGAAACTTAAAAATTTGTAATAACTGGTCTACTGAATAATATTAAATTAACTATAAAAAATAATAGTAATAATAAATGTATTACAAAAAATGTGATATTTGGAGGGTTATTCTACCCTTACAACGTTCAGAGCAGAGCGAAAATCGTCGTGACCTATATACGGCGAGAGCCCTCCCTCCCGCAAAGCCGGCAGCAAGAAACAGTCGCCGCGCAGCCGTCGCGCTTCGCAATTAGGCTGCAACAGCAGCGCCGCCCGCGGCCGAACAAAGAAAGACCACGCCCCCCCCCTTTGTGTCCTCCGTTTGCTTCCCTTCTCACCCCCACCCTGTCACGACCGCGAGCAGCGGGCTCCGTTACATTTTCATACACTTGTTCGGCGCCTCACGGCGGTCTCACCCACCACCTCTGTCTCCTCCCCGTCCTCTGCGGTCGTCCTGCTTCCCCCGCCGCCGCCGCCAACCCGCTCCTGCTGCCGTCTGTCGGGGCTTTCCCGCCCGCGCGGCGCCCTAAAAACGCCGTAGCCATGGCGACGGACACGCAAGTTGAGCTGTTTTATCTGGTTTGCAGATGCAAAAGGGACGCGGAGCGGGTCGCGAGGAGGGGCTGGGTGGGCGGAGGAGGAGTTAGGGGCGGCGGGTGCTTCCTCGCGTTTCTTGCGAAGCGACTGGCGGTGGCGGCGGCCGCAGCATTGTTCGCGCGCTATTGTTTTTTCTTGACGGCGGTGGCGGTGCTGCAGGGACGGAGGGAGGATTAGACGGGGAGGGGAGGGAGGGAGAGAGATGCTCTTCAATTGTAGCAATGTGGCGCGACGTTGGCGCCCGCGGGAGCTCTGGTGACGAGAGAACTGTTCCCTCTGTGGAACGTGGTCGAAACGCTCTTGGGTGAAAGAGGGAAAGAGTTGACGGAATCTGAAGGAAGACGAAGTGGAAGAAAAAAACCGTTTCTGATAGTGCGAATGGAGAATGTGGAGGTGACATGGCAACCCGAGAACGTGATTTCATATGCGCGCAAAGAAAAGTTGTACTGTGACATCTGCGAAGATAGGACACATATGTATATTTCAATGTATATCTCTCGAATATAGAGGCCCTTTGTACTAAACGTGAAATGATTTATCATACACTCAGATTCTAATCCAAGACATTCTTAAATATCAACTCTGCTCGAACTACATGGTATTAGATTCGTAGCCGTAAGCCTCAGCCAGAAAAAGGTCTGTATCAAAGGTGAACAAGGAACTCTTTCAAGACAGTACAAGAGAATACAGCCAGAAACTGGCTGACAGAGAGTAAACAGATGATGTATTGAGAATATTTGTAGATTTCTAGAATTAATATTATTATTAGTATTAGTATTATTGGCATTATTATTATTATTATTATTATTATTATTATTATTATTATTATTATTATTGGTATTATCATTATTATATTATTATAAAGACTATCTCTTATTGTATTTTGTCTGTTGGGAATATTATGTACATTTTCCGATAATTGTATTATAATGCGAAATAAAATTCCTTACGTAAACATTAAATGCATAATATCCTCGTTAAACCTGTATTAAAAATACGTGACATAGTAATAAGGTCACACGTTTACTAGCCTGAGGAAACGGGGTTTTAAACCCCGTTGGATACACTCGTATTTATCCTGTATGCCTCATCTATCCGAGTGATCTTAAGATCCACTCAACCTCTTTCACAAATAAGTACAAATAGCTAATGGTCTGATAAACTGTTAATGTATTAAATGGTAAATTGAAGCGTAGCTCTTGTGAAATCATTTTCTTCTCGCTTCTGTAACGAGTAAGAATTCGAGTGGGCATTGCAGAGGTCCCGTGAAGTAGATAGTTGCTCTAAAAGGCAAACGTAATTGGTCTTGGTCCCAATCTGATCCAAAGCAGGAGCATCTACACTCTTGACGTTAGTTGAAAGGATTGAATGAGAGGGAGTATCAAAACACACCGTCAATAGAGAGTACAGCAACGGCTGTGCAGGAAATGGACAGATTGAGTTGGGCGGGAGACGGGAAGGCGGTGGGAGGAGGAGACGCTCCTGTCTCGGCGGCGCAGCGAAGTTGCGCTTCGGTTGGGGGCGCACGAGCAGTTTGCAAGGCAAGTGCCGCCTTCGCCCCGCCCCCGCCCCCGTCGCCGCACCGCTTCTGGCTGTTGTCGCGGCGCGGCGGGCGGGGCGGGCGGGCTGAGACGCGCGCTTTCGCTTAATCGCATTATCCAGCGTTGCGCCGCCGCCGCCGCCGCCGTTCTGGGCGCGTGGGTGGTTGGAGCGAGTGGTGCGTCTGTCAGAGCCCGTTTGAGCCCGCGCTCGCTCGCTCGCTCGCTCGCTCGCTGTGTCGCGGAGCGCACAGACGCGTTTGCAGTGATTGGATAATTTGAGTCGCCGCTTTGTCCAGGTGTGTTGTTTAATGCAGGATAATTCCTTTTTGATGAACGCGTAGAATTCCTCGGACTGTAGTGAAAGTTGCAATTTGATGTGTGGTGAGGTGGTTGTGTAGTGAGCTGTTCTTAGCACAAACACAATCATTCACGCTAATGAAATATTTGCATTTATTCGTGTACAAACGACTGGAAAATTTAGACAAGATTGTTGATATTGATATTAGGTGAGTACAGGACTTGCTACAGGATCTATCATGCAGGTTGATAATATTAAATTCATAACAGTTGTTAAATAGTGTCCATATACAAAGTTTGTGTGTTTATTCAGCAATATTTTTATTTCCAAAACATGAAATTCATCACAAACCATATTTATGTTTATGGTAAAACAGTAAAAATGTATTTATGGTCAACTACACAATGCAAAACACGTGACTTCATAAATTGGGAAATCAGCGATGTACTTCATCAAAACAAAACACCGTTAAATAAGCTGACGAGGGTGAACAATTATTTTTTTGGATGGTAAGCTAAACATTAAATCACGAAATTCACAAGTAAAGTATATTTATGACAATTCTGACTTGTGCGGAAATTAAAGTCCTTAAAAATGATACAGGCTTTAAAACACATCATGGATGTGGGTAAAGTATTTGTTTTGAAACAGATGCATAAATGATTTTTTAAATCATATATTTCCATAATACAAAGACAGAAAAATATAATAACAATAAATAATAATAATAATAATAATAATAATAATAATAACAACAATATAGCGCAAGTATTACAATTGTGCCTCTGAGTTAAATTTTGAAAGCCTTTTATTTCGCGAGTAAATAATTTGGCCGAATTAAAAACCCACCGATTACAATGTTATCAAAATTTTAAAAAAGTATATTTTTTCTTTCGCACCTGCCGTAATTTATCCTTGGAGATTACGCCGTCACCTCCTTACTCTCTGGCGGGCGAGACGTATGCTTTCGTAGCAACAGCCTTCGCCCGTGCGACGCCGTTGGTGGCAGAGGCGACGTCGGAGGCAGCGGCGGCTGGCGGGAAAAAAAAGAGACGCGAGTCATTAACGAGAGATTTAAACCGAGCACGCCGCCGCGGGCCGGGAATTATAAACAAGAAATTAAACGCGTTGAATAAAAAAACACTGTTAATTTCCTCTGAGGGGAAAGACGCGCGCGAAGAAGCGAGAGGAGGAACGGGAGGGGGAGATAAGGTGGTCGCTGGTGCTCGGAAGCAGGGTGGGGTGGGGCGTCTTAAAGGAGCCCGAGTGCGCGACGCCGTGCGGAGAACGCACGGGCGTCTTTTGCGAAGATTAAAGAGTGTGCCATTCGATACGATGCACTAAGGTATTCTGAAGGTTTAGTAGGATCTCTAAATTATTGTAGGTAAATCAAAGAATGGGAGTTGATAGTTAATCAGGTTCTACGGATATCTATGAATTCGTAATGTGCTTCTGCATGTCGGTATATTACCCTTTTTGAATAATATTTTTCAAATCCAAGCCTTGTCGAAAATCGCTGAAACAATGTGATGTTCAAGTTATTGGAAAGGTGTTTTAGTACAACAGGTTATTGCCTACACATAATTACCTCGTTAATTTTTAATTATTCGAAATGGATACATTGTAATGTTCTTTCTATTAAATGTGATACGTCTAATGCCCTAAAGATCAAACATGAGGTATATTCTGTAACACGTAAATATCAATGTTACTCCATTTCGATAATTGAACTCGCTGTAAAGAATAATTTCCTGTTCTATTCTGAGCAACGAAGATAAATCAGGTTTTGGACATAATTCATTGTGATTAAAATAAAAGACTCAAGAACATACCTCAAATGTATTTTCATATTTTTTCATTGGAACTTAAATTATTTTAAAAATACGGTAGGAGCTGCCTTCAGATAAACGATATGCAAGCCTTAAAAATTGAAATAAATGTTTATAAAATGACACCTTACATCCTACATGAATTTCAAATCGCCTGCCTTAATATAAATGTGTGTTAGGTTTCCTGGCTCAGGTTCCAAAGCTCCGGACGGCCTGGCCCTATAACACTGAGTCTCTCCCCGCCCCCTCCCTCCTCCTCCCTCGCGAGGCATCAGGCGC
>BOPP01000009.1:11297907-11335472 GCA_017312745.1 Gryllus bimaculatus | reverse complement strand
AGGCGAGGCCGAGCGGGCGAATGCGAGGCAAGGCGAGGCAGGCGAGGCGAGGCGAGCGAGCGAGGCAGCGAGGCGAGGCCGAGGCGAGCGAGCGAGGCGAGCGAGCGAAGGCGCGGCGAGGCGGGAGGGCGGGCGCTTTCGCTCGGGCCGTTGGACCCCGGGCGAGGGGCAAGAGCGCGCGGGCGCGCACGGGCCCAGGCACAGGGCGGCAGCTGGCCTTCTAGGCCCATCGACTTCGGCCGCCCTTTGAGAAGTCCCCCCCCCCCCGGGCCGGCTTCGACTCCCGCCGCCCTCCCGCCCGCCCACGCCTACCCCCCACCCCGCCCACCCCCGCCCCACTCACGACGTCCCGAGCAGGCGCGCGCCCGTGCCCCCGCTTCCACGGCTGTTTGCGCCAACGCGGTGCTGCTTTCTGCCCGTTTCCGTCTTGCGTTGGATCCCTTTCCCTAAGCTGTGGTTTGAGACGTCTGCACCGGTATATCTACCCACACGTTCTATCAAAATCATTCGCGGAGGCCACCAACTAATTCATTACCAACACCGTCTCTATTCTTTCTGCATTTTTTTTTAGGTTTAAATCTATTCTTTACTACATGTATGGAGTACTCTAAACCTTAGGCCATGAACCCTAATAGTACTTTAAGCACCATCTAGCATTACGGATTGATTCCTTGAACTGGGCGGCTTTGAGGGTTCTTGTTGTGTGGTGGGAAACTTACGTTGTGAAGCACGCATCATTTGACCTACTGCCATCAATAACTCCGCACATCTTTCACATGCAACTTCGTGGGATGCTGTGGCATGTTTCTCCTCCGACGTCTCCACTTCGTACGCCTCTCCTCCTTTGTGTACAGTCTTACGACCAGGCATAGTTTGTGAACAGCATCACCACTTCTTCAAGCACCTCTTGCTGTTACGTTGGCCGAGCTGAAGGTGTGTTTCTGAACGCCATTGACGAACTCCCATCGATCCGAGTCTTCCTGCCGCCCCAGCACTCGCCCTCCAGCTCTCTGCGGCCTCGTCATCAATTACTCTGATTGTAGCAATGACTCTTTAGTCGCAACTGAATTCATAACTAATCAAACAATAACATAAATGTAACACAATTTTCTTTGTATATGGCTCTCTTCTCAATCTGTTAGGTCAAGTAAATAATTATATTAGTAGTATCTCCCATATTTTCTTGCCCTGTCATTATTTACTCTTATTCAAACGTATTCAAACGTGTGCATCACTTTTAAATATATACCTCCATAAGCCTTTTTTGTACAGGGGTGCAAGAGTCTAATAATTCAGCTTGAATGTACAGTTCGCAGACGTTTCATATCTCAACGAAGCGCATAACAATCCGTCGTCAGATTTGCGCCATCAGCCACTGCATTACTTGCGTGGTTCTCCACCTGTTTCCAACTGCCTGCGCCCCTTCTTGCTCGCTCTCTGTCGCTCAGTCGGGAATTTCCTCATTGCCTCACTCGCCCGCATTCGCGGCCTTCGGCGGAGCGTGGCGGAGCTCTTTTGACGTGGTGGCGCAGCGACATGCCGGCGAGCTTGGGTAGAGTCTAGCTCGAGTCGCTTGCTAATCTAGAACAAGTACCTAGATTAAGGCCGTTGAATCCGACAGTAAGACAGTTTTTTAAAGCTATGTTTGGTGAAGGTAGAAGACAGAAGGGATGGTGGAAGATGTCTTATTCCTTTGGTAATCTCTGTTTATATAACAAACATAAGGTGACTCACAAACAATAACATGTGAGTGGTTGCTCTTCGTAGAATATTATCATCCAAATCCCATCAAAACAATTTATGACAAAGTCATTTTGACAAAAAAGTCATGGATTATGAAAGGGGAAACGTGCTCAACATGCAACGTACACGCACTACAACATATTTATGCACTTTGCATAGTTTAGCATATTTGTTGCATAGTTAGACATAAGATCTTGAGCCCAAAATAGGAGTTTGTCCTTAGTGGACACCCTTGTTTCGTAATCCCCGCACGCCTACACTATTATTATTTTGGTCCTCTACTCCATTTAGGGAGAGCCCCAACTTCATAGCGCGGATCCAAAGAGTTTGCTTGGTTCGCCAAAACATTTTCACTTTGTATATTATATTAACTTTATTTCAGATCTCTTCACGGCGCACTTAAATTGAAAACAATCACTTACCATTTTATATAGTAGGCTGCATACACTACAAGACGACATGCCATTTCAAGAATGCCTTGCTGAAAATCAAACTATGTAACTGTATTATATTTCAATTCTTTGGCCGGTCGTAAATGCAAAGCTTTGACTGTGTTGAAATTACAGAGAAATACTCTATAAACTTTGTTCAAACGTATAGACCAATCAAAAAAATCTGTAATTCGCGAGGGGAAAATAAGTTAAAGCTCAATCTACTGAATAACGTGTGCAGTTCGCCTCACGGGACATTTACAGTGTACAAGGCCCAGGTTGGGCTGAAAATGCGTATAGTCCGAAAGCGAGTGGCATTTGAGCGAAAAGAAGGTAATTGAATCACCGCTCCACGCGGCCGTCCCATATTATCTGCGTCGCTCGCGCGTGATTTCTCCGCCCCGCTCCCGCAGCGCGGCCGCGTCCAGCGCAGCCCGCGACGGCCCAGGCCCGGAGCGAGGGCGAGGCGCGGCCGGCCCGCCAGGAAGGCGCACGGAAAGCGGAGATGGAAGAGTCTATCGGCGTAACGCTTACACTGTCCCGCCCGCCCAGAGTCAGGGCTCCGGCTTCGTCTCACCCCACCCACTGTCCCCCTGCTCGTCTGTGCCTGCCCACTCCGGTCCGCCTCGTCTCTCGTATCTCGCTTCACCCTTGCTCTCGCCCTCGCCTGCTCTCGCCCTGCCCTGCTCCCGCCCTAGCCCTGCTCTCGCCCGCCTGCTCTCGCCTCGCCCTTGCTCTGCCCTCTCTCGCCTTCTCTCGCCCCTTGCCTCGCCCCTCTCTCGCCCTCCCCTGCTCCGCCCTCGCCTTGGCTCTCGCCCGCCCTTGTCTCTGCCCTGCCTCTCGCCCCGCCCTTGCCTCGCCTGCCCTTGCTCTCCGCCCTCGCCCTTGCCCGCCTCCGCCTTGCTCTCGCCCTTGCCCTTGTCTCGCCTCGCTCTTGCCTCGCCTCGCTACTTGCCTCTCGCCCTCGCCTTCCTCTCGCCGCCTTGCCCGCCCTCTGCCCTGCTCCGGGCCTCGCCCTTGTCTCGCCCTTGCTCTCGCCCGCCTTGCTCTCGCCTCGCACTTGCCTCCCCGCCCCGCCCTTCCTCTCGCCCTCGCCCTGCTCTCGCCCTCAGCCTTGCTCTCGCCTAGCCTGCTCTCGCCCGCCCTTGCTCCGCCCTCCCTTGCTCTCGCCCCGCCCTTGCTCGCCGTCGCCCTTGCTCTCGCCCCGCCCCTTGCTCTCCGCCTCCGCCCTGCTCTCGCCCTCGCCCTTGCTCTCGCCCTCGCCTCGCGTCCTCTGGCCCCTGCCCCCCTGCTCTCGCCCTCCAGCCTTACTCGCGCCTCGCCCTCTGCTCTCGCGCACCTGCTCCGCCCTCCCCTTGCTCTCGCCCTCGCCCCCTGCTCTGCCCGCGCCACTTGCTTCTCGCCCCCCCTGCCTCGCCCACGCCCTTGCTTCGGCCCTCGCCCTGCTCCGCCTCTGCCGCTGCCCGCCCCTCGCTTGCTCTCGCCCTCGTCCGGCTCTCGGCCTCGCCCCGCCTTGCTCGCCTCCGCCTTGCCTCGCCCTCGCCCTTGCTCTCGCCGCGCCTCCTCGCCTCAGCCCTTGCTCCGCCCTCGCCTGTCTCGCCCGCCCTTGCTCTCGCCCTCCGCCTGCTCTCGCCCTCGCCCTTAGCTCTCGCCCTTGCCTCTCGCCCTCGCCTTGCTCTCGCCCTCGCCCTTGATCTCCGCCCTCGCCCTTGTCCCGCCCTCGCATTGCTCTCGCCCCGCCTCAGCTCTCGCCCTCGCCCCCGCCTCGCCTCGCTTGCTTCTCGCCTCGCCCTTGCTCTCGCCGCTCGCCTTCGCTCTCGCCCTCGCGCCTTGCTCTCGCCCTCGCCCTTCTCTCGCCCTCGCCTGCTCCTCGCACCTCGCCCTGGCCCGCCCTCGCCTCTCCGCTCGCCCTGCTCTCTGCCCTCGCCCTTGCTCGCCCCACCCCTTGCTCTCCCCCTCGGCCCTTGCTCTCGCCCTCGCCCTTGCTCTCCGCCCTCGTCCTTGCTCTCGCCTTCGCCTGGCTCTCGCCTCTCAGTTCTCGCCGTGCCTCGCCCTCGCCCTTGCTCTCGCCCTCGCCCTTGCCCGCCCTCGCGCTGCCTCTCGCCCTCGCCTCGCCCGCTCGGCCCCTGCGCGCCCTCGCCCTTGCCTCGCCCTCGGCCTTCTCTCGCCTCGGTCCTTGCTCCGCCTCGTTCCTGGCTCCGCTCCTAGCCCCGCCCTGCTCCGCCCTCCGCCCTTGGCTCTCGCCCACGCCTTGCTCCGCCCTCGCCTTGCTCTCGCCCTCGCCCTGCTCTCAGCCCCGGTCCTTGCTCTGCTCCCGCCCTCGCCCCTTGCTCTCGCCCTCAGGCCTTGCTCTCGCCCTCGTCCTTGCTCTCGCCCTCGTCCTGGCCCTCGCCTCTTGCCCTCTGCCTGCTCTCGCCTCGCCCTTGCCCTCGCCCTCGCCCTTGCTCTCGCTCGCTTGTCTCGCCCTCGCCCTTGCTCGCCCTCGCCCTTGCCTCGCCCTCGCCCTTGCTCTCGCCCTCCCCTTCCTCGCCCATCGCCTGCTCTCGCCCTCGCCCCTTGCTCTCGCCCTCGGCCCTTGCTCTCGCCCTCGCCCTGCTCGCCCTCGCCCTTGTCTCCCCTCGCCCTGCTCTCGCGCCCTCGCCCTTGCCTCGCCTCGCCTTCTCTTGCCCCGCCCTCTCTCTGCCCTCCGCCCTTGCTCTCGCCCTCGCGCTCGCCTCGCCCTCGCCCGCCCGCTCTCGCCCTGCCCTTGCCTCTGCCCGCCTGCTCTCGCCCGGCCTGCTCTCGCCCTCGCCTGCCTCGCCCGCCGCTCTCGCCCTCGCCTTGGCTCTCGCCCAGCCCTTCTTCCGCCCTGCCTTGCTCTCTGCCCGCCCTGCCTCCGCCCCGCTTGCCTCGCCCTCGTCTGGCTCCTCGCTCCGTTCTCGCCTGCTCCGCCCTCGCCCCTGTCGCCTCGCCTTGCTCTCGCCCTCCGCCCTGCCCCTTTCGCCCTCGCCCTGCCTCGCCTGCTCTCGCCTCAGCCCTTGCTACTCGCCCTCGCCCTTGCCTCTCGCCCTCGCCCTGGCCTTCCGCCTCGCCCTTGCTCTCGCCTCGCCTTGCTCTCGCCCTCGCCCTTGCCCTCTGCCCGCCCTTGCTCTCGCCCTGGCCTTCTCTCGCCTCGGCCTTGCTCTCGTCCCCACGCCTGCTCCTCGCCCCGCCCCTGCTCTCGCCCGCCTTCTCTCCCCTGTCCTTGCTCTTCGCCCTCGTCCTCGCCTGCCCGCCCTTCTCTCGGCCTCGCCTTGCTCGCCTCGCCCTTGCTCTCTGCCTCAGCCTTGCCCGCCCTCGGCCTTGCTCTGCCTCGCCCTTGGCTCTCGCCCGCCCTTTCCGCCTCGACGCCCTTGCTCCGCCTCGCCCGGCTCCGCCCTCGCCCTTGCTCTCTGCTCTGCCCTTGCTCTCGCCCTCGCCTCGCCTCGCCTCGCTTGCTCTCGCTCTCGCCTCGCCCATGCTCTCGCCCCGCCCTTCGCTCTCGCCTCCCTGCTCTCGAACGCCTCGCCCTTGCTCTCGCCCCGCTCTCGCTCTCGCCTCGCCCCCCTCCTCCGCCCTCCCGCTGCTCTCGCCTCATCGCTCTCGCCTCTCCGCCCTACGCCCCTGCTCCGGGCCTCGCCTTCTCCGCCCTCTGCCCTTGCATTCTCAGCCCTCGGCTCTCGCCCTCTTGCTCTCGGCCCGCTCTCGCCCTCGCCTCTGCCTGCTCTCGCTCCTCGCCCTTGCTCTCGTCCCTTGCTCGTCGCCTTGCTCCGCCCATGCTCTCGCCCTGCTCTCGCCCTTGCTCTCCCCTTGCCTCGCCCTCGCCTCGCCCTTGCTCTCACGCCCTGCCGCGCCCTTCTCGCGGCCCCCTTGCTCGCGCGCTCCCCCTTGCTCGCGCGCCCCCTATGCTCGTGCGCCCCTGCCGCGCCCCCCTTGCCGCGCGCCCCGCTGCCCGCGCCATCGCTCGCCCTCGGCTCGCGCCTCTGCTTCGGCCCTCGCTCGCGCTCAACATAAGTTGGCAGACTATGTCGGTATGGTCAGTGAAGAGCGACTGAAGTTGGCTCCATAATTGTCATTCTTGTAGCGTTGCTTGTTTATCGGTTTTCTATCCTCCAACATGCCAAGAGCTCGCATCTTCCCATTTGCTGTCTCATAAGTATCCCACCGTGTTTACCACAGACACCGCTCGCAACTCTCGTACTTCTCTCTCATTCCAGGTTGAAGCGCGCGCAATTAATCGTTGCGGTAATTTTTCCTTACATGTTAATTATCCCTGTAGCGAGTGTGCTGCATCTTATTTTCGAACTTACTCAAAGAAACTCTCCAATTAATCATCTATTCTTTTCCGGCAATGTTGCTATCTCATGCTTTTCAGGTCGATATTCTGCATCATTAAGTATGCCACTAGCTGAGATAATTTGCTTCTGAGCATCACCTCGATTAACTCCTCCTTATCTTCATGCTAAATTTTTGTACTCATTGTGGTCACAGAAGCCTCATGTCACAACGAGCAACACAACCAGACTTGGCGTTACACCCGACCCAAGTTGTTGCCAGTACCCCTATCGAAGCTGCACTACTCGCAAACCACTTGGCCCGACCACCCGGCATTGTGGAATCGCCTCAATCCGCACCCGTTCCCGCACGCGATCTCTCACCGCAACACAGCTGCCAAATCCCCCCCTCCCCCTCCCCCGCCTCCACCGCACCCCACACATCACACAAACGCGAAGGCTGGCCTCCTCCGCGCCGAGTCCCGTTCATCATCAGGCGGCGTGCGCGCCCCGATCGGTGTGGCCCAAGAAACAAGAGGCATGCGGCGAGGTCGCCCTCCTATCCCCTCGCTCCTACGTGCCCCCCCCGCCCTGCCACCGCGCCGCGCGCCGCCCGCGCGCGCCGCCGCCGCCGGCGCCATCCGCCTCGCCCAATTTGTCTTCATTCCCACCGCGCCGCGCGGAGGAGAGGGGCGTCGGCGGCAGGCGAACCGGGAGTGCCGCCGATGGATGGAGCGCAACGGGGAAAAGTGGGCGGGCGGGGCGGTGCCGCAGGTCAGCGCGAGCGCGGGCGCTCAAGTTCACATTTGCGAGCGCTTGCGACCCTTTGCCGGTGTCGTTGCTCTTGTTTTCGTTTGCGAATGCAGTGTCAGATATAACATTTATGATGTTAAAATAATCCGTTCAAACCTTGTAATAGTAAATATCCAAGCACAACATTCACCGATAGGAGAAAAATGATTAGAACAGCAAGCAAACGATCAATGTTCCATTGTGCACAGGAAGGGCACTCCCTAATGTCAGTAACGTAAAGGTTCTATACATTCCACTAAAAATTGACACAAAAAAGAATAAACATAGAAGATCTGTCCATGCGTTTAAATGGATCAATCATTTCATATTTTCAAACCACTGGAATTAAAAAAAATTCGTAGATATAATTTAGCACTTATTCCTCCAGCAATTCCAAAACTTATCCCCTTCATTACAACACCGCTGCTAAGCACTTAGGTAAAATTCGGAAATGAAGGTAGCTGTACATTTCATGTGATCATCGATGAACATTGACAGAAGCCAATAATAAACAAGATGCAACTCGCACGCTTGAATGTTCAGAGAACCATTCGGGCCTAGCCTTGGCAGGGCACTATTAAGCAGAGTATTAGAGTGAAAGTCTGCGGATCGACACCATTGTGGAAGCAGCGCGATAGAGTTCAAGCAAGAGAGAGCTTTCGAGCGCCGGCCCGAAAGACAGATACGTCTTGGGAAAGCTCCGAGAAAACGGGAACGGCGGAGAGACCCGAAGCCTAACACCGCGGGCGGCGCAACGAAGGAGTGGGGCGAAATAGTCTGAGAGGGAGAGGAACAGAAAGTAGAAGGAAGGATAAAATCAATGCAAGACAGAGAGCCAGAGACAAGAGACAGAGACAGAGAAGACAGAGACAGAGAGACCAGAGAAGAGAGACAGAGACAAGAGAGACAGAGACAGAGAGACAGAGACAGAGAGGACAGAGGACAAGAGAGACAAGACAGAAGAACAGAACAGATAGAAGAGAGAGAGACAGAGAGACAGAGAGAGAGACAGCGAAGAGACCAGAGAGAGAGACAAGAGAGAGAGACAAGAGAGAGAGACAGAGAGAGAGACAGAGAGAGAGCAGAGGAAGAGAGAGAGAGAGAGACGAAGAGTAGACGAGACAGAAGAGAAGAGACCAGAAAGAAGAGAGACGAGAGGAGAGAGACAGAAGAAGAGACAGAGAGAGAGAGACAAGAAGAGAAGACAGAGAGAGAGACACAGAGAAGAGAGACAGGAAGAGAGACAGAGAGAGAGACGAGAGTAGAGACAGAGAGAGGAGACAGAGAGCTAGAGACAGAGAGAAGAGACAGAGGAGAGAGAGAGAGACAAGGAGAAGAAGAGAGAGACAAGGAGAGAGAGAGACAGGAGGAAGCGAGAGAGAGACAGAGGAGAGAGAGAGAGAGACAGAGGAGAAGGCGATAGAGAGAAAGGGAGAGAGAGAGGAGACAGAGGGAGAGAGACAGAAGAAGACAGAGGAGAGAGACAGAGAGAGACAGAGGGAGAAGACAGAGAGAGACAGAGGAGAGAGAAGAGACAGAGAGAGAGAGACAGAGGAGAGAGAGAGACAGAGAGAGGAGAGACAGAAGGGAGAGGAGGACAGAGAAGAGAGACGAGGGAGAGAGAGAGAACAGAGGGAGAGAGACAGAGGGAGAAGAGAGACACGAGAAGAGAGACAGAGAGAGAGACAAGAGAGAGAGAGAGACAGAGAGAGAAGAGACAGAAAGAAGAGACAGAGAGAAAGAACAGAGAAGAGAGAGACAGAAGAAAGAAGAGACAGAGAGAAGACAGAGAGAGAGACAGAGAGAGAGAGCACAGAGAAAGAAGACAGAAAAGACGACAGAGAAAGAAGAGACAGAGAACGAGAGACAGAGAAAAAGAGACAGAGAAAGAGAGAACAGAAAAAGAAGACAGAGAAAGAAGACAGGAAAGAGAGACAGAGAAGAGAACAGAGAAGAGAGACAGAAGAGACAGACAGAGGAGACAGACAGAGAAGACAGACAGAGGAGAGACAGACAGAGAGAGACAGACGGAGAGAGACATGACAGAGAGAGACAGACAGAGAGAGACAGACAGAGAAGAACAGACAGAGAGAGGACAGACAAGAGAGACAGACAGAAGGAAAAGACAGAACAGAGAAACCAGACCAGAGAGAGACAGACAGAGAGAGACAGACAGAGAGAGACAGACCGAGAGAGACAACAGAAGAGAGCAGACAGAAGAGAACAGACAGAGAGAACAAGACAGAGAGGACAGACAGAGAGAGACCAGACAGAGAGAGACAGTACAGAGAGGACAGACAGAGAGAGACAGACAGAGAGAAAGAGAGAGAAGAGAAGAGAGGAAGATAATGTCGGAAGAAAATGAAATACGAAAAGCAGACGCGTAGTGGAAAGTGAGACAAGAAATCATAGAATGAGAGTAGAACAAAGAGGGACAGGCGCGTAGGTCAGAGCGAAACACGTGAGACAAGAGAAGGAAATAGAATAAGACGCAACGGGGCGAGTGAGGTGAGGGCGGAGTGGTGCGGGCGCGGGGCCTAGCGGAGGACGGTAGCCTCAGGGCGTGGCGTTACCCATTACAGCAATGTGGCGGAGTTACAAACCGCGTCGAGTCGCATGCGGGACCGCCCGCGGCCCGAACACGAAAGACCCGGGGAATTACGGACCAGTCGAGTGCTCCCCGCCCTGGCGGCCGAGCGCCTCTGTCCCGAGCCGGCCTAAAGCCTCCTTAGCGGGCCCGCTCTAATAATTGCGCGTTCGCTCCGACATGCAGCTCCCGTCCTGCCTCCGCCTCCTCACCGTCTCACTGCGGCCATACTGGCCAAACCACCGTGCCCCACCCGCGTCCGCCACCCCGCCGCACCTTGCCTCAGCCCACCGCTCTGCACCAGCACCCGCTCACCCTCATCTACCGGGACTGCCATTCCTTCCCCACCGCCCACTCACCCTGCCGTCTCCCGTCCTATCCCCGCTCTACTCCTATACGCTCTGCCCGCCCCCCCAATCTTCCCGTTCACCCGAATCCTCTCCGCGTGAGTTCGTCCCCGCCTCTCTGCACCCCGTCGGCGCCGCCCCGCCTTAGTGTGGACCTCGCCCCTTCTGCTGCTCGGACTGCCCCGAGCTATTCTTCGGAACACCCGCGCGCGCAGCTCAACGGGGAGGCGGCGCTCTCAGCGCAGGGGGCGCGAGCTGCAACGGTGTACCGACTGATATGTAATAGTTTGCTCTCGAAAGGAGTTGTAGCGGAGATCACAAGATCTCTCTAGATCCATATTTCTCGGACTAAAGGCGTCGGTATCGTGTTTTAACTGTGGGTTGCAAGTTGTGCATGGCGGTCACGGTACTTTCGCACTGGAGAAACTTTATACCGACTGAACAGGTCCGGTGGTTTCACGAAAACCATTAATAGAAATCAATAAACAAGCAACATGCGCAAACCAAGTATTTCACACCTTTCCCGCCTCTAGTTAATCATGCTGTACCTTGCATGTTTCGCCTCGGACTTCACAAAATGCTCTTTACCCTTTTTGGGCAAATTCCTCATTGAATACCGTCAAATACTGGCTTGCCTGTCACACACATGGTTTTTTTCTAATTAACCTTACATACACGAAACAATGCAGAGAATAAAACAAGTTTTCAGAAAATGGTTCTGTGGTTATCCAGGTAAAATATAAAATTGGCACCATCGAAACTGTTTGTAGCACTCTCTTCGAATTGAATAATGCTGTTCCTGAAGGGGTTGAAAGTGGAACGTCCACCTATTAGACTAGAACCCTTGATACACACATCAACCTGTTTTCCTAATCCTTGACCTTCCCCTTACCCTCTCGTCTCCCCTCTCAATACACATACAACATACACACTTCACAACTGAAAAGTTACATGCACTCACCACATCGTGTCGGAGACCCTATGAGGAGCTTTAGAGCTTGTCCCGCTGCGGCGTGCCTCCTGCATGGATACCTAGAGAGGAAAAATTCGCAAACCGGGACGTATTGCTCAGCGCCGGTTATATGTTCTGGGATGGGGAAACACCGCACTTCGCACAACTAACATCCACTGCACTTACGGTAAAATGAAAATGGTATTGAAAAGCGTCCCTGAAACGCTAAATAATGAAATGAAAAGCAGAATATTTTCTGCGAAAATTCTGGTTGATTCTTTGCCAATATTGCATCTAGCAGTAATAGGACCTGCATTTCTAACGTGAGTGAATCCAGCCAGGATCTGGCTTCTGGCACCATTGTGTGTGGGTGGTGCCAGGCGGACGACGAACGCGAGCGAGGCCGCCCGAGCGCTCCAAGAGAGATGCGTGGGCTGGGCGCGGTCGCGATTGCGTTCATGGCAACCCGCGTTACCCGCGGGCCCACGCGCCGGAGACGAAATTTTCTGCCGACGGCCTGCGCGGATGACGAAGCGCGCGCCTTTGCTCGCGACGCGAGATAAGCCGTATCAATGCCGGAATGCCTTGCGGACGTCATTCAGCGAAGGCGCGGCGGTGGACGGACGGAAAAAGCGAGCTCCGCACTGCCGCTGTGTTTTAATGTGTCTCGCGTCCGGCGTGCGTGTTTATCTTCGTTCGTGTCATCTGGCCTTGACCTGTGGTTTGTTTCTCCTGTTCAGGTAATGACTTCACGTGTTCTTGAGCCGTGACTGCGAACCGCTGAAAGGAAGTGGTAAAGTAGCGAAAGACGTGCGGAATACCCATGAGTGTAGCAATGTGCGCCGGGATAACGGAAGGTATCTGGAATAACTAACGATCTTTCACTCCTACTTGTTATACTGCATAATTGGAACGCAGCAACCTTTTTAATATAAGCATGTTTAACTTCAAGTTAAATGTGTCCACATTAACTTACGTCAGTTTTATTAACTACACAATAAAAGGAAATGGCAAAATGCATGCTTCGCAGAGCATGGAGAGCTAATGAAACAAACTTCAGTATACATAAAAAGTACTTTCACTCGCAAATACAGTTAATATAATACATGCTCCATTAGCGCCTTGCAACTGTAATAGATGGGTCGTCTCATTTAAAAGTCGCATACCATTTTCTGACAATCCCTTGAATCCTTCGTGTTTCCTCTGAAAATAAGAAAACTCCTAGTAAATGAATGTTTTCGCCATTGTTTTGAATTAAACCAATAGAAAATTATTTCTATTGTAATAAATTGCACATGTTGAGTATGAGTGAGAAATCATATTCGTAAAATAAAAGGATGGCTTGCAGCGCCCATCCCCCGCCCACACCCACGACGGTCCCCGAGCACGGCGCGCGCCGCTGCCCTCCGCTTCCACGGCTGTTGCGCACAACGCGGTGCCTGCTGTTCTGCCCGTCCGTCTGCGTTGGACCCTTCTCCTAAGCTGTGTTTGAGAACGTCCTGGCACCGGTATTATCTTACCACACGTTCTATCAAATTCATTCCGCGGAGGCCACCACTATTCCTTACTCTAAGACACGGTCTCTATTTTCTGTTGCTATTTTTTTTTTAGAGTTTTTAAATTCTATTCTTTTACTTACGATGTATGGAGTTATCTACTTAGGCCATGAACCCTAATTATGACTTTAGCACCATTCTAGCAATTTACGGATTTTGCATTCCTTGAACTGCTGGCTGAGGTTCGTGTGTGTGTGGGGGGAAAGCTTACGTTTGTGAAGCGAGCATCATTTGACGCTACCTGCCATTCATATAACTCTCGCACATCTTTCACATGCAACTTCGTGGGATGCTGTTGGCATGTTTCTCCTCCGATCGTCTCTCATCTTTCTTACGCTCTCCTCATTTTTGTGTACAGGTTTACGACCATGGTCATGTTTGTGAACAGCATCACCACTTCTTTCAGCACCTCTGCTGTTACGTTTGGGCCCGAGCTGAGGTGTTGTTTTCTTGAACGTCATTGACGAACTCCCATCGATCTCGAGATCTCGAGTCTTCTCTGCCGCCCAGCACTCGCCTTCAGCGCTCTCTGTGGTGCTCTCTCATCAATTACTTGATTGTAGCAATGACTCTTTTTATGTCCAACTATTAATAACTTATCAAACAATAACATAATTTAACACAATTTTTCTTTGTAATTATTGCTTGCTCTCTTTCTCATCTTGTTAGGTCAAGTAATAAGTTATTTTAGTAGTATTTCCCATATTTTTCTTGCCCTGTCATTTATTTTTACTCTTTATTTCCAAAGTATTCAACGTGTGCATCACTTTTAAATATTATTACCCCATAATGCCTTTTTTGTACAGGGGTGCAAGATTCTAATAATTTCAGCTTGAATGTCACAGTTCGCAGACGTTTCATTATCTCAACGAGCGCATAACAGATCCGTCGTTTCAGATTTGCGCCATCGAGCTCACTGCATTACTTGCGGTGGGTTCTCACCTGCTTTCCAACTGCCGCGCCCTTCTTGCTCGCTTCTCTGTCGCTCAGTCGTGCGAATTTCCTCATTGCCTGCACTCGCCCGCATGCGCGGCTCGGGCGGAGCGTGGGCGGGAGCTCTTTGACGTGGGTGGCGCAGCGACATGCCGGGTGAGGCTTTGTAGAGTCTAGGCTCGAGCGCTGCCTAATCTAGGGACAAGTACCTAGGATTGAAGGCCGGTTGAATCGAAAGTAGAAGTTTTAAAGTATGTTTGGTTGAAGGTAGAAGACAGAAGGGGATGGGTGGAGGATGTCTTATTCTTTGGTATCTCTGTTTATATAACAAACTAAGGTGACTTCACGAAACAATAAACATGTGAGTGTTGCCTCTTCGTAGTAAATTATCATCCAATCCCTCATCAAACAATTTATGACAAAGTCATTTTGACAAAAAAGTCATTGGATTATGAGGGGAAACGTGCTCAAATGCACGTCACGCTACAACATATTTTATGCATTAGTTGCATATTTTATGCATATTTTGTGCATTAGTTAGAAATAAGTTTGTAGCCCGAAAATAGGAGTTTTGTCCTTAGTGGGACACCCGTTGTTTCGTATGCCGTAGTCTACACTATTATTCTTTTTTGGTCGTTCTACTCCATTTTAGGAGAGCCCCAACTTCATAGCGCAGGATTCCAAAGAGTTTTGCGTTGGGTTCTGCCAGAATCCATTTTCACTTTGGTATATTATTATTACTTTTAATTTCAGAATCTTCTTTCACGGGCGCATTTAATTGAAAAATCACTTTACCATTTTATAAGTAGGCGGCATTACACTACAACGTACATCATTTCAGAATGGGTTGCTGAAATGCAAACTATGAACTGTATTATATTTTCAATTCCTTTTGGCCGGTCGTAAAATGCAAGCTTTACTGTTGTGAAATTTTAAGAGGATATACTCTATAACACTTTTGTTTCACGTATAGCACCAATCAAAAAAATCTTGTAGAAGTCGCGAGGGAAGATAATTATATCTCAATCTACTGAATATACGTTTGCAGTTCGCGTCACTGAATTTACAGTGTACAAGGCCCAGGTTGGTCTTGAAAATGCGTAAATGTTTCGGAAAGCGAGTGGCAGTTTCGAGCGAAATGAAAAGGAGATTGATCCACCGCTCGCCGGCCGTCCCCATATTTCATCTCGCGTCCGCTGCGCGCGTGATTTCTTCCGCCGCCGCTCCTCGCAGCGCGGCCGCGTCCAGCGCAGCCCGCGACGGCCCAGGCCCGGAGCGAGGGCGAGGGCGGGGCCGGCCCGGCCAGGAAGGCGCACGGAAGCGGGAGATGGAAGAGTCATTAGTCGGCGGTAACGCTACACTGTCCGCCCCGCCCAGAGCTTCAGGGGCGCTCGGCTTCGTCCTCAGCCCCACCCACGTCCACCCATGCTCGTCTGTGCCTGCCCACTCCGGCTCTCGCCCTCGTTCTCGATCTCGCTTTCACCCTTGCTCTCGCCCTCGCCCTTGCTCTCGCCCTCGCCCTTGCTCTCGCCCTCGCCCTTGCTCTCGCCTTCTCTCGCCCCTTGCCTCGCCCCTCTCTCGCCCTCCCCTGCTCCGCCCTCGCCTTGGCTCTCGCCCGCCCTTGTCTCTGCCCTGCCTCTCGCCCCGCCCTTGCCTCGCCTGCCCTTGCTCTCCGCCCTCGCCCTTGCCCGCCTCCGCCTTGCTCTCGCCCTTGCCCTTGTCTCGCCTCGCTCTTGCCTCGCCTCGCTACTTGCCTCTCGCCCTCGCCTTCCTCTCGCCGCCTTGCCCGCCCTCTGCCCTGCTCCGGGCCTCGCCCTTGTCTCGCCCTTGCTCTCGCCCGCCTTGCTCTCGCCTCGCACTTGCCTCCCCGCCCCGCCCTTCCTCTCGCCCTCGCCCTGCTCTCGCCCTCAGCCTTGCTCTCGCCTAGCCTGCTCTCGCCCGCCCTTGCTCCGCCCTCCCTTGCTCTCGCCCCGCCCTTGCTCGCCGTCGCCCTTGCTCTCGCCCCGCCCCTTGCTCTCCGCCTCCGCCCTGCTCTCGCCCTCGCCCTTGCTCTCGCCCTCGCCTCGCGTCCTCTGGCCCCTGCCCCCCTGCTCTCGCCCTCCAGCCTTACTCGCGCCTCGCCCTCTGCTCTCGCGCACCTGCTCCGCCCTCCCCTTGCTCTCGCCCTCGCCCCCTGCTCTGCCCGCGCCACTTGCTTCTCGCCCCCCCTGCCTCGCCCACGCCCTTGCTTCGGCCCTCGCCCTGCTCCGCCTCTGCCGCTGCCCGCCCCTCGCTTGCTCTCGCCCTCGTCCGGCTCTCGGCCTCGCCCCGCCTTGCTCGCCTCCGCCTTGCCTCGCCCTCGCCCTTGCTCTCGCCGCGCCTCCTCGCCTCAGCCCTTGCTCCGCCCTCGCCTGTCTCGCCCGCCCTTGCTCTCGCCCTCCGCCTGCTCTCGCCCTCGCCCTTAGCTCTCGCCCTTGCCTCTCGCCCTCGCCTTGCTCTCGCCCTCGCCCTTGATCTCCGCCCTCGCCCTTGTCCCGCCCTCGCATTGCTCTCGCCCCGCCTCAGCTCTCGCCCTCGCCCCCGCCTCGCCTCGCTTGCTTCTCGCCTCGCCCTTGCTCTCGCCGCTCGCCTTCGCTCTCGCCCTCGCGCCTTGCTCTCGCCCTCGCCCTTCTCTCGCCCTCGCCTGCTCCTCGCACCTCGCCCTGGCCCGCCCTCGCCTCTCCGCTCGCCCTGCTCTCTGCCCTCGCCCTTGCTCGCCCCACCCCTTGCTCTCCCCCTCGGCCCTTGCTCTCGCCCTCGCCCTTGCTCTCCGCCCTCGTCCTTGCTCTCGCCTTCGCCTGGCTCTCGCCTCTCAGTTCTCGCCGTGCCTCGCCCTCGCCCTTGCTCTCGCCCTCGCCCTTGCCCGCCCTCGCGCTGCCTCTCGCCCTCGCCTCGCCCGCTCGGCCCCTGCGCGCCCTCGCCCTTGCCTCGCCCTCGGCCTTCTCTCGCCTCGGTCCTTGCTCCGCCTCGTTCCTGGCTCCGCTCCTAGCCCCGCCCTGCTCCGCCCTCCGCCCTTGGCTCTCGCCCACGCCTTGCTCCGCCCTCGCCTTGCTCTCGCCCTCGCCCTGCTCTCAGCCCCGGTCCTTGCTCTGCTCCCGCCCTCGCCCCTTGCTCTCGCCCTCAGGCCTTGCTCTCGCCCTCGTCCTTGCTCTCGCCCTCGTCCTGGCCCTCGCCTCTTGCCCTCTGCCTGCTCTCGCCTCGCCCTTGCCCTCGCCCTCGCCCTTGCTCTCGCTCGCTTGTCTCGCCCTCGCCCTTGCTCGCCCTCGCCCTTGCCTCGCCCTCGCCCTTGCTCTCGCCCTCCCCTTCCTCGCCCATCGCCTGCTCTCGCCCTCGCCCCTTGCTCTCGCCCTCGGCCCTTGCTCTCGCCCTCGCCCTGCTCGCCCTCGCCCTTGTCTCCCCTCGCCCTGCTCTCGCGCCCTCGCCCTTGCCTCGCCTCGCCTTCTCTTGCCCCGCCCTCTCTCTGCCCTCCGCCCTTGCTCTCGCCCTCGCGCTCGCCTCGCCCTCGCCCGCCCGCTCTCGCCCTGCCCTTGCCTCTGCCCGCCTGCTCTCGCCCGGCCTGCTCTCGCCCTCGCCTGCCTCGCCCGCCGCTCTCGCCCTCGCCTTGGCTCTCGCCCAGCCCTTCTTCCGCCCTGCCTTGCTCTCTGCCCGCCCTGCCTCCGCCCCGCTTGCCTCGCCCTCGTCTGGCTCCTCGCTCCGTTCTCGCCTGCTCCGCCCTCGCCCCTGTCGCCTCGCCTTGCTCTCGCCCTCCGCCCTGCCCCTTTCGCCCTCGCCCTGCCTCGCCTGCTCTCGCCTCAGCCCTTGCTACTCGCCCTCGCCCTTGCCTCTCGCCCTCGCCCTGGCCTTCCGCCTCGCCCTTGCTCTCGCCTCGCCTTGCTCTCGCCCTCGCCCTTGCCCTCTGCCCGCCCTTGCTCTCGCCCTGGCCTTCTCTCGCCTCGGCCTTGCTCTCGTCCCCACGCCTGCTCCTCGCCCCGCCCCTGCTCTCGCCCGCCTTCTCTCCCCTGTCCTTGCTCTTCGCCCTCGTCCTCGCCTGCCCGCCCTTCTCTCGGCCTCGCCTTGCTCGCCTCGCCCTTGCTCTCTGCCTCAGCCTTGCCCGCCCTCGGCCTTGCTCTGCCTCGCCCTTGGCTCTCGCCCGCCCTTTCCGCCTCGACGCCCTTGCTCCGCCTCGCCCGGCTCCGCCCTCGCCCTTGCTCTCTGCTCTGCCCTTGCTCTCGCCCTCGCCTCGCCTCGCCTCGCTTGCTCTCGCTCTCGCCTCGCCCATGCTCTCGCCCCGCCCTTCGCTCTCGCCTCCCTGCTCTCGAACGCCTCGCCCTTGCTCTCGCCCCGCTCTCGCTCTCGCCTCGCCCCCCTCCTCCGCCCTCCCGCTGCTCTCGCCTCATCGCTCTCGCCTCTCCGCCCTACGCCCCTGCTCCGGGCCTCGCCTTCTCCGCCCTCTGCCCTTGCATTCTCAGCCCTCGGCTCTCGCCCTCTTGCTCTCGGCCCGCTCTCGCCCTCGCCTCTGCCTGCTCTCGCTCCTCGCCCTTGCTCTCGTCCCTTGCTCGTCGCCTTGCTCCGCCCATGCTCTCGCCCTGCTCTCGCCCTTGCTCTCCCCTTGCCTCGCCCTCGCCTCGCCCTTGCTCTCACGCCCTGCCGCGCCCTTCTCGCGGCCCCCTTGCTCGCGCGCTCCCCCTTGCTCGCGCGCCCCCTATGCTCGTGCGCCCCTGCCGCGCCCCCCTTGCCGCGCGCCCCGCTGCCCGCGCCATCGCTCGCCCTCGGCTCGCGCCTCTGCTTCGGCCCTCGCTCGCGCTCAACATAAGTTGGCAGACTATGTCGGTATGGTCAGTGAAGAGCGACTGAAGTTGGCTCCATAATTGTCATTCTTGTAGCGTTGCTTGTTTATCGGTTTTCTATCCTCCAACATGCCAAGAGCTCGCATCTTCCCATTTGCTGTCTCATAAGTATCCCACCGTGTTTACCACAGACACCGCTCGCAACTCTCGTACTTCTCTCTCATTCCAGGTTGAAGCGCGCGCAATTAATCGTTGCGGTAATTTTTCCTTACATGTTAATTATCCCTGTAGCGAGTGTGCTGCATCTTATTTTCGAACTTACTCAAAGAAACTCTCCAATTAATCATCTATTCTTTTCCGGCAATGTTGCTATCTCATGCTTTTCAGGTCGATATTCTGCATCATTAAGTATGCCACTAGCTGAGATAATTTGCTTCTGAGCATCACCTCGATTAACTCCTCCTTATCTTCATGCTAAATTTTTGTACTCATTGTGGTCACAGAAGCCTCATGTCACAACGAGCAACACAACCAGACTTGGCGTTACACCCGACCCAAGTTGTTGCCAGTACCCCTATCGAAGCTGCACTACTCGCAAACCACTTGGCCCGACCACCCGGCATTGTGGAATCGCCTCAATCCGCACCCGTTCCCGCACGCGATCTCTCACCGCAACACAGCTGCCAAATCCCCCCCTCCCCCTCCCCCGCCTCCACCGCACCCCACACATCACACAAACGCGAAGGCTGGCCTCCTCCGCGCCGAGTCCCGTTCATCATCAGGCGGCGTGCGCGCCCCGATCGGTGTGGCCCAAGAAACAAGAGGCATGCGGCGAGGTCGCCCTCCTATCCCCTCGCTCCTACGTGCCCCCCCCGCCCTGCCACCGCGCCGCGCGCCGCCCGCGCGCGCCGCCGCCGCCGGCGCCATCCGCCTCGCCCAATTTGTCTTCATTCCCACCGCGCCGCGCGGAGGAGAGGGGCGTCGGCGGCAGGCGAACCGGGAGTGCCGCCGATGGATGGAGCGCAACGGGGAAAAGTGGGCGGGCGGGGCGGTGCCGCAGGTCAGCGCGAGCGCGGGCGCTCAAGTTCACATTTGCGAGCGCTTGCGACCCTTTGCCGGTGTCGTTGCTCTTGTTTTCGTTTGCGAATGCAGTGTCAGATATAACATTTATGATGTTAAAATAATCCGTTCAAACCTTGTAATAGTAAATATCCAAGCACAACATTCACCGATAGGAGAAAAATGATTAGAACAGCAAGCAAACGATCAATGTTCCATTGTGCACAGGAAGGGCACTCCCTAATGTCAGTAACGTAAAGGTTCTATACATTCCACTAAAAATTGACACAAAAAAGAATAAACATAGAAGATCTGTCCATGCGTTTAAATGGATCAATCATTTCATATTTTCAAACCACTGGAATTAAAAAAAATTCGTAGATATAATTTAGCACTTATTCCTCCAGCAATTCCAAAACTTATCCCCTTCATTACAACACCGCTGCTAAGCACTTAGGTAAAATTCGGAAATGAAGGTAGCTGTACATTTCATGTGATCATCGATGAACATTGACAGAAGCCAATAATAAACAAGATGCAACTCGCACGCTTGAATGTTCAGAGAACCATTCGGGCCTAGCCTTGGCAGGGCACTATTAAGCAGAGTATTAGAGTGAAAGTCTGCGGATCGACACCATTGTGGAAGCAGCGCGATAGAGTTCAAGCAAGAGAGAGCTTTCGAGCGCCGGCCCGAAAGACAGATACGTCTTGGGAAAGCTCCGAGAAAACGGGAACGGCGGAGAGACCCGAAGCCTAACACCGCGGGCGGCGCAACGAAGGAGTGGGGCGAAATAGTCTGAGAGGGAGAGGAACAGAAAGTAGAAGGAAGGATAAAATCAATGCAAGACAGAGAGCCAGAGACAAGAGACAGAGACAGAGAAGACAGAGACAGAGAGACCAGAGAAGAGAGACAGAGACAAGAGAGACAGAGACAGAGAGACAGAGACAGAGAGGACAGAGGACAAGAGAGACAAGACAGAAGAACAGAACAGATAGAAGAGAGAGAGACAGAGAGACAGAGAGAGAGACAGCGAAGAGACCAGAGAGAGAGACAAGAGAGAGAGACAAGAGAGAGAGACAGAGAGAGAGACAGAGAGAGAGCAGAGGAAGAGAGAGAGAGAGAGACGAAGAGTAGACGAGACAGAAGAGAAGAGACCAGAAAGAAGAGAGACGAGAGGAGAGAGACAGAAGAAGAGACAGAGAGAGAGAGACAAGAAGAGAAGACAGAGAGAGAGACACAGAGAAGAGAGACAGGAAGAGAGACAGAGAGAGAGACGAGAGTAGAGACAGAGAGAGGAGACAGAGAGCTAGAGACAGAGAGAAGAGACAGAGGAGAGAGAGAGAGACAAGGAGAAGAAGAGAGAGACAAGGAGAGAGAGAGACAGGAGGAAGCGAGAGAGAGACAGAGGAGAGAGAGAGAGAGACAGAGGAGAAGGCGATAGAGAGAAAGGGAGAGAGAGAGGAGACAGAGGGAGAGAGACAGAAGAAGACAGAGGAGAGAGACAGAGAGAGACAGAGGGAGAAGACAGAGAGAGACAGAGGAGAGAGAAGAGACAGAGAGAGAGAGACAGAGGAGAGAGAGAGACAGAGAGAGGAGAGACAGAAGGGAGAGGAGGACAGAGAAGAGAGACGAGGGAGAGAGAGAGAACAGAGGGAGAGAGACAGAGGGAGAAGAGAGACACGAGAAGAGAGACAGAGAGAGAGACAAGAGAGAGAGAGAGACAGAGAGAGAAGAGACAGAAAGAAGAGACAGAGAGAAAGAACAGAGAAGAGAGAGACAGAAGAAAGAAGAGACAGAGAGAAGACAGAGAGAGAGACAGAGAGAGAGAGCACAGAGAAAGAAGACAGAAAAGACGACAGAGAAAGAAGAGACAGAGAACGAGAGACAGAGAAAAAGAGACAGAGAAAGAGAGAACAGAAAAAGAAGACAGAGAAAGAAGACAGGAAAGAGAGACAGAGAAGAGAACAGAGAAGAGAGACAGAAGAGACAGACAGAGGAGACAGACAGAGAAGACAGACAGAGGAGAGACAGACAGAGAGAGACAGACGGAGAGAGACATGACAGAGAGAGACAGACAGAGAGAGACAGACAGAGAAGAACAGACAGAGAGAGGACAGACAAGAGAGACAGACAGAAGGAAAAGACAGAACAGAGAAACCAGACCAGAGAGAGACAGACAGAGAGAGACAGACAGAGAGAGACAGACCGAGAGAGACAACAGAAGAGAGCAGACAGAAGAGAACAGACAGAGAGAACAAGACAGAGAGGACAGACAGAGAGAGACCAGACAGAGAGAGACAGTACAGAGAGGACAGACAGAGAGAGACAGACAGAGAGAAAGAGAGAGAAGAGAAGAGAGGAAGATAATGTCGGAAGAAAATGAAATACGAAAAGCAGACGCGTAGTGGAAAGTGAGACAAGAAATCATAGAATGAGAGTAGAACAAAGAGGGACAGGCGCGTAGGTCAGAGCGAAACACGTGAGACAAGAGAAGGAAATAGAATAAGACGCAACGGGGCGAGTGAGGTGAGGGCGGAGTGGTGCGGGCGCGGGGCCTAGCGGAGGACGGTAGCCTCAGGGCGTGGCGTTACCCATTACAGCAATGTGGCGGAGTTACAAACCGCGTCGAGTCGCATGCGGGACCGCCCGCGGCCCGAACACGAAAGACCCGGGGAATTACGGACCAGTCGAGTGCTCCCCGCCCTGGCGGCCGAGCGCCTCTGTCCCGAGCCGGCCTAAAGCCTCCTTAGCGGGCCCGCTCTAATAATTGCGCGTTCGCTCCGACATGCAGCTCCCGTCCTGCCTCCGCCTCCTCACCGTCTCACTGCGGCCATACTGGCCAAACCACCGTGCCCCACCCGCGTCCGCCACCCCGCCGCACCTTGCCTCAGCCCACCGCTCTGCACCAGCACCCGCTCACCCTCATCTACCGGGACTGCCATTCCTTCCCCACCGCCCACTCACCCTGCCGTCTCCCGTCCTATCCCCGCTCTACTCCTATACGCTCTGCCCGCCCCCCCAATCTTCCCGTTCACCCGAATCCTCTCCGCCGTGAGTTTCGTCCCGCCTCTTTGCGAACCCCGTCGGCGCCGCCCCGCCTTAGTGTGGGGACCTCGCCCCTTCTTGCCTGGCTGCGGACGCCCCCCGAGGCTATCTTCTGGGAACACCCGCGCGCGCAGCTCACGGGGGAGGCGGCGCTGCGTCAGCGCAGGGGGGCGGAGCTGCAGACGGTGTACGCGATGATATGTAAAGTTTGCTCTCGGAAAGGAGTTTGTAGCGGAGATGCACGAGGACTCTCTTAGATCCATATTCTCGGACTAAAGGCGTCCGGATGTGCGTTTTTAAGACTGTGGGGTTGCAAGTTGTGGCATTGTCGGTTCACGGTACTTTCTGCACTGGAGAAACTTTTAACGACTGAACGGTGGGTTTTCACCGAAACCAATTGAATAGAATCAATTAAAAGCAACTGCGCAAACAAGTATTTCACACCTTTTCCCCCTCTAATGCTGTACTTGCATGTTTTGCGCCTCGGACTTCACAAAATGCTCTTTTACCCTTTGCAAATTCCTCAGTTTGAATACCGTCATACTGGCTTGCCTGTCACACACATGGTTTTTCTAATTAAATTACATACACGGAACAATGATGAGAATAAAACAAGTGTTTCAGAAATGGTTCTGTGGTTATCCAGGTAAAATATAAAATTGGCACCATCGAAACTGTTGTCAGCAACTCTCTTCGAATTGAATAAGTGCTGTTCGTGAAGGGGTTGAAAGTGGAACGTGCACCTATTTATGACTATTGAGACCCTTGATAAACAGATCAACCTTTTTTCCTTAATCTTTGACCTCCCCTTTACCCCTCTCTGTCTCCCTCTCTCATACACATACACATACACACTTACATGAAAAGTTACATGCACTTCACTGCTACACGTGTCGGAGACCTATGAGGAGCTTAGAGCTTGTCCCGGCTGCGGCGGTGCCTCACTGCATGGATTACCTAGAGGAGGAAAAGTCGCAAACCGACGTATTGCTCAGCGCCGGTTATTATGTTCTGGGGATGGGGAAACACCGCCACCTCGCGACAAATAACATGCACTGCACTTAACGGGAATAATGAAAATGGTAGTTGAAAAGCGTCCCTGGAAACGCTAAATAATGAATGAAAAGCAGAATATTTCTGCGAAAATTCTGGTGATTCTTTTGCCATATTTTGCATCAGCAGTAATAGGACATGATGTTCTCAACCGTGAGTGAATCCAGCCAGGATCTGGCTTCTGGCACATTGTGTGTGGGTGGTGATGGCGGACGACGAGCGAGCGAGCGCGAGGGCGCTCAGGAGGAAGATGCGTGGGCGTGGGCGCGGTCGCGATTGCGGTGCCATGGCAACCCGCGTGCCCGCGGGGCCCACCGCGCCCGGAGACGAAATGTTTCTGCCGACGGCGCTGCGCGGATGACGAAGCGCGCGGCCTTTTTGCTTTCTCGACGCGAGATAAGAGCCGTATTTCATGCCGGAATGCTTTGCGGGACGTCAGTTCATGCGAAGGCGGCGGCGGTGGACGGACGGGAAAAAGCGAGCTCCGGCACTGCCGCGTGTTTTGAATGTGTCTCGCGTCCGGCGTGCGTGTTTATCTTTCGTTCGTGTGCGTCTGGGCCTTGGACTCATTGTGGTTTTGTTTCTTCTGTTGCAGGTAATGACTTCATCGTGGTTCTTGAGCCGTGACGTGCGAACGGCTGAAAGGAAGGTGGTAAAGTATGCGAAAGACGTGCTGGAATACGCTATGTAGTGTAGCAATGTGCGCCGTGGATGAATGGAAGGTCATTGGAATAACTTAACGATCCTTTCACTCCTACTTGTTTATTACTGCATAATGTTTGGACGCAGCAATTCTTTTAATATAAGCATGTTTTTAAGCTTCAAGTTTAAATCGTCCACATCTAAGTTACGTCAAGTTTTATTTACTTACACAATGAAATGAAATGGCAGAAATGCATTGCTTCGCGAGAGCATTGGAGAGCTTAATGGAAAGCAAACTTCAGTATAATGACAAGACTTTCACTCGGCAAATACAGTTAATATTAATACAGTGCTTCCATTTAGCGTCCTTGCAACTGTAAGATGGCGTCGTACTCATTTAAAAGTCGGCATACATTTTCGTGACAAATTTCCCTTTGACTCCTTTCTGTGATTTCTCTGAAAATAAGAAAACTTCCTAGTGTAAACTTGAATGTGGTTTCGCCATTGTTTGAATTTTATAACCAATTAGAATTTATTTATATTTGTAATAAAATTTGGCTACATGTTGAGATGAGTGAGAAATCATATTCGTAAATAGAAAAGTAGTGGCTTGCAGCAGCAAAACTGGGATGTTCTGAAACACGTCTGTTAATTATTATTCTTCGTCGCATCACGTCTGCTTTGCTTTTTAAGATTGGAATAAGACATCAATCATCTGTAGAACCTAAAGGCTGAACGATGTTTATTTTGACAAATAAATTAATCGTTATGTCGTTTTTTTAAAGCGAAAGGACGTTTGCAAAGAGCAACTCGCGGTGCGAGGAGGCGGCCCAAGGCGATGCCGTGGGCGTGGGCGATGCGATCGCTGAGCGAGCGGATTCGCGTTCCCGGAACGGCCACGGTCGGCGTTTTTTATTATACATAATATCTTTAATCCGAGCGGAGCGCGCTGCTCGCTCGAAATCGAATACGGGTGCGCGCGCCGCAGCTCTCTCTGTATGTGGCGAAAGGATGAGGAAATGTAAAAGCGCGCAGAGGATGATGAGAAGGCGTTCGGGGATGACGATTCGAAGCTGTCTCTGTATCGCCGAAAAAAAAAACTATTACTGTTAAGCCACTTGATTGCTCTTCTCGATTTGTTTCTTGAAGAGGAGTCCATTAAGAGATTTATCTGTTCGTTATCCTCAGATTATATCTGCCCATACGTGTTCTATGGGCCTCGTAATGATGGTACGAGGCTCAGCCTGCGAGCGAAATTGTGGAAATAAACACATTGCTTCCCCAGGGAACGTCTTGAGACATCTTAGAAATTGTGTACTGATAGGGTGGAGAAAACGTGCGAAGAAAATGAAACATTTGTAGGTTATACATCAAATTGAAGATTCAGTTTGAAAGTTAAAATTTTATCAATTCAAATTTTATGGCATTTGGAAAAAATGTCTGTGTTAAAAACATCAATGTAAGATTTATTTATCCTACTCTTCAAGTCGTTTATATGATTACTTTTCAAACATTGACAGTTTGAGAGAAAAATACATTCCAAAATATGATTTTGATACAATTTTGATATAGATTTTGAATTTTTTGATTTTGTTTATTTTGGATTTTTTCTTGACTGGCTGCTACAAGTTTGTCTGCCCAGGACGCTTCATCGTCCGTCGTCCTCATTTAGGACTTGACTGCTTTGATATTGAATCCTTTCGTAGGTCAAAACTATGCAGATTATGACGCTTGGCGAACTAGCTGTACTGCGCCCTTTGGCGTAGCTTCACGCCTCAGCTCCCCCGCCTCCCTGTTACCGTCGCAGTTATTTCGCAGAAGGCGCGGGCCGCGAGGCGCGGCGCGGCGCGCGCAAAGGCACAAGAGCGTGCGAGAAGCAAATCGGCAACTCGCGTTGCAAATTGCACCGCCACTTCACCTGCGCGGGAAGGGCGGAGCGGGGCGTCGCGTCGCTCGGCGCTTCAGATCCGGCGGCCGACAAAGCGGCGACAAAATTTCCGCGCAACGGCCCCGCCGACGCCCTTCAACTGTTCCATTACACCGCGCGCCCGCTCGCTCTGCATTGGCGGGACGGAGGAGGGGGAGGGGAGGGCTGGGTGGTGGGGAAGAGTGGGTCGGGGAGTGGGAGGAGGGGAAGAGGCAGCCGGTTCTCGGGCGCGGGTATTTGGCTTACCTCGAGCTCCGGCGCTTTGAAGTCGGCNGTCCGTGGGGTGGGGTGCGCGGCGCGCGGGTGGAGAGCAAGGCGCACCGAGCCATAGCCCGCTCGGGGTGGAGCGGGGAGGGGGCGGGGCTAGGCGGAGACGAACAGAAGCATGGAAGGGCGGGCGGGGTGAAGCGCACCGTAGCCTAGCGGGAAGTGGGGCACATTGGGGTAGAGCGAGTGGTGGGCACCTCAACTGACGGTCTTTGTGGCGGTATTAATATTGCTACTTCAGCCGCGCCCCCGCCGTAATGCGCGGACCCAACCACCCATGTGGTCCACCTGCTTCTATTCCCGCTTGGCCGTCGTCGCTAATGTTGCTCAGAATATTGCCGTCTCTGTGACTTATCCTCTCTTCGTTTCCTTTTTTTGCACCTATTGAGATCCTGGTCGCCTTTGATGTCCTCAATTCATTTCATTATCGCTCTCAAACCAGAAGGTAGTGATTCGGGGATAAGCATCTTGGTTTAATTTGCAGACATGCTTACTTTCCATTCATGCATGTAGTTGTTGATTATGTTGTATTCGCAACACTTCTTTCAATTTATACTCTAAGCTAAAATTTCCAAATTCTCTTTGTTTATTGATTGATTAGTGCTTCATTCCACTGTCAGGTTGTTTCCTCCGGGAGGGGTAGGTGACCTTCCCCCGATTGATGGTGAGATCTGGCACCGCCCTTCCTGTCGCTTAACGGGGGGTTTTCCAACCAAGTATCTCCACCATCGTGGCACCACCCCAGCCGGTGCAAGCCCTAAGCTCCCGACTGGTCTTTTGGCATGTAATCTTCTTCGTATCTACTATGTATTTCCTGAATGAATGTTTGCAACATGTGGAGATAAATTATCTTCCCTCTTCTGTCTATCTTTCGCATCATATCGTTGTGTGCGTCTTTACTCGTAAAACGTCACCATCCACTCTACCGTCACCCCCATCCTCCAATGTACGTTCCTCTGCCACCACTTGCGGTCCCGTCTCTTCCTACCGCCGCCTCCGCGTGTGCCCGCTTGCCAGCTCGCTGCACGCAATTACAGCCCACGCTCCGTTCAGCCCGGCTCCGCTCAGCCTCGTCTCGATCCCTTCCGCCCTGGGTGGAGTCCCGCTGCGCCGCAGCCGCCCGCGCCGCCCCCGAGAGCCTTTGCCCTCGCTGCCTCAATCTGCGCGGTCAGTTGATTATTTGGGCCGCGCCCGATTTGCCATTCCGCCGCCAGAAGCACGCGCCGCCGAGTGCGTGCCCCTCTCTGCCCTGCTCCGCTCTGCTCGATTCCACGGGATAAATCGTTGTTTCTCGTTTGCGCCGGTTCGTTGGGCTCCCTGTGTCGGCGCGACCGCTGAGCTCGCCCCTTGGGTACAAATGCGCGGAGGCCCCACCGCGCTGCGAATATCAAATTCAGCAAATAAATGAAACTGGCGTTTCCGTATATTTTGGAATGAGGTATACCACTCAAATGGGGTGAAATAAAATTCATATTGTATAGAAAGATTTCAAGTGAAAGACCAAAAGGAAATTTGGAATTAGTTACAGAAAAGAATGAAATTAAGATTCAAATTTATAATGTAAATCTGAAAGGTAATTTATGCTCATTTAACTAATACCATATATTCCCATTTAATGAGTAAATGCGAAGGATTCCTTTTAACGTGGAAAAAATAAACTGTGCCAAAAATCTAGAAAACTGCCTGTAGACTCAATCCCTGCGACCTTAGACTTCCGTTGGCATCTTCGTGTGAAAAGCCGTCAAGAAATTTCCCGTTAGCTCGCATTCCGGTATCAGCGACTCTTATCTCCAAAGTTCTAAGCGTCGTGCCGTGCCGAATTGAGGAGGACTATTAGAAAGTGGGAGGGGGGAGGGCGAGCCTCGACGTTAACGCCGCGTTAACGAGGGGTTGCGGCGGACAGGTCGCGCCCCGCGGGACACGACGCCCTCGGCCGCCGCTGCTCCGGGCTTGTCCCGCGCCCCTGCGTCACCCTCCCCTCCTGATGTCCCGGTCCCTCTTGTCTTGTCCTCCCGTCCCGTCTTTGACTTCCCCTTCCCCCTTCTCTCAATTATCACCGTCACCCCAACTCGATCTCACCGCTTCTCTCTCTCTCCCTCTCTCTCTCCCTCTCCCTCTCTCATCCTCTCTCTACCCGCTCTCTCTCCCTCCCACCTTGTCCCTCCCTCGTTCTCTCTATCCCTCCCTCCCCCGTTCTCTCTCGTTGTTTCTCTCTCTCGTTCTCTCTCTCTCCATGCCTCTCGTTCTCTCTCTCTGCCATGCCTCGCGTTCTCTCTCTCTCTCTCTCTCTCTCTCTCTCTCTCTCTCTCTCTCTCCTTGCCTCTCGTTCTATCTCTTCTCACCGCACTGCACTCTACGTATCCATACTCGTCCAATCCCCACTGTACCCATCCACCATCACCCCTTTGCACATCTCCTCTGCCCTGCCCTGCCCTGCTCCCCGAGACCCATCGCCGCCAGAGGACGTCACGCCGCGCCGGGCGCCGTTGTGCAGCGCCCCCGCCCCCGCCGCCTGGCCTCGCCCTGTCGCTCCCTTGTTTTCCCCTCACCCCGCCCCCGCCTGTCGGGCGTCGGTGAAGGCTGACGTTGCCCTCGCGATGCCCCGACGCCCGGCGCCCTGACGCCCGGCGCCCCGCCCTCTGGGTCAGAGCGCGTCCCGGATTGCGTCGCCCTCGCGGCCGCTTGCCCTCTGCCGGCGGCGGCGATTTTGGCCCTGCGCCTTTCCCGTCCTGGAAGAGTGTGTGGAGAATAAAGTCTAAAAGAAACTAATGAAATAGTTCAAATTCGTTTGTGGCTTTCGCTTTGATCATTGGGATTAAGTAAAGAAGTAGCCGAAGTAATGCAATGAAAACAATACGAGTTGTTAGTTGAATAAATGAACAGAATTGGTTTCTAATTTCGTATGGATTTTTTTGTCCAAAATGTGTTCGGATTGTAAACTATGCACCATACTCGACGAGTATACTGTCATGTTGAGTCATTTCATAAAATTTTCAAGTGATGTCATGTAGCTATGAAAAATAAAGACGTGGGATGTTGTAAAAGATTTGAATTATTCTTTATTATAATTTAATGTTTTGAGATTATTGAAACCAAGTGTTACGGAATGTGATTACGGATGCATCGAGACTTTCAGGTAAAATATTTTCAAATAACGGCAGCATTTAAGGACGATATTGAAAATTTCTTTCAGTCGCCTAAAAGGCAAAAATATAATGATAAAAATTAACTATTAACAACCAAAAGTACCAATTGAGGCACTCAGTGGAAATTTCGAGTTACTAAATGAGCCTTTACTAAGTCGATTTCTAATGGAACGCAGCGGCGTTTCAAATGTTTCAACCTCTTTCTTACATTCATAAATTAATCAAACCATAGAATATTCCTCTAACAGTTGAAGTGATTGGGAATCTCGTATCAGTTTTGTATAATCAGTTGTTATTCCCTAAGTGGTATGCAGTGAGTGTGAAATTAATTGCGCCAGTGACATCGTATGTTAATAAGAATATTAAACTAAAAAAGGTAAAAAAATGCGTAAAAGCGAGAAGCAGCTCGTCCCCGGAGGCCGTCTCTCGCCGCTTTCCCCGCCGGCGCGTTCCGTTCCTCCGCCGGGCGCGGTGAAGCCGCGTGTCACTCGGCCGCCGCTGTCCATCGCAGCCGGAACGGCGCCGTTTATGGCGGAAGTTGGGTGAAGGTAGCGCCGCGAGGAGCTTCTCCGCGCAGTAAAAGGAGAGAAGCGGGCGACGCGCCGGGCGTGACCTCGCGGCGGTCGCGCGCCGTAAGAACCCCCCGGAGCGCGCCTGGCCGCCCCTGCGCCCTGCGCCCTGCGCCGAGCCCGGCTCCCCTGCCGCCGGACACACCAAAAACCCGCACATGCCGCGTCTATGGCGCGGGATGATCTTTTTCTCTTTTTCGTTCCCCGCATTTGACTCTCTTTTATTGTTCTGTATTCTGCGGGAGTATTTTCTCTATTGGCCGTATATTCTCTCGGTATCCATTTCCGCATATTTTGAGGGAATGTATTGTATACAATTATTGTAGGTAGATCGAATTCAGTCGCATTGTTTGGAGGAGAGTTCTAGCGTCCAGCTGCTCTGATGTGTAATTTTTCGTGCTTTTCTTTTCGATAAATTAATACTAGGTGAATGTACAGTACCCTAACCGGAACACTACTCTAACAAACGAGATATGGGACGCTCGTGATTTTCTTTCGCCTTTGACCCCTTCTCTCCCCTTAACACACACCGGGAGAGGTGGCTCGTGGCAATAACTGATGTCACAGCAGTGCCTCTGACCGAGAAGTCCTAGGTTAGAGTCCCGACGGTGGGGGTATTTTCGACACTACATAGATTGGTCGAATTCAGTCGCTGTCTGGAGGAGCATTCTAACAACCGGCTGCTCTGATCGATATTTTCCGTGGTTTTTCCGATCAATACCAGGCGAATGTCGGTGCAGCACCCTAACAAACGGGCCACACGCCACCTTTCCTTCTCATTCTTTGTCCTCTCCTCACCCCTTACTTACACATGCGTGCATTGCGCTACCACACATGCCGGGAGACCGGTGGGAAGCTTAGAGCGTTTCCCGGCTGGCGCGATGCCCCGGTGATGAGAGTGACATCGTTGCGGAAAACCCTGTTAGCTGACAGGTAGGTCGGCGCCGAATCTGTATCCGTCGGGAGAAGATTTCTGTTGGCGCGCTCTGAATCACCAATCAATCAAATTCTCTTAAACATGCACTTTCCCATACAAGCAATATACTAACACACACGTTGAGAGACGAGTCAAGAGCTTGGAGAAAACGCGTTAGAGGCAGCTCAAGCAGTGCCCCGCTGTGGATACCTGGGAACTGAAATGACACTAAGATCTCGTGTTTCTGCGAGAAGGAATACCGCCAGCTCACAGAATTAATGACCTAAGTAGTTGACGCACTTAAACACGATGTTCATATATTATTTAAAAATTAATTTTCCTTATTATTATTTCCTCTTAGCTTATCCTGATGGGAAATACTAATTTCACAGAGCTCTTTTGAAGATGGATACTTCGAAGAGTGATTCCCAAGAAAAAACGATATTCCTCGTCCTAAGGGCAGCAAATAGTGTTCCCTTATCGCCGCCCTGCTCCATCGGCGGAGTTCCAGTGCAGCGCTCGCTTCCTGCCGACTCGAGGCGTGACGTGCTGCTTCATAGCCACGCGCGCACTGTCTGCCTTTACGCCCCATGAACGATATTTATTGGGGATAATTAAATAACACCGGAACCCTGGCGCCGCGATTGGCTTTATTTGTGATGATTATTTCGCGGGGGATTACGCGTGTGTGGCGCATTAACTTGGTCGTCGGCGGTGGCGCGTCGCTCGCTCGCCCGCGCTGCGTCGCTCGCGACGCACAGTGGGGCTAAATGGTGTATGCACCGCACCGCACATTCTGTAGCCATTCCGAATAGCGATGGGACATCGATGCCGATGCTTCTATAAAAAAATGTTTGTGTAGATGTTTTGAACATTGCTGCATTGAAGCCGATGCTTTCTTTAGCCATTCCGAAAAGGGATGGGACATCGATGCCGAGGTTTCTTTAAAAAAATATCGATATTTCGAACATCGCTGCATTGAAGCCGATGCTTTTCGAACGTCGATGTTCTTACGTTTTCGATGTTTTTGTCCATAAAAAATCCCTTTTCCACAATTGAATGAAAGTTAAAATTTGAAATAATGACTGATGGTACCGTTGTCAGTTTTTGCACCGAACGCACACGTTTTGTACCACCTTCATCGAACACACGAGATGATTCTGATGCCCTGATGTTTCCTGCGTATTTCCCACAGAGATAGACGTTTTTAACTTTGTTTGCAGTTAAATTTTCATTATTCATTATACACAATTATACTCGGTCACTGTCATATTGAATTTTGTTGCGTACGAATTTAAAATTAGTTTACTAAACCAGGTTACTAAACTTCAATATTTAGACAAATCTATGGTTTTTGGTCAATGTATTATTAAGAATCTTAATTTATGATTGTGTTTTTATTATAAGCATCGCTGTTTGGCAATATCGAATTTTTGTTGCCTACGTCGCATCACTTCTTCCAAAGGCAGCGTTTCAGCAGACAGAAATCGATCGAAAGTGTGTATAAAAAAAGTGTCATTAGAAACCAAATGATACACGTGAAACGTGAATAAAATAAGAAATATGGTGTAAACGAAAAAAAATACTTTAATTTTCATTTTTATTTCCATTTATGTTAGTTTTTCTCTCCAATATATCTCCTTTGTAATATTTTATTTGTACCTTTAACTATTAACAAAATTATTGCATTATATTTACTGTGTTATATTTTTGGTACAAATACAAAACTATAAAAATACTTCTTGTGCGCGTACAACTTCAAATCACGATTTCAGTAACCGAATATATGTGCAATTTTCAGAATTGATAAGATGGTGTTTTATCAATTGAGTATATATTTTTATATACTATATATTCTTCAAATATGCATTTTTTAAATGTGGAAAATATTCAATAAATATGCAGGGTATTTTGTTGACATTTTTTCTGTTAGAAATTTAATGTAAAATCAGTAGAACGTTTTCAATGCCACGAAAAACTAATTTCCCGTTGTTTGTTTGAAAACTATGTGGTAGATGACAATGACTTTAAATTGTGAATTTCGTTTATCAAATTCCACCTTTTTGGTCAGTAACTACCTTCATTTTCGGTGTATTATTTCGCATTGTGATCATTTCTAATGAATATTAGTCATCAAGGAACTCAAAATCTGTGAAAATATTTTATATGTGTTATAGTATTCACCAACCTGTCACATCTACATTTCTATTTTCGAATATGCATTATTAAAAACTATCTGCCTCTTTATTTACCTCATTAACGTACATTTCTCTTAAACTAATCATTGTCCCACTCTGCATACATTTTCATATTTTGTGGAAACTAGTTTTCCTCATTGATTTCTTTTTCTTCCGTCCTGTGATCATTTTGAGTAATTTCGGCCCAACGTTCTATTGCCCTCGTTGTAATTGCGTCCCGCGGGGTGCAGCCGCGTTCGGAGCCGGAAGAGGGCGCAGGAGTGCGGGGTTGGGGGTAGCGGGCGGAGGGGGAGCCGGCGAGCAACGCGCCGGGGAGTTCGCATGTCTCCTACAGGACCCTCGCCACAAAGGATGGTCTTTAATTCCTCTGTGCGGAATGTCTTTAATTTCCGCTCTCGCGCAGGAGGTCTGACTGGCTTGCGTTCTGGCGTTGGCATTAATTCTCCGAGGCTCTGCCTTGTTAGAGGGCGCTTGCATCACCCAAAATTACTTACGAAAGTTTCCCGTTCGAGAGCTGTTGCTTGAAATTCTCCTCTGCTCAGTTCAGGTAGGATGAGCTCAATAATTTAGATTAGTGGAACTCGAGTACTTATAGGAATTATTATTACTTACTACTTTAATGAGTTTTACGTTTAATACCAATTGAATATCATTTTCATTTCTTTAAGTTACTTTGAAGGAGTCGCAAAATGTCAAGTGTTGGCAGTATTGTAAACGAGTAAAATTTAAATGAATATTATATGATAATAGTATAGCAAATATGTTCTTGAATTAAAATCTAAAAATGATCACATTTTATAAGCTCTTTCTATTCAGAAAAAATAACAAATATTATGCTCAAAACATGATATCTAGATGTTCCAGATCACCTTTAGGAACAATGCTGGCATTTTTTATTACATTGAATTTGTGATATTGAAAGCTTATTTTCATTCAGCCACTTTACATACTCGTAGCTCCAGCAACTCTCCTCACATTTGTGTTTTTCCCTGGCACCCTAAGTGAAATGTGAGATGTTTGTGTTTCAGAAGACATTTCACCCCCTTTCCCCTAAGATAGCACCTATCGTAACATTTTTTTCTCTCTCCCTCCCTCCCTTCCTCCCTCCCTCCCTCTCTGGCCCTAAACTCATCGCTTCTCCCTGCCACGTTCTCTTCGCGGCCCATTTTTTCCCCTCGCGATGCCTGGCGTGTTTCCACACTTCCCCCGCCGGGCCGGCTCCTGACGGACGCGTCGCGGCGCGCATCCGGCGCACGCGTGCCGTGAAATAGACCGAGCGCGCACGCGCGTGCACCCGCTCTTTCCGTTCTCCCACGTTCGTGCGGCACGTTCGCGAAAGGAACGCTAGGCATGAAACCGCCCCACCGCACCTAATATTCAGCTCATACAAAAAAAACCCTCTCCCGGGCCCCGCCGGCCTCTCGCGCTGCGGGCCTTGCATTGCGATGCGCGAGGGGTGGCTGCAGCGGCGCTGGAGGGGGCAGCTGCGGCGGAGAGGAACGGGCAGGGGCGGGGGCGAGGGCCGGCGCCGCCAGAAATTTAATAAAAATTCGCGCTCGCACGGCAGCGTCATGTGCTTCCCGACGCGGCCACCTGCCTGCGGAACTGGACCTTGCGGAACGCCGTCAGACGCGAAGCGAGTGTTGCTGGCGAAGGGGGGGGGGTGATTTTGAATGATGGGAAACAGGAACACACAATAGATACACGCAGTACTGTCTATACATGGTTTTATTCATAATTTCTTGCCTGGTCTGCTGTTTCAATCAAACTGTAATGAAATACTAATCAATATTAGTTGAAATATGAATTTGCTTTTTTGTTTTTAATTTTTATGTTTAAAAATAAAGTATCTACTAGTTTATATATTATACAATTAATTATACCATGGTCCAAAGAATATCAAACGAACACCAACATAACTCATAACTTGATTTGAGTGACACTATGAAACACTTTAATAAGAAATTTTCAAATCGGTTTACGTAACAGTCTAATGCTATAGCATTTAACAGCGCATTGAATGAATAAGTCATTATTTTACAAATTTTGCTGACTAGAACTTAATATTGGAACTTTTATTATGAAGTGTTTGTAACAATTACGTGTTCCTTGAAAAGGTATTGCGTTTTGTGACATTGCGCATTCGACGCATCGGGGACGTAATTTAAATCTCGCAACAAAAATGCAACCCGCTCGTCGAATACAAATTAACCTTCACACTTGAATAAAAAGAGCGTCACCCATGTCACAATGATTGAAGTCAACGCGAAAGAAGTGCGTCATTACCGCAGCACATCATACGGTGGAATGACAGTGCCAACGGTCACTCGTAATCAGAGAGCATTTGTTTAATCGAAAAAGATCGAACAGATCTCGATTTATAGAACCGGGTCGCGGGTCGACTGACATGTGACAGGAGGTTACAATGGGAGTGGGACGCGGGGCACAGTCCATGAATTTCAACAAGTTCAAATTTTCCACTGAAGGGATGTTCCCGGAGGCATTTTGAATAATAGTAGATAATAGCAATGGCCAATCAGTGATTCGCTCTATTTCTATTTAGAAATGTTATGGGATTAGCTAAAGCTATTAATTCGTGCATAGCTAAGCGCTTAATCCTTGAGCATTAAAATTCATATAGCATTCATTTTGTTATTAATGCTGAATGCTTTGCCATGTTTATGCATTAAAAATATGCCCAAGCCATTAATTTTACAATTTGTGATTTGCTGATTTATAATTCTAATCATTTTTTATTTGCCTAAGTATTTAACTAAATATTTTGAATTCACAAAAGAGAGAATTACCTTTATTCAAATTGTGAATGTGAGGTCTGAATAAAATAATGAAGTGAATGGCCGGAAAGTAAATACATCTTTTATTGCAATTTAATTAATACTCATACAAATAATTTTAAATAGTTTGCTAGAAATGAAACTCAATTCCTAAAAGTCGAATGGTCTTTTAAAAACGCAAGTAGTTCGAATTCGATAATAATATTTTACTTAGTTAACTTGTCAGTAAATTTGCAAACCTTAGAAGTCGGTGTTCTGCCTCTGGGCTGGTTTGTTCTGCCACTGGGCTACTTTAAGTTCCCCAAAATAATTATCTTTTGTTTATGCATTTACCACTTAAGTGACTTTCTCTTTGCTGCGATTTACTTCCTTTAAATATTGAATTATTTAAATTTCGTTAAAAACAATATGTGAATACACTATCGGATTATCTCTCTTTAAAATTTCTTTCGTAAACGTATTGTGTAGGTCCTTTACCGCACCGTGAGTCTTTCCAGCTCTGTTGGGGGGCAAAATAATTATCACAGTGAAATTTTATTCACGGTTTTCCGTGGCGCGCACTCCGCCGGAGTTAGCGGCGCTCAAAGGGCGGCGCGGTGCGACGGCTGTCGAAAGAAAACCAACCCTCGCCGCCAAACAATGAACAGAGCCGGCGAGGTCGCCGTCCGCCGCGCCGCTTTGAGCGCGTCCGTCGCTTTGTGCGGCGGCGACCGAGCGCCAGCGCGGGACGCGGCCTTTGGAGGCGTCGCGACGCTCCCCCGGCGACGGCGACGGCGCGGACGATGCAGGGCCGCTCTTTGCAAACGCGGAGCCCGCGCTGTTTTATGGCGTTCCCCAAGGTTCTGTCAGTCGACTCCTACTCGGTTGTCTCCTGTTCGCGTTGTACGATGGAATTAAGCCATACGGTGGATGTAGGAACAAGTAGCGATTCCTTCTTGCGTGAACACGGTTTGCAGGTAAGATATTCGGCGGTTAAATGTATGTGGATATGCGTGTGGAGGGGAAAAAAGCTTTTCAAGTAAGATTTATTTGCAACATAAGGTGCAGAGTATTAAATGCCGCCGTGCTCCATCCGTGCCACTGAAGGCATTACGACTCTCCCGACGAGATGCTTTTTGCAAACTGGGGCACTGCCAACGCGAAGGCCGTGCTATTGTACGGAGTTCCCCAAGGTTAAGTCTGACCGCTTTTTCTTGCATCTCTCCTCTACGCGTTGACGGATGAATTGCCGATTACACAGGCACACGAGAAAAGGTGTCGGCTCCAAAGACTTGACACATGTTTTTGTATGTATGACGGCGCGCTGAATTGAATGTGAAGCCAAAATTGCACTATCACCCAGTTTGTTTTCCTTATCCCAAAAAATACAGTGAAGTTGTAAATTATAATTTTCACGATGATTGTTCGCGACTTAACAAAAAACTCGAAAGTGATTGCGCAATTGTGGCTTCGGAATCAGCGCGTCGACATGCATAGAGAAAAGTTTGTCGTCTTCGCGTCTGGCAGCTTTGTTTTATTTTGTGTGCTTATGTTATCGACGCTAATGTTGAT
>BOPP01000009.1:11286401-11297882 GCA_017312745.1 Gryllus bimaculatus | reverse complement strand
GCGTTAGAGGCAGCTTCAAGCAGTGCCCCGCTGTGGATACGAACTGAAATGACACTAAGATCTCTGTTCCTTGCGTGAGGAATAACGCCAGCTCCACAGAATTAATGACCTAAGTAGTTGACGCACTTAAACACATGTTCATATATTCATTAAAAAATTAATTTTTCCTATATTATTTCCTCTAGCTTATCCTGATGGGAAATACTAATTGCACAGAGCTCTTTGAAGATGTGATACTTCGAAAGGGTGATTCCCAGAAAAAACGATATTCCTCGCCTAAGGGCAAGCAATAGTGTTCCCTTATTCGGCCGCCCATGCTTCCATCGGCGGAGTTCCAGTGCAGCGCTCGCTCTGCCGACGTCGAGGCGTGACGTGGCTGCTTTCATAGCCACGCGCGCATGTCTGCCTTTACGCCCCCATGACGATATTTTATTGGGGATTAATTAAATAAAACACCGGAACCCGGCGCGCGATTGGCTTTATTTGTGATGATTATTTCGCGGGGATTACGCGTGTGTGCGCATTAACTTGTCGTCGGCGGGTGGGAACGCGTCGCTCGCTCGCCCGCGCTGCGTCGCTCGGCGACGCACAGTGGGGCTAAATGGTGTATGCACCGCACCGCACATTCTTAGCCATCCGAATAGCGATGGGACATCGATGCCGATGCTTCTATAAAAAAAGTTGTGGTAGATGTTTTGAACATTGCTGCATTGAAGCGATGCTTTCTTTAGCCATTCCGAAAAGCGGATTGGGACATCGATGCCGACTGTTTTATAAAAAATATCGATAATTCGGAACATCGCAGCATTGAAAGCGATGCTGTTCAAACGTCGATGTTCTTACGTTTTCGATGTTTTGTCATTAAAAATCCCTTTTCCACAATTGAGAAAGTTAAAATTTTGAAAAATAAGACTGAGGTACCGTTGTAGTTGTTTGACGAACGCACACGGTTTGTACCACCTTCATCGAACACACGATGTTCTGATGCCCTGATGTTTCCTTGCGTATTTCCCACAAGAGATAGACGTTTTTAACTTGTTTTGCAGTTAAATTTTCATTATTCATTATACACAATTATACTCCGTCACTGTCATATTGAATTTTGTTGCGTACGAATTTAAAATTAGTTTACTAAACCAGGGTACTAAACTTCAATATTTAGACAAATCTATGGTTTATTGGTCAATGTATTATTAAGAATCTTAATTTAGATTGTGTTTTATTATAAGCATCGCTGTTTGGCAATATCGAAATTTTTGTATGCTACGTCGCATCAATTCTTCAAAGGCAGCGTTCAGCAGACAGAAATCGATCAAAAGGCTGTATAAAAAAAGTTCATTAGAAACCAAATGATACACGGTGTGTACGGTGTGTGAGATAAAAGCAATATTGGTGTATACGAAAAGAAGAATACTTTATATTTATTGTATTCGTTATGTTAGTTTTTCTCTCCAATATATCTCCTTTGTAATATTTTAATTTGTACCTTTAAACTAGTAACAAAAATTATTGACATTATATTTACTGTGTTATATTTGGGTACAAAATACAAAACTATAAAAATACTTCTTGCTGCGCGTCACAACTTCAATCACGATTCAGTAAAGCCGAATATATGTGCAATTTCAGAATTGATAGATGTGTTTTATCAATTGAGTATATATTCTTTATAATACTATATATTCTTCAATATGCATTTTTTAAATGTGGAAAATTCAATAAATTGCAGGGTATTTGTTGACATTTTTTTGTTAGAAATTTAATGTAAATCAGTAGAACGTTTTCAATGCCACGAAAACTAACTTTCCCGTTGTTTGCTTTGAAATAACTAATTGTTGGTTAGATGACAATGAACTGTAAATTTGTGAATTTCGTTTATCAAATTCCACTTTTTGGTCAGTAACTACCTTCATTTTCGGTGTATGTATTTCGCATTGTGATCATTTCTAATTGCAATATTAGTCATCAAGAACTCAAAATCTGCGGAAAAATCATTTTTCATATGTGTTTCTAGTATGCACCAAACCTGTCACATCTCACATTTCATTCGAGATATGCATTATAAAAACTATCTGCCTCTTTATTAAACCTCATTAACGTACATTTCTCTTAAAACTACTCATTGTCCCACTCTGCATACATTTTTCTATTTTGTGGAAACTAGTTTCCTCATGATTTCTTTTTCTTCCGTCCTGTGTCACTTTGGAGTAATTTCGCCAACTGTTCATTGCCCGCGTTGTAATTGCGTCCCGCGGGGTGCAGCCGCGTTCGGAGCCGGAAGAGGGCGCAGGATGCGGGGTTGGGGGTAGCGCGGCGGAGGGACACCACTCGGCTGGAGCAACGCGCCGGGAGTTCGCATGTCTCCTACGACCCTCGCCACAAGGCATGGTCTTTTAATTCCTCTGTGCGGAATGTCTGTTAATTCCGCTCTTCGCCAGGAGTCTGACTGCTTGCGTTCTGGCGTGGCATTAATTCTCCGAGCTCTGCCTTGTTAGAGGGCGCTTGCATCACCCAAAATACTTACGAAAGTTTCCCGTTTCGAGAGCTGTGCTTGAAATTCTCTCTGCTCAGGTTCAGTAGGATGAGCATCAATAATTTAGATTAGTGGAACCGAGTACTTATAGAATCTATTATTTACTTACTACTTTAATGAGTTTACGGTTTAATACCAATTGAATATCATTTTCATTTCTTTAAGTTACTTCTGAAGGAGTCGCAAAAATGTCAATGTTGGCCAGTATGAAACGAGAAAATTTAAGATGAATATTAAATTGATAATAGATAATAGCAAATATCTTCTTGCAATTTAAATCTAAAAATGATCAGCAATCTTATAAAGCTCTTTCTTTCATGAAAAAAATTAAAATAGTATTTATGCTCAAAAACATGCATATGTAGATGTTTTGATCAAACTTTAGGAACAATGCTGGCATATTTTATTGCATTGCATTGTATATTGAAAGCTTATTTTCGGTCAGCTACTTTACATACTCGTAGCTCAGCAACTCTCCTCACATTGTGTTTTTTTCCCTGGCACCCTAAGTGCTGAAATGTGAGGATGTTTGTGTTTCAGAAGACATTTCACCCCGTTCCCCTAGATAGCACCTATCGCTAACATTTCTCTCTCCTCCCTTCCCTCCCGCCTCTCTGGCCCTAACTCATCGCTTCTCCCTGCCACGTTCTCATCGCGTCCATTTTTCCCTCGCGATGCCTGGCGTGTTCCACACTTCCCCCGCCGGCCGGCTCCTTACGACGACTTCGCGGCGCGGCCATCCGCGACGCGCTGCGTGAAATAGACCGAGCTCGCACGCCGCGTGCACCCGCTCTTTCCGTTCTCCCACGTTCGTGCGCACGTTCGCGAAAGAACGCTAGGCATGAAACCGCCCCACCCACCAATATTTCAGCTCATACAAAAAACCCTCTCCCGCGCCCCGCCGGCCTCTCGCGCTGCGGGCTTGCAATTGCGATGCGCGAGGGGTGACTGCAGCGGCGCCGGCGGGGCAGCTGCGCGGAGAGAACGGGCAGGGGCGGGGCGAGGGCCGCCGCCGCCAGAAATGTAATAAAAATTCGCGCTCGCACGCAGGATGTCATGTGCTTTCCGACGCGTCACTGCTTGCGGACTGAGACCTTGCGGAACGCCGTCAGACGCCGAAGGCGAGTGTTGTGGCGAAGGAGGGGGAGGGTTTTTAGAATGATTTGGGAACAGGAACACAACAATAGATACACGCCAGTACTGTCTATTCATGGTTTTATTCAATTTCTTGCCTGTCTGCTGTTCAATCCAAACTGTTTTTGAAATAAAATCAATATTACTTGAAATATAAATTTGCTTTTTTGTTTAATTGTTTATGTGTAAAATAAAAGTATCTAATTAGTTTATATTACACACAATTATTATACTATGTCCAAAGAATATCGACATGAACACCAACATAACTCATAAACTTGATTTGATTACTGAAACACTTTTATAATAAAATTTTCAAATCGATTTACGTAAGTCTAATGCTTTAGTATTTAACAGTCATGAGTGAATTAAATCCTTATTTTACAAATTGCTGACTAGAACTTAATATTGGAACTATTTATTGAAGCTGTTTGTTACAATTACGTGTTCCTTGAAAAGGTATTGCGTTTTGTACATTGCGCATTCGACGCATCGGACGTAATTGAATCTCGCAACAAAAATGCAACCCGCTCGTCGAATACCAAATTAACCTTCACACCTTGAATAAAAAGAGCGTCACCATGTCAACAATGATTGAAGTCAACAGCGAAAGAAGTGCTTCATTACTGCGCACATCATACGTGAATGACAGTGCCAACGGTCACTCTAATCAGAGAGCATTTGTTTATCAAAAAGATCGAACAGATCTCGATTTATAGAACGGGCGCGGGTCGACTGACATGTGGGACAGGTTTACAGTGGGAGTGGAAGCCGGGCCAGTCATGAATTTCAACAAGTTCAATTTTACCATGAGGATGTTTCCCGGAGGCATTTTTGAATAATAGTAGATAATAAGGCAATGGCCAATCAGTGATTCGCTCTATTCTATTTAGAAATTTATGGGATTAGATAATAGCTATTAATTCGTGCATAGCTAAGCGCTTAATCCTTGAGCATTAACAATTCATATAGCAGCTTCTGTTATTAATGCTGAATGCTCTGCCATTGTATTATGCATTAAACATATGTGCAAGCTATTAATTTTTACCAATTTGTGATTTGTGATTTATAACTTATAATCATTTTTATATGCCTAAGTATTTAACTAAATATATTTGAATCACAAAAGAGAGAATACCTTGATTCAGATTGTGAAGTGAGGGTATGAATAAAAATAATACAAGTGGGAATGGCCGAAAGTTAAAAATAGATCTTTTTTGCAATTTAATTAATACTCATACAATAATTTAAATTAGTTGGCTAGAAATGAAACGCAAATTCCTAAAAGTGGAATGGTCTTTTAGAAGAAACGCAAGTATTCGAATTCGATAATATATGTTTACTTATTAACTTGTCAGTTAAATCGCATACCTTACAAATCGGTGTTTCGCCTCTGAGCTGGTTTGTTCTGCCACTGGGCTTACTTTAAGTCCCAAAAATAATTATCTTTGTTTATGCATTTACCACTTAATGACTCTCTCTCTTGCTGCGATTTACTTCCTTTACAAATTGAATTATTTAAATATTCGTTAAAAACAATATGTGAATACACTATCGGATTATCTCCCTCTTTAACAAGTTCTTTCGTAAACGTATTGTGTTGGTCTTTACCGCACCTGCGTCCTTTCCACTCTGTTGGCAAATAATTATCACAGTGAAATTTTATTCCACGGTTTTCCGTGGCGCGCACTCCGCGGAGTTAGCGGCGCTCAAAGCGGCGCGGTGCGACGCTGTCGAAAGAAAACCAACCCTCGCCGCCAAACAATGAACAGAGCCGGCGAGGTCGCGTTCCGCCGCGCCGCTTTGAGCGCGCGTCGCTTTGTGCGGCGGCGACGAGCGCCAGCGCGGGGACGCGCCTTTGAGCGTTCGCGACGCTCCCCCGGCGACGGCGACGCGCGGGACGATGCCAGGGCCGCTCATGGCAAACGCGAGGCCCGCGCTTGTTTTATGGCTTCCCAAGTTCTGTCAGTCGACTCCTATCGTTGTCTCCTGTTCGCGCTGTACGATGGAATTAAGCCATACGGTGGATGTTAGGAACAAGTAGCGATTCCTTCTTGCGTTGAACACGGTTTGCAGGTAAGATATCGGCGGTTAAACTGTATGTGGATATGCGTGTGGAGGGAAAAAAGCTTTTCAGTAAGAATTTATTTTGCAACATAAGGTGCAGAGTATTAAATGCCGCCGTGCTTCCATCGTGCCACTGAAGCCATTACAGACTCTCCGACGAGATGCTTTTTGCAAACTGGGCACTGCCACGCGAAGCCGTGCTATTGTACGGAGTTCCCCAAGTTAAGTCTGACGCTTTCTTGCATCTCTCCTCTACGCGTTGACGGCATGAATTGGCGATACACAGCACACGAGAAAAGGTGTCGGCTCCAAAGACTTGACACATGTTTTTGTATGTATGACGGCGCGCTGAATTGAATGTGAGCCCAAAATTGCACTTCACCCAGTTTGTTTTTCCTTATCCCAAAAAATACAGTGAAGTTTTAAATTATAATTTCACGATGATTGTTTCGCGACTTCAACAAAAAACTCGAAAGTGATTGCGCAATTGTGCTTCGGAATCAGCGCGCTCGACATGCATAAGCAAAAGTTTGTCGTCTTCGGCGTCTGGCAGCTTTGTTTATTTTGTGTGCTTATGTTATCGACGAATGTTGTTCCTTGTGAATTCTGCTTGAACAGTTAATAAACAAAGATAATCCAATGGTTAGATTTATATTGAAATATGTTATTTGACGAGTATTAGGCCCTCATTTACGGTAGGTTTTCATTATTCCACGATTGCCATTCGCAAATTATGTTTGTTCTGCTCTTACCTGTCTACTCGGCTGTTAGCGGATGGAAAAACTTTCACATAACCAATAGATGTTTCTCCTGACAAACGCTGTTGACCACGATCGATTTCGAAGGTGAGATTAAACTTGAATGAAAAAATTGGGACTACTGTGCGAGTCTTCTAGTTCCATCACCGTGCGGCGCTTGATTATTTATATTATCGCTCCGGCGGTGCTTTTTGGCGTTGGGATTGTCTCGAGAGGCGAGGGGCGAGTCGAGTATACGTTTGTAAACTCGCTAATGTGGGAACGATGCTCTTTTATGTTCCCTAGTCTTTTAACAGCTATTATTCGCTCACGAACTTGCGCGCTTCGTTTGATGAATGCTGTAACTTTACTATATCCGTTTCTTTCGTTGTTAAATTACTATTTGATGTTGAGATTTTCTAATAGCGCCACTGGTATCGCACTTTGCATTAGGAAATTTACCGACCTATTTATAATTGTTTATTGCATTGCTGCTAGGATACAACGAAGGTCACCACATCGTCGGATAACACTTTCAATCGAGCTGGCAGTATTGTCTGGACGATTCTTTCTCGTCTCCATTTTATGGCTATTAATGATAAGCTTGCTACGTAAGCACACGTGTATTGTAAGATATTTAAGCTTATTTTTACAAATTTAATTAATAAAATAGTAAAAATAACTTAGGTTTCATTTACAACATCGCGGACTTTTTTTGCGAATTTGACTTTCCAGTACATTGTACCCATTGTCGTAAATTCAGGATCGTTGTTACGTATTTCAATTTTGTGTTATTTTATATTGTTTGCATTATTTAAAAACTATTTTAACAACAAGTTGCTTTATTTATTTACGCCAAAAAACAGTTAAAACTGTGTGTGACGTGCTATGAGGAGAAGTTAATCTGGAAGTTATATTTAATTTCTCTTCAACTTTTTTGTTTTTGTTCTTCACTCTTGATATTTGAACTTCATTGTCTGGCCATTCAGTCCTAAAGTTTTCGTGTTTACCTTCAATTGCTACGTTATTATTAAACCTCCCTGATTTTTCTCCTTTCGGATTTTATGCTCCCTTAGTATTCTCCGGCCGCTCCTAGCGGATTTCCGCGGCCTGTGACGGTACACCGGGATCAAGCGCATCTGTCCGCACCGACCACATCGCTACCTCACCCGACCCGACAGCGCTCGCTCCCCGCCAGATAACTCTGTCGGTCAAATGGCGTGCGTGCGTGCGTGCGTTCGCGCGTGCGATCCGCGGGTTTCTACTTCTGAAATGATCCGACGCGCGCGCGGCGCCCTCCCACCCGTCGCCCCCCCACCCCACCCCGCCCCTCCACGCTTCTCGCGCCGCGCCCCGCGCCGCGGCGTCGCTTCGCAAGCGGTAGCATGGGGCTGAAATTAAAAGTAAAAATTAATCCCTGTTTTTTTATAATTTATACTGCCGTGGAAGTACACGCCGCGCGCGCTGCCTGGCGGATGGATTCGTAATCACGTTTCCCGGGTGCGCGCTGGCTGGCTGGCTGGCTGCGACCTGAGCCAGGCGTTTCGAGCGCGAGCGAAAGGGTATTAGATTGTGGAGCCGCGGAGAAATTAGTTTTGCGCGTGGCTGTCGTAGTTCGTTTTGGGGCTCGCGCGGTTGTTACGTTTCGTGCAAGTTTGCGTTATTTACTTGTGAGGGTTTGTCATTAGACGCAGGCAAGAAGAGGGGCGTTGCGTAATATTTGGCAATCGCGTAGGATAAACTACGGGAAAATAGGTACGATGTATCATTTCAATCTGATAGATTTAAACATAATTATTAAATGTTCAGTTGCCAGTGATGAATGAACTTATAAAAGAAAGTTAACTATTCTGTATTAATAGAGAACGCAATTAATGGCTCTGGGTATTATTGAAACATTGATGGCGTGTCTTGCCGTTCGGTTATTTACATTAAATAATTTTTCTTTATTTAAACGTTACATTGCAGTAGTTTAATATGTGTTTTGAATATGTTGAACCACCGTATATAGTCTTCATGCCACATGCCTCCCTACAGCGCAAGTGTGAGTCGATATCATTAAATATGTGCTTTTCAACTCGAGCACATTCTCATCTTCCATCAGGACTCTCGGCCTCTCCGACTGCCATCAGAATTAACACCTAAACTCAACTTTCAATATGTATCCTGCACTCGTTTTTTTGTCCCTGAAGCTTTGATAGGTATGTCTTCCACCTACAAGCTACCAACTTTGAAGATGGCCGTGTGAGTTGTTATACTATCTCTCGAGTCGAAATAAACCTCTAATCAATTTAGTTCGAGTGGACCTCTGGTATTCGAAGACCACTAAGGCCTATCTGGAGGAATCCATGCAGCCCGTCTCACCCACCTTTCAACTGCATCCGTATTCGGCAATAACGTGGTTATCATCGATGGTCCAAGATACCCGGTAGCCATATCTACTTCTCCGCCCAAGTGCTACCCTCTCCCTACCTGAGGTGGATCGAGGACTTTATTATACTCTTACCAGCCCTTCAGTCTGTGGCCATATCTGGATGGACGAGTGGTGAGGGTTAAGTTGATATATGTAATAATGCCAGTGCAATGCTGAAATAAGCAAAGGAAAGTAAAGTTCAACGAGAAAACGTTCCGCAAATTTACTTTGTCCACAAATTCCATATGAATCGATCGGGATTTGAACCCCGGTACCCATTAGTGGAAGATGTGCGGTATAACCACTGCTCCACGGTTAACCCAGCAGATTGGTATCATCTGTGCGACGTTGCGAGCCGAGAACAGTTAGTCACCCGTCGCCTGGCCGTCGCAAAGAGAAGAGTGGAGCGGAGCGCGGCGAGCGCGCGCAGCGGCAGACAGCGACAGCTCTCGGCGAAGAATGAAGGCGCGTGTCTGGGCTGTCGGGGCCACCTGCTGTCCCTCGCGCCCCACCGGTCGCTGCGCGCCGGATTTTCAGTCGCGTCCACCCACGCGCTCGCTCCTTCTTCCGTTCTCGGTTGGAATAGGGGCTGCATAACGTGTGGTTGTGGGCGTTTTGAGTGTGAGAAGAAGAAATGTTTGCTGAGAATGAATGCAGGGAAGAATGATTCTAAATTAATCAGTAGGTAAAGAATAAGTTTAAATTAAGTTATATCAAAAGTGGAAACTTCAAATGTTAAATAAATGTTTTAGACACGACTTACACTTTTTAAACATACCTGTAGTGTCGCGATCAAAAATTGGCTTCGAAGTGTCATAGGGACTGAAGTATATATCAAAAGATATAATTCGATATCCATTCATCAAAATCAGGTCTATCAATTATTGGCAAACTTCTATTTTTTATCGAAATCTTTCTTTAACAGTCCATCCACGTTCTTTAAATCTTCACATTCTCTCTCTCTCTCTCCCATTCTCATCCTATCTCTTAATTCCGTATAATTCCAACACGTTCTCTCTATTTCATCAAAAATAAGTTTCCTCGCTCGTCCCTTTTCATCTCCGCATGTGTTCTCACGCATGTGTCCCTTCCCAAATCCTAATCTTGCGCCTTTGGAGGTACTTCTCTCTCACAGAATGAGTCAATCATTTGAGGTCACCTCCGCTCATTTATTCCTTGCGCATTGATTCTTTCTCTCTACTACCTCTCCCCTCTTTCCTTCATCCCCGTGTCCTCCACGTGTTCGCATGATTTGGGCCGCTGTGCGTTTTGTGTCTCGACGCCACCGCGCTGTCCGCCCGCGGCGCGCGGGGGCGGCGAGGGCGAGCGCATTGGCACAGCGGCGCCGGCCGTTAATGAACCCGCACTGAGTGCTAAAACTAATTTAAGTGCCGGTGCGCCGTTTATATCATTTATTCGCTCGTAGATTCTGGGCTTAATCCGGGCTAATGCGAAGAAAATTGAACTGATGTTGAAGAATGGCGCTGGGCGGGGCCGACGCGGAAGGGCGCAATGGTCGTGGAGGAGAGGAGGTGGAGAGGGGTTGAATTCTCGCGGTGGGCGACGGGTAGGATGGGAGGAAAAAGGTAGGAAGGTAATTAGCGGGATGAGTGGCGGTGAAGCAGTGAAAACGTGAGTGGATGTGGTTTATGATTTGTTCACCCGACGACTAAAAGGGGAAAGGACGAATAATCAGGAAACTATTAAGTTGCAGAAAACTTGCGCATAATGACAAATAAATCATGTGCACTTTCGAAAGCATTCCCAGGATAAGAAAAGTCATTGAGGGTGAGATAAAGATGTAAAACGAGAACCCTACGCGCGAATATCATCTCGAAGAAGAAATGAATCATAGTAGATTAAGTGTCGTCTGAAAATACGTGCTGAAATTAGGAGGCGCGACTGAGGCGACGGCAGCAAGTCCAAATCTATCGGTGCGACTCCTGTCACGCATCGCTTGGCATTGCTCCGGAGGAGGAGCATGGGCGCCGTCCTTGTAGAAGAAGCTAACGAGGGTGGCTTAATCAAGCGCCGGGGGCGCGGGCCGCTCCGAAAAAGCGCGCGTGCGCGTGGCTAATGAACTCTAAATCTGCCCCGTGCAGCGCCCGTTGCCCTTGCCGGTTAGCGCCCGCACTGGCCCTCCTCCGCCCTCCGATTGACCACTTTCTCGCACGTGCCGCTCTCATCCTGCACTCTCTCATCCCCCCTTCGCCGCGGTCTCCCGCAACACACTTTTTCTTCATTGGTGCCTCTGCCATTCTCTGATTGTCTGAAACACAGCGCGATAACAATTAAATTTCCATTTATACAATAAAATTGTAGTAATTATCTTACGCAATATTGTAAACTCAAGAAAAAATGATCCAGTCTATTGTATTTGACGTGCTTCTGAGAGGTTGTGAAAACCGAAAGAGTTGTGCTCAGTGCAGTCCTTGATACGAAAAAAATATCGCAACTTGCAGATATCTCAAACGAACACGTTCGTCGTAAATTGAAAATTCAACAAAAAGTTGCAGTCGATTAAACTCTAGCAAAAATGTCACGAACTGCTGCGCAGACAAAATAGTGGCGCGCCTTCGGATCGCGTGCAAAACACA
>BOPP01000009.1:11254247-11282739 GCA_017312745.1 Gryllus bimaculatus | reverse complement strand
ATTGTCTCACCGCCCAAATTAAGAGATTTAAAAAGCTATGGCCAAAACTCAAACATTCACATGTGAAATCAGTTGAAATGGTCAGTGTTTAGTTTATTAGATAGGCGCGTGCTCTCCCGAAACAAAACCTAATGCGATGCGTTGCCCGCACCAACTGTCGTCACCCCATCTTCTCAAAGCTTCGAAACACTTTTGTCGGCATGCCCGTAGGCGGACTGGCAGAGTCCATTCCGCATCCACCGGCTAGGGACGACTGGCAGTAGTCCATTTCGATGCACCGCAGGCACGACCTAGGACAGAGTCCATTCCCCATTACACCGCTAGAGACGTACTGCGCAGAGCCATTCCGCATTGCACCGTAGGACGGACTGGCATGAGACCATTCCGCATGCATCGGCTTAGGGACGACTTGGCAGAGTCCTTCCGCATGCACCGGCTAGGGACGACTGGCAGAGTACCATTCGCATACACGGCTAGCGGGATGAGCAGAGTCCCATTTTCGCATTGCACCGTAAGGGCGACTGGGCAGATCCATTCGCATACACCGGCTAGGACGGACTGGCAGAGTCCGTTCGCATGCACCGCCAAAGGACGGAGCTGGCAAGTCCATTCCGCATGCACCGGCTAGGGACGACTGCAGAGTCCTTCCGCATACATCGGCTGGACGGATGGGCAGACAGTTCGCATTTCGCATACGGCTAGGACGGACTGGACGAGTCCATTCCGCATTACACCGCTAGAGGACGGATGGGCAGTAGTCCATTCCGATGCACCGGTAGGGACGACTGGGCAGAGCCATTCCGCATGCACCCGCCAAGGGACGGACTGCGGCAGAGTCCATTCCGAAAAAGCTCGTCGCAGGCGGGCCCTGAAACTAATCTTGCGCTGATGGCTATGCGCCAATTTAAACGAGTCATGTTATGCAAATTGAGTTCTTTTCTTCGACTCTTTCCGAGCTGAGTCTGCTTCTGCGGACGGCGCCGTTCTAGGCCCCTTGAGGAGCACGGCACGATCAACCGCGCCTTGGTGCGCTCAGCGTTGCCTCAGTGTAGTCTGCCACCTGTCTCCGGCGCGGCAGCAGGGCTGCACCAAGCGAACTCTGCTTGTTTAGCTTTGCTCCGCTCACTGTGTCCGGAGGGGAGCGGGAAAGGGACTCCCATAACCAGCGTTCATCAACAAGTCACGTTATTGTGAGCGTCTCATTTGTTCTTTGTAAAGGTAATGCTGAAAGCTATTTGATTCTGAACTGGCAGAAATAAGTTAATTATGATGATATTTTTCATCATGATCTGAATCGGAGATAATTTAGAAATTTAATTATTTTGAGTAGAAAATATATACTTTATTTAATACAGCATATATTACGTAATTTACGTGACAATGTATTATTTCATATATCTTAATGATCCTTTTCAAATACCACTGAATACGAGCACAAAATTGTAGTTTCCAATCTTTTTGAGATCTCTTCAGATGTAATATTTCATTTGTGTCTTTCACACAACATTTCTCCTCTACGCTATGCACAAATAATCATCGTACGTCTTTCATTAAATACTTTTTCCAGTTCGCTGGCTTCCACGGCTTGCACTTTATTCCCCTAAAAACACTCTCATTAGGCACGATAATAAGACAATTTTATTGCGAAATTATGGTAGTTCAGACATTTGACAAGAATTTCACTAGCACCGATACGAGCTTCCATAAATAATTTTTGGCCTTACGCATCAACAATGGTTTTATGTTATTGAAGTTCCAGTTCATTCAAATATTTTTCTTGTATTTTCACGTTATATTTATATACGTTTTACATGAAGTCTGACGTCACAATCCTCTAAGAGTCCTTAAAGGACTACGTATATCACTATTTGGCTTTGCTTTCACACGCCTGCGTAAAATATTGCTTACGGCGCTTGTCCTTAAAGACCCCGTAGAGCATAAATATCTACTATTGTTTTTAGTCAAAATGGTCGTTTATCAAAAGATTCAAACGATTGTTCGCTCCGCGAGAAGAAACGAATTTGTGGAGACCAGCGATGCGGACGGCCCTCTTCAATTTCTTAATCGTTACTGTTCGCGTCACGTATGTTGGCCTAAAAAATTCACTCAAATTATGTACTCACGAATTGCCAGATGCTTTAAAGTCCCAGGTACCGGACCCCCTCTCAAACCCCAACACTGCCATATCCAAGAAGCGTCGCTCTCCAATGCCTATTGGTAAACGCGAAAGGAGAGAGCCACCACAAGGACATAGACGCGTAATCCTAGCAACCAAACCAAAACCAAATCTGCGTTCATCACTTATTTCTTACATTACTGTCATTTAATTTGCAATTCAAGTATTCGTTCACTTACTTGCGTGTGTTATACTTTAGGCAAGAACGAAGTTAGTTGCATGCCGACACCAGTGCTAACATTTAACTTAGTACTTTTTTGTATGCTTCTAAAGAAAAAACCGTCGTCGTCACGTGGATGTTTTAACAGAAACATTTGAGCATAAATGAACATTGACATTATTACAGGAAACCAACTATTGTATTAGACTGTACTTTTCTTCGTTATTATACATGCCCTGTATTTAGCAGATTCGCCCTTTTTCGTTGTGTCTCAACAGAAGGATTCTCGTTGGGTTTGATAAAGAATACTAATCGCAGTATAATGTGTAATAATAATAATATAACAATGTAACATTAATAATAATTAACACATGATTTTGAATTGTCTTTTTATTTTGAAGGTTTGGTTCCTTTCAGCTCCTCATTTCCTCAACTCAGCAGACCATGCTTGATTATCCTTTACGCCATGCAACGTGGCGGCAATGCGCTCACTCTAGCGGACAGAATTCGAAACGCGCCGCGACTACCACGAGCTGGCGACTTGCGTTCGGCCCACCAGAGGCCTGCATCCAGTGCGCCGAGAGTGCAAGGCGATGATGGGCTCATTATGCAATGCATGTGCACGCTCCACGTCGTCTGCCTTCGCATCTCCTTCAAAATAAAGCAAGGGTTTTTCTGATCTTTAATAATATAATTTGATACAACTCGTACAGGCTACAGGAGTACTCGCATTTGCAGCATAGAACGTAGATAAATTTTTACTGAGCGATCTTGAGAGGAAATTTTGTAATAGCAAATAAATGTTCGGGCCTCTCTCAAGAAGTGTCGATGCTGCTTACTTTTCGTTGCTGATATTATTGGAAGATGGAAAATCACTTCGTGTCCTGGTCATGATAATTCTACTCAGACAATCATCGATCCTCAATCTCTCTCCCGTTTTTTTCTGATAGTGTCAATCAGGACTTCCTCTATATCAAAATCTATAGTTAATGAACGCTATAATTATAATTACTGACGACTTTCACTGCGTATTGGCAGCGTGAAGTTGTCATGTAAAGATATTTTCGGGAGCCTGCTTTTCCGCCCGCACACCCACGGGAAAATCTTCTCTCTATAACAGGTAAATAAGAATTATTTATGTGTGGTACGTGTTCCAAATGCTTAGAATCTATAAAAATGTTACACAGTGTGGGCTTAGGGGCATGTTGAGGGGGGAAGATAATGGACAAGCATGAATTCAATGATGTACCTATGTTTATTTGCCAATTGAATAAAAACAGCAGATAGCAAACGGTTTTTTTCATACAGCCGGGAATTTCCACATTGTGACTTTCCTTCTGACTGGCTAAGCCAGTCTCCGCCTATTGATGCCTGCACCGGTGTTTCCGGGAACAAACACTGCAGGACGGGCAACCCCATCCGCTACCTGCCCCGCCATTCGTGCGGACGAACATTTCTGCCTCCTGTGTGTCGAATGAGCGCCTCGCGGGAACCACCCACCGGCCCCGACTGCGGTTTGCAGTCATTATCAGTTCACACACGACAGTAGCGGTCACTGGCGTGTTTTATAGGATAGCAATGCCAAATCCTCCTCCCGTCTTAGGCAGATCAGTCAGGTCCTCGATCATATCAGCCGTTCTCAATGAATTTGCATTCCTTCGTACCTTTATCGAATCGGGTTCTGTACACTATTGCTATATCTCCATAAGTAGTCGTTCCAGCATGTCAGTGTGTGTAGAGTTGTGAGACAACGATAACGGTTACCGGAACGTTCTCGCCTTCAAAAGAAAAATTGTTTCTATTTCGCGCCAGTGAAGATGTTTTGGAATGTCAATAGTGCCGCTGGCGAGCTTTGCCTTTTATTCTATTTTGCCAAAGTTTGGAAAAGTTTGCGCGATAATTTAGCAGGGAAGTTTGTGGATAAACGAGCTTGGAGTCTCGAAGATCGGGAATCAAATCGCCGTCTAAGTCCCGCCTGATCCGCGGACACACACGACAACTAAACGTGTTGTTCCTAAACGCATGGGAAGATAGCCTTGCTGGGCAGGATTGTCAGTGCCGCTCTTCGCGTGTATGGCCGCAAAGCGTACCGTGCCTACCTCTCTTGAGGCATTTCGTAATCGCATGGTTGAAACTTCAGCAAGCGCTGACACGGTTAGCGTTATTGACTGGTACCTACCAAGTTGGCGGTTTTCCAAACCGATCGACCGTGGACTTTTTGAGGCGACAAAAATCATTCGACGGCCTTCTTGCCATGGGATGTAAAGCCCCGGCTGTCCCAATGTTAGTAGACTTTATCTTGTAAAAATCCTAATGATGCCGCCTCTGAGCAAAAATTCGAAATCGTCTGTTTCTCGCCAGAAATCCCCTTCCTCTGCTAATTGGTGGAAAGGAGCGCTAGCGAAATTTGCAGTGCGTCAGACGGAAGAGCGCCGCCTTGATGCCGAGTCTCGCCACGTAAAATAAGGCATTAATTCAATTCAATTTCAAGTTTCAATTTGTGGTGTATACACTTAGCTGATTCATTCATCCGGAGAAATTTAGTTGGCATTGAGATAATCGCCACATAAAACCTGCCACTCCCTCGTCCGGGAAAGCAGAATTGCCTTTCCAAATGATGGCCACAGAATTACTTCCCATCTTGTTAATGTTTAGCGTCAATTTTTGTATTAATGCCTGTATTGGTTGACTGTTATCACAAACGTGTTCATTCTAGAAGATTGCCCTTAGTACCTAAAAGTACCAAGACTGCCGTAGCAAATGGCCTTACGTACAATCGTTACAGAAAGGTACGAGTTCGTTACGAAAGCGGTAACTTCACGAACGTACAACCGTTACGTTCAAAAAGGCTAGGATGTGCATAGAAAAACGCACTTATCTCTAACAGCAGGGACGCCTGTCCCGAATGACAACCGTGTTGTGGCTGCTCTGCAGAAAAAGCAAGAGAATATGCCGGATCGGTCACCAGCGCAGTGACTGTGCCGGCGCAGTCGTACTGCGTCTTCTTCTTGGGGGAACGTCGACAGCGCCGAGCTGCAGTTGTGGCTGCGGAGGCGCCTCGGGGGCGAGACGAGATTCCTCTGTTTCGGCCGCTTCCGTGGACAGCTTCGCTCCGCCTTACGGTCCCGCCCCTGCCGCGAAATCCCGTTCCTGCCACGTCCGCCCCCGCCCCCGCCCCCCCGCCCCGCCCCGTGCCGCGGTCTTTCCCGTTCCCTTCCCCCTCCCCTCAACCACCACCACCACCCACCCACCTTCGCCATCCCAGCTCGCGCGCGCGCTGATCCGCTCATTTTTTAACCATGCCGCGCGACGCGAGCCCCAGGCGCTGCGCCTGCCGCCGCCCCCGCCCTCCGCCCCCGCGCAGAGTGAAAATCCGCGCAGATTAGCGTAAGCCCTGAGACTTACTTGCTGCGACGCTTGCACCTGCTCGCGGAACTATACCGCTTCCCCGCCCTACTCCCAACCTCCCTGCTGGGCAAGAGATTCAAATGATGTCTACGTACTACAGAGTGCCCATTCACGAAGGTGGATGCTATTTGGATTTGTGCGTGGTTCAGCGAGATACATTTTCAGTCGGGTTGGGACGTCCGGGATAATGATGTTCACATGAATCTGTATTAATAATTGTGCCCGTTATGACATCGTTGACAGCACGCTGATTGTTTTGAAATATCTTTGTAATTATGGCGATGGTCGCAGTTCTATTGGGTTAATTATAAATTAATCATGGATTTTGCTATCGTATTTGTAGCCTTTAATGTCATCCGTACTTTAATCGTATCCATACTGAAGTAATAATGGTTATCGGAAGCCTAATATCACAAATGTCAGAACGGAGCTCAATTAGCGCTGGTGCCTTAAACTATAATACATAACATTGCCCTGAATCTTGCATTTCTGTTTTCACTTCAATTGTACATCATTTCTACTCTTGCCAGTAAGGGCAATGCCACCACGCTCCCGCACCCCCTGTGCGGTCTCCCGGTCAGGCCGCGGCGCCCGCGACGGCGCGGCCTCCGGAACTGGGTGCAGCGCCCGGCCCTCCGCCACAATGGGGCTGAGGCATTCATCGATCTCTCGCGCGTCTGAGGGGCCGCTGCTCCCGCCACCGCATCTCCCTCCTCCTCTTCCTCCAATGCCGCCCCATCACCACTGCTTCCCGGAAACACCGTGCCCACTGCGTGTCGGCCACGTTCCATGAATTTCAGACCCTTTGTGCGGCCGATCCGGGCGATGTAAACACGCGAAAGACTGCTCTCCCCCTCCCCCCCCTTTCACTCCACAACCGCTGCTGGGATCTCTGGCCACATTCTGCGCCTCTAGGCTACGCTCGACGGATCTTTCCTGAACTATCCGGCGCCTGGACGTTTTCCTTGTGCTGGTAATTCAGATGACTAGCAGCATTATGACACATCTTAGAATTAAAAAAGAAAAATAATAGTGTTCTCTTTCTCGCCCCACCCCACTCCTGTTTCTTCATTCCATAACGAATGTTTCCTCTCCTCTCTCCTCTCAACCAATCAGGAGAGAGTAGGTAGGACGGAGCAGGTAGTGGCCCACACCGGTCACTCCAAGATAAGCGCTGGGCCAGGGCACGCACAGTGAACCGCCCACGTGGTATTACTGTTATTCATCGCGTACTTGCGTGCAATGTTATAGAAAACCCTAGTATGTACTAGTCATGAGGAGCGTGAATGTGACATAATGAAACAACTTAGCACCGCTGCTATCGGCAGGTGATGAGTCAACAAATCTTCGCTGTATTTTCACCGGACAAAGCTGCAGCGCGTCTTGCATACCCCACTGTTAGCCGAAGTTGCAACGCGAATGCACTCGCCTTGTGCGGCCCCGCGCGGAGAATTTGTATGCGCGCTGAGCAGTGTGTTCGGGTGGGAAGAGGCTTCCGGGCGGGCGAGCGAGCGGGAGGCTGCGGCGACGGGAGCCGCCTGTCCCGCGCAGATGTTTACCCTAATCTGATAAAGCCTGGTAATTACGCGCTGATGCTTACGTTCATGCCGGCGAGCGCTGCGAACACTAATAACAGCGCACAATACACACAGCGCAGCCAAGTGGCTGCGCTCGGTTATTCTGTTAGTACTCTCGACGTAGCTCGGCTAATGAGCTCGGAAAGTGCTCCGGTACTATTGGCAAATGGCTGTCCCTGGTACGTTTGGTTCTTGAAAGATAATTATAAAATGAAACGGTTTTCAAAATGTCATTTTGCGGGATGAGAACTTTCGCCATAAATGTGTTTTGAACTGCTGACATTCTCTTCCACACCTGTAAGTCGATGATTAATTCTGGTAACTTTCATTTGTATTCAAAAATCATTATTACAGTACTTATTGCCATAGGGGTGCTCACCGGGCAAATTACGGGACCGCAGCCCCCCCCCCTGAATAGTTCAAAGAAAACCCCGTAGTCCTACGAAATAAAGCATTTAATTGACCTAAATATAATCAATTCCCGATTGCCCCCCTTCAAATGCAAATTAAGGGGAATTAACACGCAACATTTGAGGAAAGGGTCTCTAAACCATCTGGCATCCCTGTAAGTTCTTCACCATTTATCCAATTGTATTTATTAGTTGTATCATTAAACATATTGTGTCTTCGTTGTATCATGATTAAATTATTTGCTAGTAAAATAAGTAATTTGTAAATGAAAAAATGTCAATAGAATGAAGCTCAGTGGGGGCAGTGAGAATCCAAAAATATTGCCCCCCCTCCTCTCGTTTTAGACTGCGCATGCATGTGTGGACGTCCTGTGCGCGCGCGCGCCCGCTTCCTGTGCGCCCTGTGCTTGTGTGGGGGGGCGCCCTTTCGCCGCGGGGTGAGTGGGCGGGGCGCGGGGGCGGGCCGAGTGAGGCGGCGCCGCGCAGCGCCGGGGGCGCGGGTGGGCTCGGAGCGGAGCGCAGCGCGCGCCTGACGTCGCCCTGATTAGTTTCTGAACGCGGCGCATTGAAGAGTCGCTTAAGGCGTGCGGGCGCGGGGTGGGATGGGGACCTTATGCAGGGCGCCCGCCCCGCGCCGTTTCCCGCCGCGGCTCGCTCGCCGCTTTGCTCCGCGCCCCGTTGGCGCCCCGTGTTGGTCGCCGGCCTCGCGTCGACCCTCAGCGGAGCATGTGGACGGAAACGGGAGCAAGAAGAACGATTGATTTATGATTACTTTCTGTTTTCGGACGCTCAACGATAGGTCGTTATGTGCCGGGCATGTTATCCTGAGGGTTGAAAGTGTTCCTGCCTTGCTGGAACATGAGTTTCTGCATCAATCTACAAGCCAGCTTGCGCAGTTTTCCTCCTCCAGGGTCTTACCGATCGGGACGCGTGCCGCATGCTGGAACAAGCTCTAAGCTCCCGATTAGTCCCTGTGTGGTAGTGTTGTTCCCGTTAACTTCGAGAGGTCATCCTTGAGTAGAAATTAAAAAATGTCCTACACACAAATGTCCCTAAATACTTTCCGAGAAGGATCATTCTCTTTATTTAGGACTGTAAACGTTCTTCGAAACAAACTCGCAGATCGCCGTCCTTGAGAGCAAACATTCCGCTTGTGATTATTATTTGAGCACGAGACACTGAACTCGCTGTCACTGTGTACTGTGCCAAAACAATGAGTTATATGGAATGTGTCCGTTATCGAATCGTTTGTCGGAAGCTTTCATCCTCAACCTGTAATATGAAAGGAAATGCTGTTCTTTACATTTTGATAAGGAGGGATGATTTTTAATTATTTATGTATTGTATGATAAGTATTGTCCAGATCACGAATGCAAAAACGAAATAACCAAAACAAAAAATCCTTATATATTGCATTTCTCATTAGCTATTTATTACGTAATTTATCCGAGGAGATAGAGCACTTATGGATTTTATAACACGAAAAATAAACTTAATAAATCACGAAAAATAAACAGTCTAATGTCTGCTGTGGAATTTTATTTCTACCAGCCTGGAATCTTACGGCGCGTATCTCTTCCGGTTTCTCTTTCTTCCGTTGTCGGCGCTTGTAGATTTCTGTCGAACTCAGAGCGCGACCACTGTTGTTTGAGCCTCTACGTCTCCCTAGTGTCGCCCTTCCATGGACAGACTACTTCATCGCCCAGTGGCGGCGCGGCGCGACCAAGAGAAAGGGCGAGGGCGTCGCAAAGTGACAGGTTTATCGCGGCGTAGTCCTCCGCGTCCCCCGCGTCCCCGCGCCCCGCACCCCGCGCCCCGCGCCCCCGCCCCGCGTCCCCGTCCCCCGCCCCCGTCCCCCGCCCGCACCCAGCCCCTCCCCCGCCCCACGCTCTCCGCGCCACACTCTTCGAGCCTCACGCCCCCCCGGTCACCCGCGCCCTCGCGCTCCAAGCCCCGCGCTCCCGCTCCGGCGCCCCGCCCCCCGTCCCCCTCTCACGCCCCCACCCCCCCGCCTGGTGCCCCCCGCCCCCCGTGCTGCGCGTCTGTCGACGAGCTAAGGAAAGGCAGCGCGTTGGCGAGCGTCTTCTGGCGCGACGCCGCCCGTCCATCCCGACGCACGCGCCACGTCGATGGCTCAATCTCGCGCCAGACGCGCCGCCTCTGTCGCCGCCACCCTGCCTGGGTCTTCCGTTGACGAGTTTTCGCTCTCTTCCGGCTCGGTAGACTTCAGGCTTTCTATGGTTTTGACTATTTTAATACCAGTGCTAGTTGCGACGATTGCCTTTTGGTTTGGGCGTGCCAATGATTAGGTCGTCACTCGTTCCTCCCTGACTAGCTGACAAAAATTGTCAACGGTTAGCAACTGTGAGTTTCTAGCGCCTGGCTGGAACATATTCGTTGACAAACGGCTCTGATCAGTGGTTTCCATGGTTTGTACGGTTGCTTTCTACCGAATGCTGGTGCAGCACCGTAGAATATGGGACATGAACCCCTTGCACTCCTCCACTATCCTGTCCTCATTCCCCATCCGTAGAGCCGAGCAATCGGTCGATGAGCTCACGGATCACACCAATGACCTATATAATCCCAAGTGATCCCAAGATCCGAAGTACGTCGTACATCGCTGTGAATCCTTAGAGGAACTTGGAGGGTGTGGTGAGATAACTGGAATAAAAATCTTTATACTTCACTGTAGGTGAACAGCGTTAAAAGAACTTGGACTTGAAATGGGGACGGGATAGGGGAGGATCGCAAGGGGTTCATGCCCCATACTCTACGATGCTGCACTAGCACTCGCTAGGAAGCGACCGTACAAACCATGGCGCTGCGCTGTGCAAAAATTTTGTTTGACAGCTTTACCCTTATCACATCCATCAGCAACTGCTGGCCAACTTGTATTTCATGAGTCCTTCGCGTTCGGTATGAGTTACAGACTAGCGAAAATGCTTCACACGCAAAGGGCGCCAATAGCGTGACATCAGTTGACCATTGTGTAGCTCCAAGAAGCCAAACACTGTCCCTTCCGCGCTCCTAACCTGTCACAGAACCCGGAGTCACAAATGGTTCCTCTGCCAAATCAGCACCTCCTTTCGAACCTTTTCTGCGTAACTGCGGTATAACTAATCCGATTCTGTGGCCAGTTAATTGTGAGTATGGAGTTAATGGCGAGGATTGACAGTGAGCACAAAGCAGCTGTGACGAATATTTTCCTCTTGAAAATTTCATCCCGGCCATTTCTTTTTTTTCTGGCCCTCCAACAGCAAACAAATTCGCATGTTCTGGTTTTAAGGTAAATAAAATGAAAGTTTATAGTGCTGTGGTGCCAGAGGCATAGTAAAACAGAAGATGAGCGTGGGAATTTCGGCGTGCGGCAGTATCCTTCAGTGCTCAACGCATCGATGGACATCCAATGTTCAATAAATATGTAATGAATTCGCAGTAAATGATAATTAATATAATTGATTTGCCGGATGCAAAAAAAATATTTTCATAGAATTCCAATAATATTGTGAAATTAAATTTTAATAGCATGTTCATTTGTATCATCACGCGAATTTAAAATTAATTCTTTAATCATGACTAAATTGTCAAAATGCATTAACAGTTACCTCACGCTATGGACGCGTGGCACTTGGTGTAATCCTGGAGTTTAGAGTGATGGTGAAGGCTTGGTTCTTTTTCTGAAAAACGTGAATCTGGAATAAAATATAAAATAATTAAACGGAAAAGGTTACGTTTAAAATAGTACAAAATATTAAAAAATAATAAAAAAACGTTATATTCATTTCTGCGAATACGAAATGTAAAAGAACTTCTAAATTGGAGAACAAAATCTTAAGATGGAATAGAAAGCTTATCTGAATATGCTGAATACAGTGTTTGAACCAACAAAGGAAATAATGTGAAGTGAAAATAAATAGTTCAAGTCCCAAGTAAAATATTTTCTGCTGCATAACTGTTTCTATACAATTAGACTATACCGAACATCCAAAAGTGAAGTAATATTAATTGAACAACGACATTTAGTATATTATTTACCATCTGGATTGTATAATTCTAAATAACCTGTAACAAGTATTGTACTTCAGCTTCTGTGTCAATAACCTCCATCTCGATCAGGTTTTCGTCAAGTTTCCCTGATCCTTGAGAAAAATGCTGAGATGGACCCCTAGTTGTGCTTCTGGACATAAATGTAAATTCAAATTAACTTCTCCCCATTGCATGTCACACACAGTTTTTAACTGTTTTGACGTAAGTAAATAAATACATGAAAATAACAAATTACGACGCCATCGCGTCACAGTAAACGCAGAGTACGTCTCCCGTCTCGCAGATTCCCGTGTGCGTTGAGGCGTCTCGTTAAAGTGGATGCAAAGGCAGGGGAGAGAGGGGGAGAGCACGCATAGCAGTCTCCGCGAGCGCCATCGGGGAATACGACGACCCCGCGACGCGCAGTCGGCGCTCGCGAATCGTCTAGCAAAGCACGCACCCGAGCAGCCCACCAACGCACCAGCCAGGCAGCCTGCGAGCGAGAGCGAAGCGACCGAAATGCGATTCCGCGCGGTGATTGAAGCGAAATCCACTTTGCTCGCGGCGACGCTTCACCTCCTCGCTCCATCCCACCCCCACCACCACCACCACACACACTTACTCACACACACACACACACACACACACACACACACACACACACACACACACACACTGCACACTCGCGCGTTGACGTCGCGGGAGGAACGCCTTTGTGCGTACGTCTTCCGCATTCGCCCAACGGCCGATAGGCACACATGCATACTCGCATTCATGCATGAATATATAAATGTACTCATACGTTACATAAATTCATATATACATACCTAGTCGCATCTGTTCACATTCACAAATTCATGTATCCACATAAAAAAAATTGTTTCTTATTTAACATGTTTCACGTACTTGTTTCACATACTCAATTGCATATATCCACATACACAAATGCGAAGTATGTATTCACGCACACAAATGCGTCGTATATCCACGTGGACAAAACCATGTGTGCACGCACCTTTTTGTCCATCCACACCACTATAAATTCTCTACATGCAATATGAGGAGTCTCGGTTCTGCGTTCTTATCTCTGCCTCCCATGCTTTAGCTTATCTTCACACTTACCGGTTTGTTTCTTTAAGAGGATTTTGTGACATTTCATCTCAGAAGGTTTAAGACCACTGATTTGCGATATGAGTTCTGATATAGTCAAACTGAACAAGGTTTGCGAATTTTATTAACTGTGATATCGTGAGAATTGATCGTCTCTATTTTCGTTGCTTTAAAAAGATCATTAGCGATCCGTTCACTTCAATTTGGTATGCCCTTCCTTCGACCAACATTTTTCTCTTTAAGCCATTGCGTTTACTTCTGTTCCCTAATTTCTCGTGCCGCACAGAATTCCGAGGACTACAATGTTTACTAAGGTGTACAAATGACTTAAATTTCCCCCCTTCTCCGCTCTCAGTACAGTTTGTCATGGGGTCGTTATGGCAATGTTGTTTGCAGAATTGAGGCATTGATACAAATTTGTAGAAATAAAAATTTCACGAAAAAATGATAGTACAGTCAGTTAATTGATTTTCTTTAGTTGGGACGTAGCTTGGGCGTTAATTTTTATTTTCTGCACACAGACCAAAAATATTTTTTGGTAAAATCATACATCTTAGAATAAGCCAAGCAGTAATCCAGCTCATGAATAATGAACAACCGCATTAAAAAATAGGAAATTCCGTGTGATATTTTGCCTGCACTTTTTTAAATTTCCACGTAGAAATTTCGTGTAAATATAAAAACTCTTTTTCAAATCACATGATAAAGTATTTCACCAATATTTCTTACGAAGTAAACTCTCCGTAAGTTCAGAGTTGTTAAAAACACACTGTTTAGACATGAATCTTATGTTTTGTGCAAACCTTTCACTTTTTGCTATTTTATTGCTTGAAAAAATATTTTTTCGTAAGAAGAAACATATATTTTTAATCATAGTCACAACACAGCCATTGAATTTAGATTTAAAAACGTACCGAATTCAAAGATAACGAGTACGTAAGTATCCACTCGTCTGGTAATGCATCTATTATATACATATTCAATAGTATTGTAATCAGATGTTGATAACATTAAAAGGTGATGCCTATTTTCTCAACCTTTCGTGTCCTGAAACCCGCACTGTCAATCGAATTCATTTGAGTTGATGCGAACCTGTTATTTTTCCTACAACTCTCACCACAGAACTTAATCAACAGGATTTTTTTTTCGCGGAGAGAGAAACGTCAACACAAATAGTAGTTCATAGCCGCGCCCGTATAAATCAATCAGCTTCAAAAACGAATCGTCGGAGTAGATCACGTACGCGAATCGATGTTGAGTGCCCACCTGTGTCATGATGCGCGTTGGGAAAACAGTCGCAGGCCCCACGACCTCGCGCCCCGTTGCGGCGTTTCGGAGTTTCAATAACTGCGCAGCGGCCCCGCGCTCGTGTTTGCTCAGCGGCCGCACAATGAGCCGGCGAATAATTGTTTCACTTTATTAAAACGTGTGCGCGGAAAATTGACGAAATTATTACTCAATTAATTGCTTTCGAATGGAACGGGCGCATAATATTAATGACGCTCGCCGCACTCTGGTCGCGACGCGGCGCGCGGGACAGTGCTACCAATAGTTCGGAGTCCACGAGTTTGGGCGAACACGAAAGGATGCGCGCTTGATAAACGAGGAGAGATCGTGATCTGAAATTGGTTCTCCTGATTGATAAAAGTGAGAGTTCCACGTAGCAGTGCGGTTTTTATTGTGATCGTGTGGATAAAGCGAATTCTTCATTCATATGTCCGCTGGAATTAATCGAAATCCTTCGTTTACTCTGCTTGTTAGTAAAGTAAGAATTCTGCACAAGATATGTTAGTGTTATTTTTGATTGCATGTGCCCAAGATCGAAAATTATAAAAAGAACCTCCCTTGTGGTCGACAGGAGAAAGTAGAGCTTCCTATGAATAACTGTAAAAGGAAAATTGGGCAGAATGTAGTTTTACACAAAAGTACTTTTTAAATAAGACGTGAAATAAATGCTCTAAAATTTAAGATCTTGGGTGTCATTACCTAATTTTGCGTGAACTTAAAATATCTGAACCTCTGCGTGACTGGTTGACGCAACCTTACGAGGCTGACTCATCTGGTTGGATTCCTAGCATTTTTTAGTTTTATGCATCTTTTAGCAATTTTAGAGTATTTGTTATGCTTAAGTTCCTTTATTACTTATTGTAGGTTAACTAAAGTAAATTTGCGAGAGTTTTTTTGCTATAAAAATTACGTTTTGAAAAAAGTAGCTTTCAAAATGTCTACGGCAAGTTTTGAGTCCTGTCTCACTCAGATAATTACTGTGTCAAATCCCATCACAGAAAATTGATATCCATTAGCTCTCATCCGCAGGAAACGCGTAAATCCCCCTCACCTTGTGCCGTGATCATTTTGATATTCCCCCTCATGAAAGCTTTGAAAAACAATCCGCCTGACTGCCTTCCTCCCTCCTGCAACGTCCCCATCCTTCTCCCCTAAAATTACCTCTCGTCCAGCCACTCCTCCAAATCCTCTCGCACAACTTGTCGCCTTTCTCCTTGTCCCCTCCCTTTTCCTTCATCCCCACGCCCTCTCCCCAGCTTCCTGTTTCGCGGACAACCATCCCAACTCGGCGCATTCTCACGGTCCAAACTCGCTCACCAGTCCCCCCCCCCTGCGTTTCTGACAGTGCGTTACCGTTAAGCCGACACACGCCGCGCTCCCCCTGAATTATTGTTAATGTTTATTAATGCATTTTCCATTAATTTCAAGTAGCTGCTGTGTCTGATTACAAAGGTTAGGGGTTAAGCGCGGGGCCCGGGGGCGGCGGCGTCCGCGCGTGCGCGGGCGGTTATGCATGAAGGATCCCCCTGATTAGGACGGCTAATTACAGAAACGGCGGAATAATAGATTAGCGCGGACGCGCGCGGCGGGGGGAAGAGGGGGGGCTGGTGGCTGGAGGCGCATTATGTATGGATGGAACCGCCGCGGGCTGCGCTGGCGGTGCGAGCAGACGCGCTTAAAGAGCCGGGATAAACGAGTTGCGCGCGGCACGGTGCGACGCCAAGCAGCCGACAGGGACTTCTGCCGCGCGACCAGGGCCCGGCAACTCTCCATCAAAATTGGGGACAAAGCTAGAGGTTGCTACTATAGGATGCGCTAGTGTTGCCAGATTCAGCTGTTTGTAAGGCTCGCCAACTTTGGGACATAAAAATTGGTCAAAAAATACGAATACTCTTTGATTATGAGCGATTTCTAAAATAAATTACAAAACAAGTTAAATACTATGTGTTTATTTTCTAAAATTCATTTATTCACAATAATACACGCATGAAAGAAAAGGTAGCGCAAACAGCGGCGCGATCTTTCGTATCAAGCGCGTGTGTTTGCGTCCCGAGAACCCACGCGCGTTTTAAATGACGTTGGTAGCAGTTCGTATTTTAGTTCGTGTAAGATGGTGATGCTCTAGATCGAGCCACTGTAATGGTCCCCACTTCGTTGTATGGGAGTTATAGGGCCCTGAGCGCGACGCTCGCTGCAAACGGCGTACTCGCGACGCTCCAGAGTGGATCTACGCGCTCGCGCCTCGTACGGATCTAAGTGTTCAGACACTTACACGCTACACCCCGTACAGATCGTCGTGTTCAGAGAGTTGGACGCTCGCGCCCCGTACGGATCTACATGTTCAGACACTTACACGCTCGCGCCTCGTGTGGATGTTTAGGGACCTACTCGGTCACGGATCTACAGGCTTCCACCCCGATTCCGATCTACATGTTCAGAGATCTACACGTTCGCGCCTCATAACGGAGCGTTCATGTTCAGGATTTTCACGCTATCGTCCCCGAGAGGTAATATAAACTTTTACAAATAGTTTGAAGACGAGTGTCCAGGGGGCGGACTACTCGTGGTTCAGTATTCGTTTATAATTCGAATTTTACCCGTGTGGACAGTCGCACCCTTTAAAATCGTTGTTTATATAAAAGGAGAATGTGTTCATACTGAAATTCAACTTAAAACGTTTTTGCAGTAGGTGTTGCAAAATGGGGATATTTTCTGTAAATATAAAATATTTTATAAGTCTCCTTTTGTAAATTTTCATAGAAACAATTGTGGTCGTATAGAACATGAAAGTAGGATTTTTAAGGTCTGGGACACAGGGTTTTAGAGATTTACACAAGAGTAACGTATAAAAATATATCAACACTATTAAGCGAATGCTCGTACGTCGTTCACCCTTCGGTTCCTTCAAATGTTTGTTAAAGATAGAATACAACATAATTACTTACATTGACAGTACCGCAATTTAATATTGTAAGAATCTCAATGGAGCCTCTCTAATGCTGTAATGCAATAATGAAGCTCTGTATGTTTAGTTTCTGACATTTTAAAATAAAACTTCTTTTATAAGGATTTTGTTTCTATTTTTTAAAATAATTTTCATTAATAAATTCCAAGTTTTCGTCAAAATAATTTCTAGTGGAGGATAAAAAGTTGAATGCTGCGCCGCGGCAGTAGCACAGGACTCTTCCGTGGCCACACACAGAGCTTTCCCGCAGCCGTACACCACTCCTTGCAAGTAGCGTGGGCGACCCCGAACCGGTTCTAATCGTTTAGATGAAGCACGTGGACAAGTCGTGGTTTAATGTTTATTTACATGTTGTTCGACGTATAGTTCGACCATTCCTCACTTGTTTATATCATTGTTTGCAAAAATTAAAGATTTCACACTAACACTCAATTTCGAATGGTAAATCAATAACCCTTGCTACGGAGTGAAAGTTCCTCAAAAATAAAGAACAACATTCAAAAATGACTCGTTTTGTAGATTTTCATGAAACCCTAACTTGATCCTTTAAGGGTAATGAAAATAGCATTTTAAGGCTCTGCGACTCATATTTTCACAGCTATAACAATTGTGAGGGGTGTTGCAGCGTGATGTTGCTGTGGGTGCATGTGCATCTGCTGATTTCCTTGCATTACCTGCCAACCTCCATTTTTTGCTGTTAAATTTGTTGAACGAACGATCATCAAATTTCCCCGAAATATCGCTGAGGCTCGATGTGTAGAGTAATCTCATCGTGCGGTAATGATGGTAACTCACCATCGGATTATTTCAGTATTTGATAATGATTAAACACTCGATTAATGTTTCGGAAAATTGATTGAAATTGGTTGATCGAAAAATTACAAAAATTGACATTTTGATCTGTATACTGGAAATTGTCTCTTGAACATGTTAGTCCACTCCATTCAGTTTCAACACTCTATCTTGCTAATCAGTTTCAAAACACCACTCCCGTCACCCTTCTAGGAGAATACAAAACAACCGATGTCACAGTAGTCGCCGACGCGTTCCACCCCATTACCCTGGCAGCAATACACAACGGGGCGCGCATTGGCACGCGCGCGGTCGCGAGTTCGGCGCCCGTGCGTGCCGCACGGCGACCCCGGCCGGGGGCAGGGACAGCGCCGGGTTGGGGGTGGGGGCGTGTGACGTAATCCAGCGATAACGAGGAGTGACCGCCCATTTAACGTTGGCGCTCTGCGCTGAATTAAGCGGCGCGGGTGGAGGTCGGCGGGGCGGAGCGAGGTAGTGCGGGGCCTGGCTGGAGAAGCAGGGGCGGCGGCGAGGCGCGCAAATTTGCCTGCAATCCTAGCCTCATCCCAGCCTGCCCGCGGGCGCCGCCGCCGAGAGGTAATCGCCGACCGTAATGGCTTCATGCGGCCGCTCGGCGCCGGCGCCGCCGCCGCCGTGGACGTCGTCGTCTCGCCCGACTGCGCGCCCCGCTCCGTGCGCGTGAGTGAGCGGCGTCCGAGAGGCGCGCGCAGCGAACGACTACGGACGCGGACGCCACTCCCAGGCCGCCACGGGCACCGGCGTTACGTGACGCTTGCTGAAGATGGCGCTACGCGAAGAAGGCACTTGCGATGCAATGATACTTCCGCGTGTCAATAATAAAAGTAATAATAATAATAATTGTAGTAATAATAATTATTATAATAGTTGTAATAGTAATAATAATAATAATAATAATAATAATAATAATAATAATTTTATTGTAAATTACATTCATTAATTTTCAATTTATAAGCTGAATATGCCCCTTTGAAGACTTCGCGCGAGGCTAAATGTAAATGTATTGCGTCATGTGTGAAGCACCAACAGCATCATCAATGTACGTGACATAAGCGTAGTTAATATCTAGTTTCATCAACAAAATGACGCTAAAATAAGATGAATTAGGTAGCACGGCTACAAGTACATACAACATGGAGTTTTTCTAACGGCTCTGCCTCGTAGACTGATTTTCAAGACGGTTGTACGTAAACGTCGTGAAATAATATTCCTCCATTTATTTGATTAGTAATGGCTGAACTACTTTTTGCAGAGAAATGGTAATCTGCAATTAAAAACTACTTTAAATGATAATGTATACTAAATTAAACTAAAAGGTAGGATTTGAACTATGGTTCTGTTTTCGATAAATTTTGGTATGATACAGTATCTGTAAAAAAATCTACTAAATAGAAGAGTTAAAACTTAAATAATCTTCTCGGGATAAGATATGCCTTATAGTAAAGTTATATTAAGTGATGATTATACATAGCAAATTAGTGGTTAAGGGTGGAGCCGAGGAAACTTCGCCGATAAACTTGCGCGTTGCACCTCTAATTACCTAGGGCCGCGTAGGCCCTCCTCTCCGTGAGTCCGTTCGCCTGCCTCGATCCCCAGGCCCGGGCGCGGCGAGAGCACTCTCTCAACTCCCCGGCCACTTCCTCTTCCTCCTCCGGCGGCGCCCCGCGGCCCCCTCGGGGGATTATGAAATCGCCCGGCCACATTAGGCCCTGTGGCGCGCGGCGGCGCGCTCGAGAGCAATGGGCCAACTCGCCCGCCACCCGCCGCCCACCGCGCCAAGGGGAGGCAGTTCGCAAGTTGTAAGTGGAGCAGCTCCTTCGCAGCCCGCTCCCGCTGCCCCGCCCCCTCTCCCGGACCGCCTCTGGGGGAGGGGGTGCCCACTTCCTCCATCCGCAACTTCTCCCGCGCTCTGTGCGTCTTTGGGGGCGCACTTCCACCCACACCCGTCTCCCACTCGTGTTGTCTTGACTTATAGGTTGTCCGGGTGACGCCGCATCGTTGGCAGATAGGCCGACGAGTCATCCGGACAGCCTAGAAGTCATGAACTCGAGCCGCGGAAGCCTACGTGTACATAGTGTTGTCTTCTCTTTATCTTCGCTGGCCTTTTGGAGACCCTCCTCCACGATCTTTCTCCCACTTTTCCCGCTCGTCTTTGGAAACCTATTTACTGAATTTGCCTCTCCTCACGCTACTCCTTTTTGGGAGACCAAAATTGTCCACCAAGAGCTTGCCACCATTCTTTCGCTACTGCTGCCTCCTCATGCTCCATACCTGTCTTCAGGAACCTACCTCCACCAGTCGTCCTTTATCCCGCCTCTTACTTTTCTCTCTCTCTCTGTCCACCTCCGGGATCTTTCTTCTATTATCTCAACTTCTGCAATACATCTTCCCTCGCTTCTATCTTCGTTTGTGTTCCCAATCGTACTTTCTGATTTTACGTACCGTTCCCTCCCAATATCTTCTTTGCATTTTCTCAAATTCTGCCACTCGTACTCTATCTCCATCTTCTTTCCTCTTTCGGTCCATTTTTGCACAAAGTCTGCATATGCCTACTTCCACGATCTGCCAAACATCTGCCTTGGTTTCTTTCCTAGGCCTCGTCTTATTCTCTCTTGACCTGTTTCTCTCCATGTCCACCCGTCTGCGAGCTCAGGAGGTTATGCGTTCGTAGCGGGACAGATTGCGAACGTGTGAGGGAATTTCGACTAATCGATAGTCGGTAATGACTTCCGGATGCACTCTAATTATAGAGTCAATCTGCTTTCTCAATGTTTATATCTAATGAAGGCGTGTTCTGTAATGTAAGCATAACGGAGTATATATTTTGCGCAAGATTTGTCGCTCTTTCTATGGCATCAACTCACACAGCAAAGCGCGTAAGAGTGTGTAGCTCGGTTGACAGAACATGATGTCACAACCGACGCAATTATTTCACTCCTCCCAATCTTCCTCGCCCATCCTGTGTATTATTCGTCTAATTTGTTCACATCCTCGAACTAGCGTGGTGGAGTTCAGAAATAATAATAATAATAATAATTATTATTATTATTATTATTATTATTATTATTATTATCTTTATTAATGGCCAGGCTCAGGACATAGGGCCTGTGTTTCCGCCTAACCACAGTCGCTGTCTGGAAGAGAATTCTAGCGGCCGACTTGTTCGACAGGGAGTTTTCCGTGGTTTCTCTCATCAATACCAGGCGAATGCCGGAGCAATACTGTAACAACGGGCCACGAACCGCGCGCGATCTTTCCTTCGTCTTCCTTGACCTATTCGCCCTTACACACACACACTTACGTGCATTACATACCACATATGCCGGAAGATCAGTCGGCACCTTGGAGCTTCTGCCGGTTGGGGCGGGTGCCTGGATGGGAACAGCCCTGCTAGGCGACGGATAGATTGGCGCAGAGTCTCGCTATTCAATGGGGAAATATCAACGCCGCCACCCGCAATAAAATCATGTTACGGAACTAATGGGCTTAAGTTGACACGCGCGGAATCACTAATCGATCGACCAACCTACCTCTTTCTTCCTTACGTCTTTCCGGGGGTAGCTCTTCTCTTTGTGTAGATTGTGGATCTCGCGTTGCAAGACGCTCTCTGCCAGACATGGCAGCCTCTGCAAAGCGGCTTACGGCTCCGGAGGCTTCGATTTACACGAAGCTTACGCTGCACACCCTGCCACCCTCATGTCTCCTTATTCCCCTGTCGCCGCCTTCATCGCCTGCCTCTCCATCAGACCCGTTCGCATTGTCATAGAGAGGAAATTCGTGGAATCCAGAATAATTACTGCACTTTCATTTTCAACTGCTTTGTGTCGTCTCAGAATTCCTCTGCAATTCAGTTGACACAATGTAAAATATATATAATCATGAATTATTTGCATACTTTACATATCTTTTTTGTCCCTTTCTATCATATGAAGTTGCTGATATAAAGTTTCGTGTCGGTTTTTAGTTTGCCCTTAGCATTTCGCTTATCCGACAAAGACAAAAGTGTGATAATGCGTTTCACAGAGATTTTTTGGCATCTTATGAATGAATGATCTCTGATGTCTTATGAACGTCATCTGATGAAGTAATTGTCTTCCAAATCATTTGTGTTCCCATATTTTAGAATAAATCGTGATACCCCACACACTCCAATTGGATTTAAATGCCCCTCTTTTGTGTACTACCTCTGCTGATGGGGCCGGGACAGACCGTGCAAACCGGATCACCACACGGTGGGTGCGGCTGGAAAGGAGGGGGCGGGNGGTGGGACGGGCAGGGGCGTGTGCCCGACGTGCGGTATCGAAGTTGGGGGCGTGAACTATCTCGTCCAGCGCAGGCTCGGCCGCCTAACCCCCTCGCTTGGACAGCGCGCACGTTCCGGATTGATCCGGGGTCTTTGATCGGGGGCAGGGGCCGAGGGATAGCGCGCCTTCCGCCCCAGCGTCGTTTCATCACACGTCCTTATCCTGCAAACACTGATTGGGTAAACTGATTGGTTCTGTACGAATATAATTTGTACAGCAACTTTTAAAACGTCCCTTTTCTTTCACTTTCCCAATATTAATAAGTACTGACTGTTAGTGTGAGTTGGCGTTGATTTCTGTCAGTTGTCAAAGTAGGATTTTATAAACTCACCAAAAAATTTAATTGAATTTGAAATCTTTTTTTTATTGACTCACCTAACCCTAAGTTGAGAGATTAGTATTTCTTGAAAGTATATAATAAACCCCCATTTGTGTTAAGAGGCCATTTTTTTGTATTTCCTTGTGAGCGTAATACTCTTAGTGACGGTAAATTTAGTACAACGTACTCTGAATACCAATGAGTATGTAGTGGTTTTCACAACGCGGCACGAATATAAAAAATATTTTTCAATAGACCCTCACGATCGATACCTGCGCCGAATTTCTTCCGTGGGCCACTGCCGCCCTCCCCTCTACCCTAGCAGAGAAGTCCCAGTGACAGTCGGGACGTGACCGCAGCGTCTCCTTGACCTGCGGTTCCGCTCTTCCTCGCCGCCTCCCCTCCTCCCGGCGCCGCCCACATCGATTCTCGATCGCCCCCGCATTTCCGCGGCTTTAATCAAACGGTGCTCTTTGAGTGATGGCATAATTGCCCCCCAAAGCGCCGACAGCAAAGGGGCGGGCCCGGAGCAGGCAAGAAGGGACAGGGAGCGGGCCAAGACGGGTGAGCTGGGGGCGGGCGCGGGGCCCCGTCGTTTGTTCTTGGGTGCCCCGAGGCCCTGGGGGGGAATCTAATGCAATCCGGCGAGCGCCCTGCGGGTGGGACGAGGGGGTGGGGAGGAAGGCGGGGAGGAGGGCCGCCGCTCGCGCCTTTGAGGTCTATTTCTCGCCGGGGGCGAGGTGAGAAGTTCGCAAAGGACCCCTGGCCACAGAGATCGTGGTTCTCGTTTCTTGACGTCTTTGAAGGCGGTTGCCGTGGCCGAGAGGTGGGAAGAGATTTGACTGAAAATATGGTGCGGAGAGAAGGAATTGTTCTTCGATAAATCTTTAATTAAATTTTTAACTTAAATTGATAGCGGATTACCGTAGACATCGTTAATTAAAAATTCGGGAACTGAAGTTATGTATTTATTTTTCATTAAGGTATAGGGATTTGAAATATAATGATCAATAATTTTTTGATATACAATGTTCAATAATATAAAATTGCGTGGGAATTATTCTTCAAAGTTGTCATTGCTCATTCTTTAGTTACTAAAACCACGATCTATATAATTCCATTATGCCATTTACTATTATTTAAATTATCTTTGTCGGTATCTCGTTATTTTCATTACTACTCATATTATTGAGTGAATCTTATGTGGATTATGAATATTGTTTTAAATGTAATGTATTGAATGTGTGTCTGTTTTGTCAGTTCCAATGCTCATAACATTTAGGAATAATATTGTGTAAATATAAATTATTGTTCAATAAACTTAAAATAACTTACAACACATCACGTTTTGTACAGGTTTGTTAATGTACAGTTGTCGACGGTAAGGTCTTGATTGTAGTTATTGCGAAAATTAACTTCACAATGCAAGTAACATGGGAGAGGCGGTGACTCGATAATTTACTTTGTCGGTAAAGAGTTTTTTTACCCGACTATTTTTAGATTATTGAAATAGTTTCCTTTGGTAACTTATTGTATTATTTCATGCCTTATGAACGCAATCACTAATTCAGCAGCCTTCTGAACTATTTTTCCTCATTTAGTAAGTATATCCTTTTTACCAAACTTTACTTTGCAAACTCCATCACTTTCTTTTCCAGCTCTACATTCGGCGTGCCTTTCTTTCAGAGCTCCACTCCTACCCCAGTACCGTCCCGCCACCACCGAAAAATCCTCCTCCCCCCTGCCTCTTCCTCCTGTCTCCACCCCACTCCGAGCCCCTCTCGCCAGCTCGTTTTGCACGCCCCGGGCAATAAGTCTGCGTCGTATTGGAAGAATGCTAATACGACGTCGGGGTCTCCAGTTTATTAAAAGCACGCTTCATTACCGGCCGCCTCGGCCGCCCAGGGCGCGCTTCTTTGATGAGCTCTCGGAGGCCGCGGAGTAAAGGCGCGTTCAGAATCGCCGCCGGGCTCTCCGCCGATCTTCTCCGACGCGCGCTCGGCGCTCGCAACGCTCGTGCAAAGCCGTTCGTTGCGAGTGGCGTACGGCCCCCCGGCCCTGCCCCGCCGCTCCAGATGCGCGCTCGCGCGTAGAGGCGGTCTTAATGAGTATGGAAACCGGTCCGTTGCCGACATTCGGCGCTCCTATTAACACATTCATGCATATTTACTTTCTTTCTTCTCCGACGTACTTTGGGCATAACGCGATTGATTGATAGTTTCGTGTTTCCGAGCGCGTCAACAGCTAATAGACAATGATTAGTCCCGTAAGTGTAGTGTTTGTTTTATCACGGGATGTGGTAGTGATAAAACTGCTGGGTATTCTTCTGTCATTCACCTGGTGTTAATTTTGTGAAATCACGGGCAAATACCGAACACAGCAGCCGGCCATTAGAATTTTCCACCACACAGCAACCGATTTCGACTTAACAAACTATCAGGTGTCTGCCACCGTCGGGAGTCGAACCCTATGACCTCCCAATCAAAGCCATTGCAATACCTAAGCCGGTTTGGACCTCACGTTGTGATCTTTCTATTCTTGTCACGTCAGTCTTTTAGAACTTGTGGTACTACTATTACTTCCACATTGGTGGTAGTTGAGTTAATCGTGGGAGTGCATGTGCTTCGTCATTACACGTTTAACTCTGGCCATGGTCACTTCACTTTCGAGTCATTGTTCCTAATTTAAAATGCTTGTATGTGCTTGTCACGACCTGTCGTTGACAACAAACAAGACAAAATCGTAGTATGGTGTTAGGTTGCTTAAAATGGAGAAATGCAACTACCCGTACTTGATTAATGAGCCCCTGTATTTAGGCTGACCCGCTAAGCAATGCTGTACTTTCTCGTGGTGGTGGTATTTTCCCCTGTGATCTACATTTTAGAATTCGTTGCTAGAACTCTGAAACACACTTTACATTATTGATGATGATGATGATGATGATAATAATAATAATAATAATAATAATAATAATAATAATAATAATAATAATAATAATAATGGTGATAGTAAATTGAAAATTAGTTCAATTCTTCGTACACATTTGTATTTACATTGTACGTATATCTTGGCTTCCATTCTTTTGCAAACTAAGAAATAAGTCGACAGCAAGAAGCGAACAACAAAACAGCACATGATTTCATCGATCTACAGTTTCTTAATTTGTTAATTAAATCATTCATCGCCAAACGTCGTCTTCTAAATTGAATTCCCAACGTCCCGACTTGCGTGCTCGAGCACCCTGGCAATTGTTTCCGGGTCGGTGGCGTTGGGTTGCAGCCGCGCGGCTCCCCTCCGTCGCGTGGGCGGTGCGTTGGAGAGGGCACTCGTACGCCGTCAGTGCGACGGCGCCGCCCGGCCCTTCCGCCCGCTCGCGAGTGCTCGCTCGAGGACAGTCGCCGTCGAGGGCCGGAATCGCGACCGCGGTCGTGGCGAATTTCGTGTGCACATCCGGGTTTTTTACTAGGCTGTCTGGAGGATGCCGCGTCCATGGCGAAGGTGCCTTAATGCATTACGCCCTGAGGAAGTTCGCAGAATGGCGACCGAAACGTCGGCACCTTCGCCATGGACGCGGCGTCACCCTGATAGTAAATACTGACTCCGGCCGCGGAAGCCTACGCTCTCACATCCGGGTTGCTCTACACTCGTCTCGCTTGGTGCTACAGATGCTTACACGATACACCCAAACTCCGGAAATTTTGAATAAAGTCTTTTGGCGTTGCGCAGTCTAGTATGAATTAGATCTGCGAGCGCTAACTTGATTTATTAAGAATATTACACCTGAAAAATATCCTCGAATTGTCAAAAACTTAAATATTTATAACTAGCGCAAACCGAATGACATTGGTCTGGCCTACATCTCCCTTTCTTTCTTCGTCTCCTCCCTCTCCCCCAGCAAAAATGTAATAGAATGTTCAAAAAGATCATATTGTGTAGATTACTGGTTCTGAAACGTTCCTTTGATGCCTTTGGCCTCAAATTTGTAGTGTTTAATGCCCTAGAACGCTTCGTATATGAGTTATTTAGCGATATTGATTTTTTTAAAAATTCTGCGTGTGTTGCGGTTGCATTTGAAATGAATATTTTGTTTTATTCTACAAAGCCATCTAGTGAAATTTTTCCGATATTTTAATAGTTATTCTGCTATTTGGGGTGGAGATGAAGCCAACAAATCAGAGATTGTTAAAAGTGGTCTATAATTAAAATTGATTATGTATATTATCGTGTTGAAGATATTTGTAGAATAGTCGTTGATTACTTCTTATTAGTATTGTTGTTATTAATATAGTATATTGTAACGAGTATGTGCACATTTTTTTTACCGTGGATGTAATCACGTAACACTAATATATGTTTAATCTCTTTTGTTGCAGGTAAGAGATAATTTCTTCAAATTATCGAAATATTCCCCGTTAATTCATCATCTACTATTGTCGATAGATTAGTGATAAGTATATATATTTTTTTCTCTTTGTGTGTCATATTTCTTTGCGTCTGTTTGCAAAATCGAAGAATATAAGAAATTTAAATCTAAAATCACTTCATTTTCGTACTGGCGATGTACACAGTTATTATCTCGAGTCATTAATTTGTTTCTGATATCTCTAAATTCCTTTCATTTTCGTCTCTTCTTCTTTTCACACTTTAGGTATTCTCGTTATATTCTTGTTTCTCTCCGACTTCCCGCCTCTGCAACGTAACCGCACTGCGAGAGGAAACGGCCGCCCCCATATTTTTTCTTTTTCATTTTTTATATCTGCCGTCCAAGGAAAGTAAATCTCGTCTCTACTCCCAGGTCTTTTCGCAATATGCAAACTCGCGCGCAATTGAATTATCGCAAACAGGGCGCATAATAAATTGCGTAATATCCGGCCCCAGCCAGGAAAAGACGTCCTCGCTACAATATGACGGAAATTTACAAACGCGAAAGAAAAGAACCAATTGCGCCAAAGCAGTCGGGCGGGGAGCGCAAGTAAATCGCTAGCCTCGGCCTGGCCCGACTGTTATTTTCTCCGCTTTGATATAAAATTGCTTTGGGTTGCTGTTTTTATTTCTCTTCTATTTGATTACCACAAAATATAATTTTGTCATGAACGGTTCTGTCGAAAATATAACCTAAGATTTATCATTCCCATGCGTTGGAGGTTTCGTTAATATTAAATTCAAGAGAATAGTTTTCTCCTTTCTTTATACGAACTATTATGAACCGAGGGTGGGAAACGTTATCAGACTAGTATTTGTACTAGAATTGTAGTGAAAGGTATGGATTTTAAAATTTCATTCCCCTTTAGTAACATTCTTCCTAGAAGATATATAGGAGAGTGGAATTACTCTTTATGACAATTCCATACAATTATATATTTTTAATTTATTACGATGGACTGACAGTTAATCAAAAGAAAATTCCCAAGCGTTACTTTCCAGTGTAAATGATGAAATTATTAAAAAAATGTGTAGAAATTTTTACCTTCATTACTGACGACGTAACTTCAAAAATAACATTTGTTCTTTTGGTAATGATTATCTGGGTATTCCACATCCAGTTAATGAAAGTGCAGGTATTCCACAGCACATTTAAGGAAATAAGGAAAGTTCAACGTACCTAGAGAATTCAGATTTTTATCCTCACATTCTCCAGTAAGAAAAACGTATTCAGTTTTTGAGTCGATAGCAAATATTTTATAAATGCACCCGCGTGCCTTCTCACAACTTTCTTCCATTCTACTCGGTCTCTTTGAAGTCCGCGAATCGTGTAAGGCTGCAAGTTAAAAGTGAACAGAGTAGGTGAAATCAAATCTCCCGAAGACGGAGCCCTGCGAGGGGTAGGCAGTCCGCGACCGCAGCCGTCGTCGCGGCGCTGGTCAGCGCGCTCTGCAGTGCGGAGGCTGCGAGGGGAGGGCTTAACGATGAAAGATG
>BOPP01000009.1:11235796-11249492 GCA_017312745.1 Gryllus bimaculatus | reverse complement strand
GGGCGGGTTGGCTTTTGCGAGCTGCTCGCCCCAGCACTCTCCCCCTTCCTTCGCTCTGGACGCCGCCCCGCCTCGCCCCTCAGCCTCCGTCTCAGATCTCGCTTCCGTCCTCCGCGGCCCCTTCTTCTTTCTTCCGCGGAAACGTGCTGGCAACCTGGTTTTCGGCTGGGGCTGGGCTGCGGTTCTACTTTCTTACCTCCTCGTCGTAGATATTCCGTTTCGGCCACTTTTCATCACATCCATATGTCATCAGAACTCTCAATACTGATCCTCAGGACTATTAATATACACAACCACAAGGTGAAAACACCCATTATTATATGTTTCGTAGATTTATTAAATTTGGTATTTTGTGTTTATTATTTCTTTCGTACTTTTTTTTAAATTTTAATGTATATTATTTTTTATGTTGAGTAATTATATTATTATTTTCTTATTCATACTGATTATTCTTCTCCTTATAAACAATATAGACATTGACCTCATACAGACTAAAACCAGCAGCACAGGGTTCCCTCCGTGAGACAATTCGTGATGCACACAGAAATTTCATTAATGCTCAGAAGCGCGGAACTATGAAGCTGTTACGCCAAGATGCCAGTCTCTATGATATCCTTTGCGTAGAGTTCGGCAACATTTCAATAATTTTAAATAAATCTTCTGTAATTCTCACATTATTTAAAAATGAGAGATATTGTATGGAAAGGCGTCGACTCGTTTTCAGTAAAGTTAATTTGATGGCATTAACTCTCGTTCACCATCTTTCTCATCCTTCTCTTATCTGTATATCCTCTCCATCTCTCGTCTCTATCTTGATGAATGGCAATCTAATTTCGAGTATTGGCGAGGGAGAAGATTTAGTTTTTTTGTGTTCTCTCCTTTTCTGGGCAAGTGATGTTAATAGAGGTTTGTCTCAATATTCTGATACACGAAGGGGTAAAGCCGACAGAATTTATCACAGAGCCAGCATTCGCTGCAACCTGCCTTACCGGAAGACCTAGGATACGAGTCCCAACTGTGGCTGATTTTCGACGTTAGTTCCATAGCTAGGTCGAATTCATCCGTGTCTGGAGGATACATCTATAGCGGTCGGCTGCTCTGATCGGTAGTTTCCCGTAGTGCCTCTGATCAATATCACTAGGAGAGAGCAGGAGTTGCGCCCTACCAAACCGAGCAATCTTTCCTTTCCCATCCTTGACTTATCCTCTCTCTCACACACATACACACACACACACACACACACACACACAGCAAATCAGTGCTTTCATGCACTTCACTAGCACGCCTGTCGAGACTCCACTCGGTGGCTTAGTTGAGTCCGGTTGGGTCAATGTTCCCCCTTGAACCTGGGAGGAGATAACTGGTGAGGAAATTTTCGCAAGGGGATGTGTAGGTCGGCGCTATATCTCATCATCCAGCTGGTAGGAAACCGCCACATTCCACGAAAAACCAAACACTACACTAAACTGCTAGTGTCTAATGACAATAGCAGTTGACGTGACTGGAAGCACTAGTAAACGAAGCATGAAAGGATAACCATGATGGATTAATGATAAAAGGTTGAATTGTTATAAGATGAATATTTTATACTATATGATTCAAAGTGCCCTGACAAGCCAAACACTCCGCAAATCAAGTGAAAAGAAACACTCATTGTGTACTTGGGACTCGAATTCTGAGCCTTCGACGAATAGTCTCACGCTGTTCCAATTCTGTGTGCACCACGCACACTGATATCTGCAGCTTCCGCTGCTACATCTCCGACGTCGCCAGCCCCCGCGCCGTCCGCACCCCTTGTGCCGTCGAGTCGCGCCATTACCTCCCCGGGCCGCAACGTCTCTTTCATCGTGTTTGTTGCCGCTCGCGTTCTCCGCCCATTTGCGCGCGGTAATTGTTTTAGCCGCTTCTTTGTCCCGCGTTCCGGCGGCTGTCTTCATCGGGACGTCGCCCCCCTCGACGCTCTTTGCTGAGGACGGGTGGTCGCTCCCCTTCCCCTCTTCCTTCCTCCCTCCCTCCTCCCTACGAGCCCAACGCACGCCTCGTGTTTGGGACGATCCCCTCGGCGAAGCGAAACGAGACCAGAAACGAAATCGAAACCGTGAAAAGCTTATTTTTACTGATCAACAAACAAATAATGTTAGTCTCGTTATAGTAATAAGTGGTGTTTTTATGAAATTATTTTTTCAGGTTTGCAGCATTTCTCGAATGTGCTTTTTTAGTTAAACGGGATACTTAGAGGTGGAAAGAATAGTGAAATGTTCGTAATGGCGCCTTTGAGTGGTAACGTAAAGGACAAAAATACAAACTTTTAGAATTATTTCTGTGAAGCATTCATTTGTTTGTATATTTATCAGTAAATTATCGCATTTACACTAAAAGCATTCATTATTAATCGCAAAGAACCATTGAGTATTGAGCACTTAAATTGTTCAAAACAACAAAAAGTATTAAATTTTATCAGATACAAGGGTTAAAGTGAAATTCACTGAATCGTTCTTGCGGTGCCTTCGTAAGAGCCTATGCCATAGGTCACTCTATCACTGTACTCGCAATATTTCAAATTGAACTGAATCGATGTAATAAACGTTGTCAATTTGCATTATCAATAAAACATTATCGTTTGTAATAATACATTATAAGCTAAAATGGTAAATAATAAATCATGCAGACACGCTCCACATGCATACTCGCGTAAACTCATTCGGACTCGTACGATCGCGCGTACACGAACACACACACACACACACACAGACACACACACACAAGCACATTCGCACACACACGCACACACAAGCAAACGGCACACACACACACACACAAGCCACCGCCACATACATTCACAAACAAAATGACGCACATCTGTCGCAAAATCACAAACCCTACAGTCACGAATAATACAGATACCTTTATTCTCGCTTTCACTCATTTCGACGCGGAAGCGGCGCGCATCGCTCCCACCACACAACACAACCACACACACACACCACACAGCACACTCACACACACACTCACACTCACACTCACAAATACACACAAAACGATAACCACACGGCACACACAAGGTCACAGGCAGGTTCTCTAGTTAAAAGAATCAAGAACGGAAGCCCTCCTCTCCCCTTGGTCTCGTGAATGGCCCAGCCAGAGCCTAAGGTACTGCCGGTGCCTTGCCGGGTCCCGCGGCGGCTGTCGTGGGAAGGGGCGGGGGAGGGGGGCGCCGTCTCGTTGCGCGGCTTCCCGCTGCGTCAGTAATTATCGAACGGCGCTCTCGAATGGGCTTCCTGAATCGCGTTCCTGCCGCCCCGCAGGGAAAAAGCGCATATGGGCGGCGCCGTCGACGAGTCTCGTGTTCGCCTTTTGTGCAGCCCCGCGAATCAGCATAGATCAATTCTTCTGATTCGCACACGTGCGCCCGTCACTCTGCAACAAGGCACTTTTCCGGCGCGCCGGGAGTGGCGGAATGCAACATGGATTCGCAGCCACTGCCGACTACGTGCTTTTTTAGGAGCACCTGCAGGACAACTATGTTGTTAATAGTTGGATCATGTATTCATTATATTCCACGTTCAAACGACACGCTGTAATTTGTAACTTTGTTTATGTATTATACAAAATAACAAGTTAAGACTGTGGCGAGTTGAAACTATGATGCTTGTTATGAAAAGTTCAAACCATTGCTTCGCAAGGTCAGTAGATGTGAGATACTTCATAAGTGGCCATGTTTTCACATTTCTAGGCCATTTACCGTATGTATAACTAATGTTCGTCGAAAATTGTCGTGGAGTAATTATTCTTCGCAATGGCTTGATTTGTGGCGGAAGGTGACGGAGCGGCATTCCAATACCTCGGGAATAATTGTTAAATTTATAATGAATAATCAATAACTATTTATTTCTATATAATGATTAATTTTGGCTTGTTCGGGATCTAAAATTTTATAATTGCAATTGCCGTGTGCGGAATGTTCATTCTAAAAAAATGAGCATTCCCCAAAACCTTGTATTCGATAATTAAATATACGAGTGTGAGAATTGTGATTGGCGAATGAAAATTGGCCTGTGATTTTAATACTGTTAGTAAAAGAATAATTATTTGATTTATGTGTATTGGAAAATAGAAATAGATAGACAACGCAACATCAATCTGCTGAAAGCAAAACCGCTTGAAATGGGTTTTTCAAAAAATTACCACGCACACTGCTAAAGAACAAAAAGAATAAAAGTCTCGTTATAACAGTGCTGTAAATTATAATTGACTTATGTTAACCAACACTTGACTTCAATGAATGTTGCAATAAACATAGTGTTAGTACAATAGTTGTTTACAAACCCAGAAATATAAATAAAGTTGCTGTTTCGTAATCGCAAAAACCTGATGAACAGCCAAATGTTTTATGGTGACTATCTCTTCTTTGAACATTGCGCCTTGCTGTCACATGACTCCCGCGTCATACGGGCAACATTCGTACGCATGAGAAATTCAACCGGTCATGCGCAATGTGCAAAAAAGGCGAAATAACACATCAAATAATCGCAATTTTAATCAAAATGCGAACTGGTTGTTAGTTTATGGATGTTCTCGAGTTCCGATACCGTAGACATCTCACATGGCGGGAGCGCACAGTAGCTACTTTCTATTCTTGCGCGGCATTGGAAATTAGTAATTATGAGATCTATAACGTCGCCTGCTATATCTCCATTGTAATCCATTAACTGGTTTATTCTGATTACGTTAATCACTAAAATAGTCCTATAAAACATTACCAAAAATTTTATTATGCGTGAATGAAAACCGTTTTTGCAGTGTGTTATTCACGCTTCTTTCTATTCATGGTCACGACGCTGTTACGCTGCTGACGACTTCAGAGGAGACGTCTTCAACACCTCCAGACTAATTACTAGTCTAGCTCATTCGGCAGCTCTTGCCATCGCAGGAGCTGTTTTGTTCGCGCAAAAGACTCTTCCATCAGACCGTTTCGTATTTTTTGTGTACCGCTGCCGCATTGTTGAGCAGCAGTCGGAGGACGCCGCGACACCACCCACCAGCCGTCCTCGGCCTCGGCCTTTCGTCCTCACCTCATCCTCTTCCTCTTTTCCCGACAGAGCCCGAGCGGAGACAAAGGACAGCACAGAGCGCATAAACACTGCTAATGAAGAGCGGTTCCCCGCGCCCGACAAAGCCCCGTCCGTCCTCCCGCCTCGATCACTTACCCCGCCGCCAACCACGGCCCCACCCCGCCCCAACCCGCCCAACCCCGTCCAACCCCGCCCAACCCGCTCCCACCCGCCCCCCGCCCGCAACCTCCGCCCCAACCCGCCGCCAACCCCGCCCCAACCCCGCCCACAACCCCGCCCCCCAACCCCGCCCCAACCCCGCCCCAAGCCAGTCCGCCAAACCAGTTCCACTACCCTCCCAAACCCGCTCTCCATGACGCCTCCACACCTCCCCAACACCGCCCCACCTGTCCTCCACTCCCTGCCCCACCTCTATGCCCCTCCATGCCCTGTCGTCTCCCAACCCGGCACGCCAGGTATAAAATTTGAAGATCAGCGGCGGGCGAGAGGATGGGCGGCTGTTGGTTTTGCCGCCGCTCGTTGCTAAATTGGACGTTTCTTGTCGCGGCCTGTTCGCTCCGAATAACCCATGTGACGCGCGCCGCCCCGCTCTGCCTTGGTCCACCGTCCATCTCCAGCTCGTTTCTAGCAGGGCTTCATTTCGTTTTAGCGCTCGTCACTAGATGTAGTCCTGTTCTCTGCAACTCTGCGCGCTCGGATTATCATTTAGTCATATAGATTTAAGGTGTTCCAAAAAGTGGCGATTAGCGCAGGAAAGGATTCTCATACACGTTCGCTTACAGAATGCCCCTTGTTTCCGTTATTCTTACTTCTTCAATTATTTATATTCATAATTTATTAATAATTCTCAATTTTATAACAATAATTGTTATGCTTCATGAATTAAAATTGTATGTGCATGTTAGTCGGTATATAGAGCCTGTACCACAAAATGTGCATCGCTTATCGTTACACTAGACTCTTGATCAATAAATGGCAAAGCAGAGAAGACTCGAGCAACAATTTGTAATTAACATATTGGATGTCCATAACTTGTTATCCGATAGTAACCAAATTCATATTATTGATTCAACCAACAAAAAATACGTCGACATTGAACGACCTTTTTCTACTTATATTTCATCTTGCTCCACCAACGAACAGTAGAGGATTGTCCGTTACTCGATAAATATTTTCTCGAACAGATCGGACACAGATCGCCATCACTCTTGATACCCTCTTCACTGCTACCTTCCAGCCGCTCGCACCACCGGCCAAACTCCATCCTTCTGCTCGCCAGTGACCACGTAACCTCCCTTCCCATTCGCCATCCTGACCCCGCCTCACGCCGCTTTCCCTACCACTGCCACGCCGCCTCAGGTCAGTTGCGTTCGCCCAAACTGTTTTGTTCACCTCTACATCCACCTCAATGACTTCCCTCGCCAACACAACTTAACCCGCAACTGCCTTTCTTCACCATCACACCTATCCCAATGAATTTCTCCCCATCTACCCAATTCCCCTCACTATTTCCTTCCCTTCTATCCCCCCTGCAATCTCTCACACATGCCAATCCTGCTCCGCCCCAAAACCTCATTTTTGCCTTTCCTCCACACCCGACTTCCCTCTCCCCAAACCCCCTGTTCTCCCCTCCGCCCTCCCTTTGTCGGAGCGTGCGGCTGTCAGTGGCGACGGCCGGCGCACCGGACCCGCGGCGCTCAATTCGATAGCTAATGCATTCCTTTTAAATTCGTTACGCGGCCGCCGCCGCCGCTGCCATTAGTTTACAGCGCACGAGGCCGCAATTCAAACGTAATCATAATGATTGAGTGGCGGCCCCCGCGCCGCCCCATTGCCGCCGGCGCCCGCCCGCGCCCCCGCGCACCTGCGCCCCTGCGCCCGCGCCACCTGTGCCCTGCGGAGGCTGCAGCGCGAGACCAGCGTTCCTCTTGACAGATTGGACGATGGACCTCTACTTCAGGAATAGTTCTTTCTTTTGTTAATTTAAGAGAAAATGAATTAATACAGAGTACCTTACAGAAAAAAATGCTTTCGTGAAAAAAGCATATATTTCCAAGTAATATTCGCAGTCAATAACTATACAAAAGCAATTAAGATACAGAATTTTTAAGTGTATTCATTGTTCAAGGTGTTGATTCAAGGTGTATTACATTTTCAATATACTGCCGGAAGATCTTCGTCGTTGCGTTCTGTCTCATCTTTTGCTTCATTGTCAAAAGTTAGTGACTGCTAACGTGATGTTCCGTTGCATGTATTATGTTGATTGTTCTCAAATTGCCAATTATATAGCCCATGTTCGCCTCTTTGTTCAGAAGACTGCGCCGAACTTCAATGAATAATGAATCCTAGAAGATCTAATTATTGAATTATTGCAGATCCAAGGGTCCAGGATTAGTTTTCTTTAATTAATTTGACGATATGGCTTCTGAATGATCTAAAATCGATGAGGAAAAGTGATGTATATGGCCATATGTGCCGAAGTATATTACGATCAGAATCCGGATGTGATAATTTATTTACTGACGTTTTGTTTAAATTAGTTTGAAGTCTAGAGAGCACGCTGAAATGAATACAATATTTTGATTTCTGTGGGAAATTGACAATAATAGGACAATTTAATAAAATGAAATGAATAAAATGTATTTTTAGTCTATTAATTTGGCATATTATCAGTTGTTGTACTCTTTGTTATCAGAAAAAATTTAAAATTTACTAAACTAAAAACTTGCGTTATATTTGTTATTATTGCTACACTTTAAATTGTTGTTAGTTCGTGTTCAGATTACGTAAAAATGAAATAATTTAATTTGTTCATTAATGCACAGTAAAAATTTACCAACGCCTTCCTTCTAAGATGGAAATGACCCATTATTAAGGAATTTGATAACGCCCGACTAGAAATATACTTTTCTCCATAGTTTTTGTAAACAAAAGTAACCAATCTGCAGTTTGATCATAGTTGTTTAATTAAAAGAATACTCAGAGTAAGGTGTTTTGCCTTGCCCTAAGTTTACTACTACATGGTACTCTTGTAATATTTGACGACCTCTATTCGTCTATTCCCTTCAATGACACAGGTCTCGCCCAGGCCCAATATCTCCCCCTCCCTTGGCACTCGTCCAGTTCCCGCGCTACCTCCTGGGCACCTGCAGCTGACATGCGTCCCCTCTCCGGCCACTAGCTCAATGATAGAATCAATATCGTGTGTTCGTTATGGACCTCGATGTTCTTTGGATGTCTGCCCAGAGATGCCATCAAATGAACCACGGGCTGCAGAAAATGATCATATCATCAATACCCCGCAATTGGTAAACGAAAAGAAACGAAAATATTTTAGTGGTATTAAAATATGTAACTCAAGAGGAAATTATTATATAATGACATTTATTCCTCGAAGTAATAAAATATGGTGATGTAATTGAAAGATATTGATTTCTGTATCCAAAAATATAATTTCTTAAATTCTAAGAACTAAATAATGTACAGACATTCATAATTATGTGATATGCAGTTGAGTATTCAGCTCAATTACTACTAAATAAATGCATACCCATGTGTGAAATATCCTCCTTCACGTCCTCTCTTTCACCATTCAAGTTTTTGGAGCTTCTTGAAGTTCCTCGCAGTGAGGTCGCATAAAGTGAGGGAAAACCTCTCTTCCATTGCCTCCCCAACTCGCGCCCGCATCGAGCCCAACCGCATACATCGATATCAAAGCGATGGCGGGGAAGCGTATTCGCGCTTCATCTGTCATGTTGCGCTTCCGTTCGAGCTTTTCCTTCCCTTTCTACCCTCTCCCTCCCACCGGGCCCGTCATCCGGCCACCGTTTCTCTCCCTGCCCCAGCCCCAGCGCACCCTCCTTCGCCGCCTTGTGCGACGCCGGACTCCCGGAGTCGCCGTCCATTCGTCAATCCAACCGCTATCACTGTGCATCAATCTTCCATTCGTGTCATAATCCATCATCATCGGCGGTCGTGACACGTGTCGCGCGGCGCGCCGCGCCGCCGTCGCCCCACGTGTCCGTTTCGCCGCAGTGTCCGACGCCTTTTTTGGGGACGCCTCGGCTGTGGCGGCGGCGTCGTCCGCCTTTTTTCGACGCCCCTGGCCCCCCTTGGACCCTAGCGTATTGTAGCCTCGGAGCAACGGCCTCGCGGAGGGGAGTAATGTTGTACTTCCTCTCCCAGGATTAATTGACCTCCCGGCTGGCGCGCCGAGGGTGCCTAACACGCTTTTAGTGTCCGTGCGCTATTATGGGTGCGTGCACGGTCCACTATACTCTGGCTGATAAGGGGACAGTGGTGTACGCGATGCATTATGTCAGTGACAAGTCTCCCCCTCCCTAGAACGCTGTTTCTTTAACTCCTCTCCGGAGATTAACTCAAGGCTTGCATCAGTTCACATGAGAGACTGCTTCTACGAACGTCGGCCGTGGCTCTTGAGAACTACCGGGTTTCAATGTTAATCTGCATTTACCAACGGTGTTCATCGACAATAATTTTCGGAGACAAAATTATGGCATACATGGAGCATATCTCCTATTTTACCCTATGTTTTAGAACATGTTTACGAAATCGAACTGCGAAATATAACAGTAGAACGGTAATTACATTTTTTAATGTTTGCTTTTCTTATGAAACGAAAAGGCAATAAATTTTGAGGGAATAATGATCTTACATTCTTCTATGAAATTGATTTCACAGGAAAAAAATAACTTTCGAATATTTGTGGATCTTTTAAAATTATAACTAATTAAGATAATTGACTGCACAAAATTAATGTCAAGTGACTGAAAATTATAATATTTGATGGGGAAAATACAAAAGTGATAAAATTATTAGACTCAAGTACGTATATTGTAAACATTTTGTGCTCTCTTCTTTGTGTTTTAATACAAATTAATACTTTCTGTGCATGCCCATTCCAATATTAACTGTCACACGCATTTTGGCTTTCTTACTATGAGAAATGGACAGTTTCTGAAAACATTTTCATCGTTTCGTAATCGGTTGAACAGGTCAACTATTTGTTTCCAGAGTTGTAATTTCAAATGCTCTCAGTTTGTGCCTCTCCATTGACCACAGATTCTTTACAGGGTTCATATCTACTGCTTTCAAACCACAGAAATGAATTCACATTGTTTTCATCCAATAATTTTTTTAGTGACTTAGTATTAAGACTTGATGATCCATCGTACATAAAGATAAAAGTTCCATTATGAAACCATTACTGTAGGGAGGTGAAATTTGTATTTCTAGAGGTCTATTATAGTGCTGATCCCAGAATATACATTTCAGAAACTCAATTTGATCGCTCATGCTCCAAAGAGTGTGAAACTGAAGTCTGCAAATATCTGCGTAATTAACACAATTCGGTAGAGTAGAAACCATTTTTTGCCAGAAAAGTATATTCTACGAATAACTTTAATGCTTTAAGAGATGTTTTCTTAGTTGAATATTAATCTGACCAATCAAAAACATAATATATGTTGCAACACAGTAAGAGGAATACGTTCTTTACTTAGATTGGGAAACTTATTCTTCTGTAATTAAATACATTCTCTACGGAATTCTGAAACTTCCTTACTCATTAAACAGGATTCGAAATATTTCTTTTAAATTGATTTATATACACACTCTCTGGCATGTAAAAGTGAAGTATTTCTTCAATCAATTTTGGTTATTCAGATTAATAAAATCGCATTATACTGTCCAACTTCCGTTTCTTGTGACAAAATTTAAAAACAAAAAAATTTGGATGGTTGTAAGTGCTCCGATATTACTGATCTGTACAATTTACGTCAAGTGCAAATGTATTAATTTATATACGTAGTGAAAGGCGGCAATGATAGAACGAAATAAAAACGAAAGACATAGTGTAAACTCGTAGTTTTTACATTTTATACTCTTCATGTAGAGAAAACAATTGTCATCTTATAAAGTAAGTTTATAAAGTGTGTTACTCGCATGTACAATCTATACGCCAACGCGCGCAGAAATCGAAAGAAAAACTATGCACAGCTTGCTGGATCGAAACGTTGGGGAACAGTGATTAGGAACGGAGTGACGATGCGGTAACGTGACGGTTGTCTGCATACCCGCCTCCGCCCCCCCCCCTAACGGCCGTCGTCGCCTCCGATAACCGTGGCGGACAGCGCGGTCTCTGGCATGTCCCCCGCTGTCTCCGTCACGCGCCGCCGCCGACACGGCTCCGCTCTCGGCCGCCGCCGCCGCCTCCGCCGCCGCCTCCCGCTGGTGACATCGCCATTAGCGCCGGTCGACGCCGCGTCACGTCGCGTCGCGTCGCTTCGCGTCGCCCGGCGCCTCGCGCGCGCCCACCTGGGACAGCGCGCGCACAATGGAGCCGACGCCCTCAATCACGCGGGCGAACGGGGACATTGGCGCGAAGCCACACAGCGCTGCGGGCGCGCGGAAGTCCTCATTGCACGGGGCACCAACCGTCAATTTGCTGAAAGCCGTGTCTGAATCGTAAAATTTCGGTTTTTAGGAATGTTTTATTTCGTAGGTTATTATGAAATTTATTTCTGACTGCTCTGCGCGAATTACACCAGTAAAGACGCGGAAAATGTTGGGAAGCCATACAGTTGCCCTTGTAAATGTTAAAATGGCCCTCAAGTATATTCAGATTATATACTGCTGTAATGAATGCCATATCCTGCCTATGTCAAGTAAAACGTGTTCTTGAAATGTATAACGCCATGAAATAGAGCGGAAAAATGATAATTTTAAATGTGTAGTTTAGAAGGAAACCTAGGGATCAGAAAAACTGTTCAGGATGGGAAAATTACAAAATTCGAGTTTAAGGAATCCTTTTTCTTCTACTTTGAAGATTCAGGTTTTGAATTGTCGCTTCCTTATTTCGGAAAAGTGTCACTCTCTCCATTTGCAAGAAGTGATCTTTTTCGATATATTTTATTTGTGACGAAAGTTTTCAAATATCATTCCGATTGAATATTTTTTACTCTGGGTGAAGGGATTTATTTTGAAACATAAATCCCTAGGTAGAAACGAAAGCTGTTTTAACACGCGAGAAAAAGTATTCCTGCCTGTATGCATCCATTTTCTAGAAAGCAACAAATGTAATTCGTGATATTATATCAGAATTTTATTTCCCTTTAGCTTTCATCTTTATTGAAATTTTGAACATTAAATGCCAAGTCGTGATGTTTTTTTCGCAGGAAAATATGTATCGCTTCATTTTTGTTTTATGAAAACAAACGAGAAGTGCTCTCCTACTGAGTGGATTTTGTAATTTTATTCAATGCAATGCAATAAAAAACGGGTGGAAATTTTCACATTTCATTCTTGGTAAAGGTTTGCCGATCGCGGAAGAGAAACAACAAAGCTCGTGATAAATTCGAATATTAATGAGCACTGTTGTGTAAAAATAGCACGAATCTCGTTACCGTCAACTCAAAGAGCGATGCCAAATTTGTCACGTACCTCTTTCCATTCCTGAATTTCCTGGCTGCCGAGGTAGTTCTCTAATGAACTACAAATTGCACCTGCCACTCGTTACTTCGCGTCTCCCTTGATGCGCCGTGTTTCCTGGATGGACGTTCGCGCTGCCCGCCCCATTGCCCGCGACGCATCATGCCTCCTCCCCTTCGCCGGCGCCCATTTCTCCTTTCCCCCTCTCCCGCCCCCCTCGTTCCTACAAATTCCCTCATTCCGTTTCCCCTCTGCCCATTTCTTCTCAATCTCACGCTTTTTACCCACCCATTCTTTCATTCCACACTCTTCCTCCTTCCCTATGTCTTCCTCTCTGCCTCTCGCGGCTGCTCTTTTTTGGCGCGTGCGTTTTTTGTCTCGCGGACGCGCCGGTCGTTAGCAGCGACCGGGCCAAGATGGCGCAAGGCCCCGGTCGGCGGCAGGGGAGGCGGCGGAGGACGAGGACGGCCACTCTCCTGAGGTGCCAGCGCCACCTGGTGGCTCGCACGCTTCCCCCCGCCCGCCTCGCCGCGCCCTGCTCCTCGCAGGCCGGAGCCCGCGTCCGCATCCTCGCCCTCGTGCGGACAGCTCCCTTGTCTCAGAGCTGCGTGCAACCGCGCTCGCGTGTTCCGGTGGAGTGGTCGGCTGACGCCCCTTTCTCTTAAAGTGTCGTTCTCGGGAGGTGCTAGAGCTGTATTGTCTTAGTCGTTTTGGTGCTTCCCTTCCTGCTGTTGTAGTACTCTTCTGTTGCAGATGCTTTTGTTCTTTGAGTTGTCTGTATCATCTATCAAAGATTTTTTTTTTAGTTTGCGGTTTTCTCTTTAGCCATCTTCTGCTTCCTACCGTCTCAGCAAAAGTCATGTTTAATACGTACCTTAATATATTAAGATGCACCCCCCCTTATTCTAACATCTCAGCTATTCATTTAAATTTTTGACGTAGTTCGAATCACTTGTCTAGTTAAGTTGCTCACTAATGTCACACTTTTGACCTTTTTTATATAAATTTCACTTCTAGGGCAATTCTTTGTTCGCCGGTTGCCTTGGTATCATTGCATTTGGGTTGAATCCTAAACAACCTTTCATCTGGAGTCACATTCACGTTTCTGGCTTCGTCACTCATCTCTTTCTTCCTTCTTGACGCGTTCTATTCCACCTTCTACGTATCCCGTTCCC
>BOPP01000009.1:11191078-11211728 GCA_017312745.1 Gryllus bimaculatus | reverse complement strand
CCCCCCCCCCCCCCCGCCACGGGGTCGGAACACCGCTCCCGCACGTAGTCGCACTCTGCTTCCGAACTGGTACCCTCGGTAGCCACACGACGGTGTACTTCAATTCGGTTAGGCCTTATGTTACGTGGCGAGGCTCAGGCCATCACACCTGCTCTTCCGCCTGGCCGGAATTTCACTAGTCTCCTTTTGCCATCTAGCAGCGAAAGGAGGTATCACACGAGCGACAATTACATAATCGTTGATTATAATTTAACTCGGAACCTTCTTTTAGGATAGAGGATCTTTTTACATACGTACTGTAAATGTACAACATGGGACAACTAACTTTACTTCTCCTCCGGAGGTATGCGCATGAAGTATTTTTCTCTTCCAAGCTCTTGAGAGCTCTTTCAAGCTTTGAGACCGAGATCTTCGGTATAACAATCCGAAATGCTAATCTCTGCACAAATGAATCCGCCATGTAATTGGGCGTTTCGGGAATCATGAAAAAGGGAAGGGCAGAAATAAATGGCGTTGGAGGTGGTAGTGGTGGCAAGAAGATCACGGCATGTGAGGTGGGATTGCCGTGTCGATGAAATTGATGAAGGAGGTAAGAGGGGACAGCAATTTTGGAAGTCAACAAATCACTTTCAAAGAAGACTTGTTCTCTCATCGCGGTAATAATTTTATGTCAGTCAAAGCTTCATCGTTCATCTGAGTACCATAACAAGAAAAAGGAAAAGCAATACCCAAATCAGAAGTCGCATCTGCATGAGTTTCCACAATGTCAACCACTTGGTCTGCAATGTGTATTGTTTGACAATAAAAAATGATTTTACAAACGGTTGTTTTTGCAAAATCTATTTATGCCTCAGGATACATTTTTTTGCGTAAAGTACGCTGTCAGCTCTCCCAGCAGCGCGCGATCTCTTCTCGAATCTCTTTCTTCGTAAAATTTCCTTCTTGTTTTTTTTTTTTAACGCGCAAGTTTGCGGCAGCTCAGATTGCTTCTCGAACAGCACACTTGGCGGCAGGCATTTTTTCTTCGGGCGGTTGGCAGCGAGCCTTCGCGCGCCGCCGAAACGCGGCCGCCTACGCAACTCATTATCGGCTCCTTCCAGTCGATCGCCCACCGCCCTCGTGGCCGCGTCCCTTGCTCATTACGCGCGAGGAGAGAAAAAACGCCTTCGGTTCCGGCTTTTTGCGCGACGGATTAATTAGTTCCCGTTCGCCGTCCGTCCGCCCGCCCGCCCGCGCGCCTAGGCGCCGGCCGCCTCCGCAAAAGGCCCTGTGTGTGGAGCGTGACTGCCATAGAGGTTCTTTGGAAATATGTGAGCAGATTTTTGCTGCTTTTTTTAGTCTGTCCTGTGGAGTGTACTTTTTCTCGACCGTGAGTTGGTGTGAAGCTTCATGGTTATTAAAGATGTTTTTACCTGAACGAGTTGTTTTACTTGACGATTGCACTAATGTGAAGTGGAAGTGGATTGCTTGCGTACTCATTTGTATTGTCTTACGTATTCTGTGGACCCCGAGCCAAGATCTCAAGGCTTTCTGCTGTATAATTTGACGATTGTTTTAAAAGTAAACCGAGTAGATACTGCCTTTTTCATTTCGTGTTGTCAAATGCAATCTAGACTTGTATTACGTGTGTTGTCAATATTATTTGATATTTTCTGTGCACATTACCTCTTCTGCCTTTTTCCTTATCACTTATGTGTTCACTCTTTCTAAAACACTTAACATTATTTTTAGTTCACCATCCGATATTCTACTAGATTTTCCGTTTCCCTTCTTGAGTCTCGTTTATATGGTACTCCTGCATTTTATGGTTTAATCTGATTGTTGCTTGTTCCACATTGATAGTATTTTGCTTTGGTTCTTTATATATGCTCTTTATTTAAATTGTTTTCGAACTTTTCCTCCTACTTGTATTTTTCCTTCCTCCAAACTCCCTGCCCCCTCATCATGATTTTCTTGTCTTGTCCGCCTTCTTGACTCCTTCCCAGTGTCTTCTGAGTGTTTGCATAAGCATTCTTGCCTCGTGAACGTCTTTTTACGTTTTCTCTCCATCTTAATGACTTACTTTATGTAACCCATCTCCTTTTTATTTTAATTTGCCTTTTTGTCCAATCTCTGTTAAGCACACACTTGCAAACTTGTTACATTACAGGTTTGGCCCACGCTGTATAACCATCGTGTATTCTTTTTGTTCTATTTCTTCCTATGCATCGTTGCCATTTTCCTCTCTTCTGCAGCTTGTTATTGGCGGGCTCTCTAGGCGCCCCCGCCAGCAGCCCCCGCCCCCCGTCGCCACTACCTCTCCGTCGCTCCCATCCACGGCGTCTGACGTAATTACCAGCTGCGGCGGTGGCGGCAGCGTTGCTCGAGCGCCGGAGCTTAAGGCGACGGGGTATAATTAAAACTTGTAATTAACAGTAACCGCTCGCTCGTGCGCTCCAAGAATTGTTTGTTCTTCACGGCCCGCGGGGCACGGGTCTCGCCCGCGGCGCGCGCGCCAGCCCCGCCGCCGCCCAACCTCGTCCGCTCGCGACGAATCTCCCTGCGAGGCGCCGCGGCGCAGAGCGGCGCGAAAGGAGGTGCTAATTGATTTCTAGCGATGTTTAACTGGTGTGATAATTAGCTTGCGATGTGTTCTCGGAAATTCTGGAAATGTTAATTTGTTATTTTTGCGAGTGCTGTCAAAGGTTCGTTTAATCTATGTTGCTAATTTGCAATACGCGCAGAAATTGAAGGAAAACTATGCTGAATCCGGCCGTGCGAGAGGTGATGAAGGTTACGTTTGCTACCCAGACACTCAGAAAAAATCCAAAAACAATGAAACAGTTTCGAGTTTGATAGAAAAATGCAAATAGTGGGTTGTGTAAATCCACTATTCTCATATTTAGCGTACAGACTGATTTCTCATGTGCATGGTCTCACAGCTTACGATACAGCTGACATTATGCTACAGCAAGACTTCAAGGAAGAGGCCACCTTGCTTTAAATATTTGCTATTCACGTGTTGCACTAAAGATCAGCATTTCATTTATATTCTTGGTATTTAAAAAAAAGGTGTACTCTATATATTTTTATACTAAACTTATATTGATGCAGTATTTGTGAAGACGTTTTTGAAATGTTTAATTTATTGCAGTAGTATAAAATAATATTTTATTTGATCTTGTGCAGTGTGCGCGCTACTTGTTGGAAAACCAATTTGTGTGGTTTTGTTCAGCAACATTTTCGCTGCTGGAGATTTGTAAATAACTCTTAAAAAGGTCACACATTTGATAATTATTAATAAAAAAGGACCAATTGCAAATGTAAAATTCCTAAAGTTCGACGAAATATTTGTGTTAGGTATCAACTTAAGACATTTTCGCTTTCGTTTACTCAGAAGTAGCTTACTTACCACATTCAGGTGTTATTCCAAGTCATTTGGGCAAAATATGTAGAAAATGTTTGATACAGCTATAGTAGATACAAAAAACAGCGCCGTGTTGCACCAGAATCCTATTGTCAAGAAAACATCCATACCCTATTGAAAGTACACGTTTGCGTTCATTCACCAATGTAAAATGGCTTCAGATCGTATGTTTAGGAACAAAAATGCCAATAAATGGAAATATATCCGTAAACAAAAAGGGGAAAAATATTGTGCAGAAGACTCGGTGAATTCACTCGCGAAGTAAACATTTAGTACTCCTATGAAATAGCACGAGCTTGAAGTTCCCAGTTTTGCCAAAAAGAAAAATTCAAATTATTTTAGAGATCGCTTCCTGAATTTATTCTTTTGTCTCAAGAATCTTATTTCTAATCTGCTACTTTTCAAATAGAGCCTCCGATATGGGGGTCCATCATCTGACACTGAAAACGAAGGGCTTTGCGGAGGTGGGTACCCGCTTACCTCCGCCCGCGAGGCCGCGGTAAGGGGACGGCGCTGTGCTGGGCGTTTCCCGTCCCGTCCCACACCTTCCCACGCTGGCCGCCGCCGCCGCCGCCGCCGCCGCGCCGCCGCCGCCCGCCGCCCGCGCGCGCCGCCGCGGCGAAGTCCCGTCCGCCGTTCACCACAGGGCGATGTTCGCGCGGTGAACACGCAAAATTTGACCTCCGCCGCCGCCCGGCCGCGCCCCACGGCTCGCAGCCACCGCGCCGGACGCTGTCTCTGCGCCTGGGCGATTGAATTATTTCGCGTTTCGTGGCGCGCAACTGCAAGCAACTCCTTAGTCCTGTAAGGGCAGTGCGTGTTATTACGGGAGGTGTGTGTGCTCTTCCGCCGATGGGTGGTGATATCCGGCGCCGAACTACATGTCGACTGACGGGGTATCCCCGTCGAGGGATCTCCTACCGGCCGAGCACCGCCTCAGCCGGGACTAGTTACAATCTGCCGACATTTGTTGTAGTGTTGTGCTTGTAAGGGTTTAAGTGTGTGTAGGTGTGTTTGTGTAAGGGGGCGACGATAGGAAGAGGAAGAATACATTGCGCGCGGTCCGTGACCCGTTTGTTAGGATACTGCTCTGGCATTCGCCTGGTGTTGTCAGGAGAAACCATGGAAAACTACAGATTACAGTAGCCGCTTGCTAGAATTTTCGTCCAGTCTGTGGCTGAATTTGACCCAGCAATCTAGTTGGTGTTAAAAATCCTGCCAGTGCGAGAGGTGACTTGCGATTAAGGAGCACTCAAGGGGTCGCTTCCAATACTACACACTAACTCTAACGGGCTTAAAAAATACTTGTTAATCTCTCTTTTTTTCAATTTTAACATATAATTGTGAGGCTTTGGCAAATGTTGAGTTAATGACTATTCTCGATACGTTTTCCGAGCTATCCTGATATTATGCCTCATTTTGCGCGAGGGGGCGATACGTTGTTTTTCTCTCTTCCTCGCCATATTGCAAACTATTTCGCCACTAACTTTGCGCAAATGAATAACAAAATAGCAAGGGGTCACGTGTCCAGGAGCTCGATTAGATTTTATATTGACCAATTATATTTAATTAGTTGTTTTTTTTTCGTGAAAATGGAAGAGAAAATACTAATGAAAGCTAATGAGAGAGATCGCTGATTTGTGACAAACTTGCCTTCGTTAACTTTCAAGACTCCAAAGAAAATTAGAAAGAACGAATTCTTACATAATTTTGGCAGAATTCCTTGGGAAAATGATACTACGCTCGCCATACGTAGGGTTCAAACATAGGCGAAAATTATTCAAAATACAGGAACGTTCTGTATACCTCAGATGCAATGCTTGGTGAACTTGGTGTGCATTAAATGAGTATTATTTGGTACTAGACTTTAACAATGTTTGTTATTCATAAAATAAGAGATGACGCACCAAGAAATATTATTAACTACTCTTCTTAATTAATTGCTTCTTTTTTCTAATTTAGTTTTGTGGTGAATAAACTTACTATGTTATCGAGAGTACAATTATCAATGTATATGGATAAAAACGGAGAAGAAGTAGGTCTAGGTCTTCAATGAACTACTTTCTTGAAAATCAATTTTTATTGTCAGTAATGAAGAAAATAATCAACATTTACACTAACCTTGTTTAGCGATTTCATTACAATGTCGAAATTGGCTAGAAACTATCGAGCGAGAGTTGTCTTCGTAGAGGGAATAGAGCGAGACTCAATGTTGGCGTCGTAGATTAGTGTTGGATCTGTTTGCAAGGGGCGGGGCGGTTAGATCGTAGGAGGAATGGACAACGGTTAATCGAGTGGCGAGGTGCCGTGTGGTTTCCAGGGCGCCAAGATCAACCCAGCAAACCTAATTCCACGCGTCCCCGCAATTAATAAACGGTTTGTCGAGGCCTGAATGTGGCATCAAAGACAATACTGTCGTAGACTGGAATAAGGTAGTCTCCTGAGGGTGTCGGAGAGGATTAATTACTTTTCTGCTAGACTTATGTTTTATTTAGACTTATGATTTATTTTACTTACACGTTATGTTTTATTAAAATTTGATAGTTACAGTTGAACGGTAAGTTATGGAGTTCAGGATATCAGAAATTTGGCTCTCATAACACTTAAACTTCGTTCTTAAATGGAAATTCTAACCGAGAATGGAACCGTCCCCTAGATGGCTAGACCACGTTCTACTCTGATCATCAATTTACTCAAACTCTTTAAACACTGAATTTTGACTTAAAATGTGGCCTTATAGGCGCCCAGTTTTAATTTTTAAATAATTTATTTTCGATACCAACCATATGGCAGGTTTGTTTTAACTACCTTTATCAACATGCCTCAGTGACAAAAGTCTTCCGACATTTTGTAACATTTGCAAAATAAGTAGTAGACAGCCATCACTTTAAATTTTGGCTCACGCTTTAACAGTTTTCATTCTTAACGAATTCAAGTAAGTAATGCTAAATATGTGATATAAAACTAAATTCGTAAATCTTGATTGCACCCTTTCTGTGACAATCGTATATAGTTACTGTTTAATTCTACAAGATTCGTATACAGTCGTGTGCTTCTACCTGCCTTCTCCAGACGACTGCCTCTGTTAAGATGAATTGACGTAGAAATAAAGCCTCCGTAGGAGCGAGTAAATAAAAATAGCTTTGTTTGACTTCCCCGTCCCATGCCATCTCGACTCCCTCCTCCCTAGTGCTTCCTTTCTGCCAACGCAGAAGTTGGATGGGAAGAAGGGAGCGTGACGGGCGAAACAGCCGGCAACTTTTGTATCGGCGGAATACAGGCGCTATTGTGTGGCAGAAATACACTTGATTGACACAAAAAGAAAAAAGCCAGAAAGTCGAAGTTGGGAGAGGAGGGAGGAACGGGGTGGGGGCTGTTACAGACGACGTTATGAGAGTTCTGGCGAGGGCGGAGTGAGGATGGAGGCCCGCCATGGGAGCGGACGGGCGGAGGCGGAAGCTGAGTGTTGCTTTCGGTGGAATGCTCCTTCCGTTCTGGAGGTGAAAGCGACTGCTATGCGTTATTGCATAGCTTGGAGAATATGATGTAGGCCATTGTTGTACTGTCGATGATACGGGAACGTCAGACGAAAATAGTCCGTATTGGCCGTTCTTCTTCCTCTACAGAAATCGTTACCAAAGTTGCGGGCTAGAACACAAAATGCTTGCCATAGTGACGCGCGTATAAAGTCTCAAATTGGATTTTTCTAAAGTGTTAGTCCACTTTCGGCCTTACAGACTCAACACCATATTAATCTTGACTGACTTTCATTCGATTTTCAAGATTTTTGGCCGTCCTTATTTCGAAGCTGATCATTTGTTATGAATTTGAGATACAATACAATTTCATTAAATTTTATTTCGGTAACTACAATTCATTGAAGATTTAATATCTATTCATTCCCTTTCAACTTACATTGGTCTTATGGATGTGTGAGATAAGGGTCACTTGGGTGTAGTATAAAATGTAAGTGCCCTGCTCATTTCTGAGTAGGCGACTTAACCTTGTATGTTCCCCTTTTGGGGTACGAGATCAGTGGTTGTTTGCTTTTGCCTTCTAAAAAGTCTGGAAGGGGTGAATAGAGAATGGTTTTGGAAGGAATGTTTGTTTAGTTCCAATGTTCCGGCTGAGGTGGCTCAGTGTATCAACTGATTTTACTGCAGTGCCTGTGGCCGGGAGGTCCTAGGGATCGAATGCCGTTGGTGTCAAGATTTTCGACACTGGCTTGATAGCTATATCGAATTCAGCCGCAGTCTGAAGGAGAATTCTAGCGGCTGGATGCTCAGATTGGTACTTTCTGTGGTTTCTTCAATCAACATCAGGCGAATGCCGGCACAAATGGACCACGAAACCGCGCGCGATCATTCCTTCCTCTTCTTTGTCCTATCCTCGCGTCTTACCCAATTACACTTACTGCACTACCACACATGTTGAGAGACCAGTCGTGAGCTTGAAGCTTGACCTAGTTGTGGCTGTGCCCCGCTGGTAGGAGATACATGAATGGGGAAAACCCGGAAGCGGTCGTATAGTTCGGCACTGTAACTCACTATCCAACGGAAAGAATTCCACCATCTCCTGTGATAAATACATGCATTGCACATCCCGGACTAAAGACAGCATTTGATGGAAGCACGAACTAATTAATCAGTTAATCAAATTTTATTTGTGGTAGTCTGAGAAGCCAACGCTGCCTCAATCACATGATGAAAAATCCCATGTTCTCCACCGTATTCGAACCCCGCTCACTCAGACTCCGCACGCATGAATGGCACCCCAATTCCGTGTGCCACTCAGATGGTTGGTGCGTTCATATTTTCGTAAATTAACGACGGTTGTAATTTATATCGTCGAGGCCAAAACCGTCGGAGAGGAAATACCAGCGGCCCTCCCCAACCCGTCCTCCTGGCCGTTTCGCGGGCCTGTTGGCACACCCGTTGTGGGGCGGCGGGAGCGGTGCTAGCTTGCGAACAGCGCGCGGTTGCGCTACACGAGATTTCGCTCAGAACGTCTTGCGGAGGCGCGGGCGAAGGGAGGACGTGCGGTGGTAGCAGCGGCGGTGGCTGAAGAAGAGAGGGATTGCGGCGAAGCCGACACACAGTGAAGTTGTAGGAGGTTTTAGAGGTGGATGCGATGGCGGCGGCCGCGGGGCGGGCCGAGGTTGCGGTGGCGGGCCGCAACGGGAACGCAGCGGACGGGGCAGCGGCAGACGTTTGCCGCGTTGCCCTGTGTTCTGGGGGAGCTGGAATTACGGTCAGCGGCAACAGCGTTCCCTCTGCTGAATCGGACGTCCCAGTGTTAGTCCTGATGCTGAAGGATTTTCGACAGGAGCTGGCAGCATTTTCGACATGGATCGAAATTCAGCCACTGCCTTGAGGATAATTCGATCAACACCAGGCAAATGACGGAGCCGTACCCTTACAATGAACCATGGACAGTCCGCCGCTTTGCCTTCATTTGTCTTGTTCGCTAACTCGCACACGCGTACTCGCTACATGCAGTACACTGCCACACATATTGGTTGATAAGTCAGGATCGTAGAGCTCTGGACCACCGTACTTCAAATATCTCAATATGTTCATTTCCATAACTTCTGTAATCTCTGCTACATTTATGTAGCTTTTGCTAAGATTATTCCGTGCTCACTTTGGGTTTATTCTTGTGATGTATACAATATAACGATTGAATGAGAGTATACAATTGTAAGATGATTGAGGTTATTAATTTTCCCTGTCCACTAAGTAATTCTATTGTTTTTTGTTTCTTTCAGGTAAGATCACGGGCCATTTCGACGCTACCTCACTGTCATGGAAGCAGAATCTGCAGTAATTGTGAGAAAATCAAGGGCATGCTGCCCGTGTGTATGCTGAAATAGCGATGGGACGGCTGCAAAGTTGAGGCAGATGTTTTGCTATGATCGCTTTTACGTATAAATTGTTTGTTTGATACAGCTAAGTCCGTTAAGACGTCAGATTGAAATGTTTTGTGACGATTATATTCTTTTAAAGTACCTCTGAAAACGACGAATACAATAATGGGAAAATGTTGAATCATATGAAATTTTATGGTCGGCTTTGAGTTTATGGTATAGTACGTATGTATTAAATTCTTTAAAAAACGTAATTTTTTTTCAACTTCTCTGTATTTTTTTCTAAGTTCGCATTAATTTCTAGTCGCATTATTGTTTATTTTCGATTTTTTTCTCTCCGAGTGCATCTCCTTCGTCTGACTCGGTCACCTCGTTTGGCTCTGAATTTCCTATAAGGCAGTTCTTCTATTATCTCATCATCTTTGAAGCGTCTTTATCATTACTACGCGTTGCCTTTTTTGGTTTGGACCAGTGATGCGCACGATTGCTTCGTCTTTCCAATCACTAACGTCCACCGCTTTCCATTTATTGGTATATCCCTTCATTAGCCCGTCCGCCTGGCCTTCTGGCCGTTGCTGTCGGGGTTCTCCGGGCGATGAATATGAAATACGCTGGCGGAGATGGATGTTAAACTGTCAGGAGCGGATGGGCAGGGGCGAGACTTAACGTCACCGCTCTGAATAAACTGGGAAGCACTACAGCGGCGCGGCGGCGGAGGCGGGGGGGAGAGTTGAAGTCAATTTTGCAATCAATGTAAATAAAAGCTGGGCAGCGACGGGGAAAACAGAAAATCAGTAAACAAAGTTCGCCGCTTCCGAGTTTTATCATCAATTATTTTTTAGTTTGGGGCTTTTTGAGAGGGATTACTAATGTAATCCGCTTCACGGGCGCCGTAATTACGAGCCAACGCGGCGGGCGAAGCGCACGGGCGGGAAGTGTGTGTTGGCAACGGGTGCACCTTCTTCTGAAGGAAACGTTTTGCTCGTCAACGTTATGAATGCGAATGAAGACTCGAGAACTCGGTGCCTCTTTACGCCTGATTCTAGATTAAAGTGTAGAAGGTAATTTTCCTGTGTTTAACAATGAGAGAGGAATGTGGGTGTGCACCACAGAAAACAAATAACGTATGAAACTACTTAGAAAGGGTGTCTATTTTTGTAAAGAGGGATATACTGAAGTTCATTATAAATGTATGAGATTTTAATAATCCTTTTGGTAAGAATGCAATGATTTCAACGTATTTGTAAGTATACAACCAATTTCCTGCTCGTATAATTTTGAAAGTGGATCTAGTTACAATTAAGCAAACATCTCGCTCTTTTTGACAAAATTGTAAAAGCGACGTAATGCGATATTCATACATTTAAGATGATTCATACATATCAGTACTATCGTATTTTTTTATTCCGCGCTTTATTCATACCAGATAGGCATGAAGTTAATTTCTCTTCAAGCTCATATAATATGACCATTTTCTATATCGCTTTAGCCAACATTGGCAACTTCCAATAGTTTTCATTTGTATTTAATGACATAGAAAAGTAATTGGAGTATTGGTAAGTCACAAGTCATGTTACAGACACATGCATTAATAAAAGGCTGAAAATTCATCAATGCTATATAGTATGAAATAGTATGAAACAAAACAAATAGAATCTCGAGAGATTCGAATAACTAATGTAACATATTGCTAGAATGAAACAATATAAACTATTATCGATGGTAGAATGCACTAATGAGGTAAATCTGAATTGATATTCAGTGCCTTAATTATGAAAATGATTCTGTAGCAAAATAATATAAACAATTATTTGAAAGAAATAAGTCAAAATATTATTATTTTTCAGCGTCAATTATTCTCAAATGTGATCGAAAAGTATAATAGTTTTCATGAGTTATTCTCAAGTAGCCTAAATGTGTCAACAGTAATTGAACACTTTTTTCAGTATGCCTTTACATTTATCAATGAGCGTAAATGTGTAAATAAAAATTGTAAAAATAACAATTTATGGAGCAAATGTACAGATGACATCGCATGTTTATCTAACGTCGTCCCATAAAGTTAACATTGACTAGCAAAGGTTTAGGTTCGATAGAGGAACCACGTAATTATACACTTACCTCGAAAGATCGTTAAGGAACTGATAACTGTGGGGAAATAAATTAGTATTACTTTTAGACTAGGTCTCATTTACCATAGTTTTAGTACTAGGCGCGTAGTTTAGTAGTAGTACGTGGTATTATTTCAGTAAATGACACAAAAAAGAATTTTCTTGCCTATTATAGAGACTTCCTCTGATAATATTTTTTGCACCGCCGACGATTCTTCCAGTAATCCTCTCCTGACCGAGGTGGACAATAAATGGGATCAACTCACATTCTAACATCTATACATAATTTGCATTATACTAAAAGTTTTCGCCGTTGAAGAAAAAACTAATCTCTCGTAATTTTCCGTCGCAAGATCCTGGGTGCTGAAGGAACATGAATCATTACTTATAGTCAAGTTTCCCTCTACCGCAGTTGAACAATATTTCGCGCGAAATCTAACATCAAGGTGAATGGCATATAAGAGCATTGCCATGTCTGATATTTGAAGAGTGCTCACCGCCAAATTAGTCCCGGGTGGCGCCGAAGTGGAGAGACACTGCCGGGCGCTTCTCAGAACTTGTCGAAACAGAGAAGCAGCGACAGTGCTCACGAATTAGCGCGACCGTTCCGGGCCCGCGGTTGAGTAGTTTCGCGCGAAGGCCGGGCGGCGCGGTGGGCTGTGCGTGGGCCACTTGATTTTAACGACGTCGAAATTTCCGCGATTCATCACAAAGGATGAACCAGGGTCTCTCTCTCACTCAGGTATTGTGCGCATCCAGTAGCGCATGTTTCATCGAGGTGAAGCAACAGGAGGGAACAATGTTCTCGTTAAGCAAATGAATAGGGGAACGTTTACTGTGTGCCCGAAAAGTTTCAGATGTAATCGAAGGTAATCGCTTTGGGCGCATCAGACACATCTTTCTCGGGTTTTCAAAGCTCTCACAGGAACGATTTGCATAAGCATAATCAGAAGTAATGTGAGTGCATTAATGGTTAGACATTGCTCGTTTCTGTAATTTTCCCAGATTTCGCAGGATCGATACGCATGAATACGAAGTAATTTCATCGTTGCTGAGAATTGTGAAAGGGGTGGATTATTTCTTTTTGCTTATATATTTAATAACAATAATATAATTATAATTATAATAATATTTGAAGAGTGTGTATAATTACACAACTGTACATTACCCGGTATCCATACTATAGAACACATGTCGATTTCGTGTATTAAGGTATGATAAATCTTGATAATATTATAAGTATCGAAACGTATCGTAAAAGTCTGCTCCGGAGACTTTCTTGGTAATTTCTTCTATGTTAAGTGTCAAATTTGTTCATTGCATTGTTCTGTTTTCAAGCCTTTCTCTTCAATTTTGCTATCTATTTTTAGCATTCTTTCTCTTCTTTTATGTCGGTCCATTCCACCTATCCTCGAGTTACCTCGAGAAAGTTTGACCGAATATATACAGTAGGTATATAATAGATCTGATTCTTGCACCTCTCGCTCTGTGCTTACATTTCTATTAAATTAATGATTAAAAAAATGATACCTTATTTTATTGTGGTGAGGGTCAGGCCTACCTGTCGGCCTCTCGACGCAAATTGCTTGACGCTTCCTTCGTCATCTAGCAGAAATAGGAGGAATAAATTGAGGAAGAAGAAACAAGCGTTTTGAATTTAACCCAAAAGCTTTTTTTGTCTTTAGGATATTTTACATAAACAATCTACAGCATGGAACAGCCGGCTTTACTTTCCTACAGAAGGAAGATTTTTTGCTCTTAAAAAATCAACGATCTGGTTTGAACTCGCGAACGTAGGTATGTGTCAGATACCCAAACCGTCACAATTAGGCCATCGAAGCCGCACTTACGTCTCTGTCTGGCGGCGGCGGCGGCTGTGGTAGTGGTGGTGGTGGTCGACATCACGTCCCTACCCCGAGCGCTTGGATAGCGCCCCACGTTGCGAGGGGGGTGGCAGCGACTCAGAAAGACACTCTGAGGCGAAAGCAGGGCCCTGCTCCAGAGACGACGGCCGGGTGGATGGGCGCCCTCCCTGGGAGGAGAAGGGGCCGCGTACCCGGACAGCAGCACCAAAGCTATCGTTCAGCGCATCGCCCCTCCCACCGCGAACTGCCCGTGTGCGAACTTGCGTCTCTCGCCTCGATTCCCCCATAACCGTTCACATAAGGACCGCTCTCCGTCGTTCACTCAACACCGTTCGCTTCTCATAGCAGGTGCATTCTCTGCTCACGCCGTCGCACCTTCCATATTTCATTACTCATCCACTTCTCCCTTTTCAGCGCTTCCCAACCTCATGAACAGTTTTTGCGTAATTTTACCCAGTCCTAATTTGCCCCAGTATTTCATTCCCCCAACCTCCCTCCGACACGTCGTGTCCTATCCTTTCTCGCCGTATGTCAATTCCAACTTGAAACAATCCTCTCCAGCCGTGCCTCACTCGGTCTCCCGCGCAGTCTCCCCCCCCCCCTCACACTCTCGATCAAGCACCCCCAATCTCCCAAACAACTGACCTGCCCCTATTGTTCTACGGAGATGCAGCTAGCACGCCACAAGTTGTTCTCGCCGCTCAAACCTCCCCCTCCCCTCCGTCCCCCTCGCGTGCGCCGTCGCGAATAATTCACTGGAAGCACGGCGCGGTGGCTCCTCTGCCGCGAAGAAGGCCCCCCGCGCCAGCAGCACGGGCCGGCGCCGTCGCGTCGTCGGCGCGCGCCACAAATGAAGTTATTAATATGCCGAAGTTCGGCAGGCCGCCATCGCCACTCGAGTGGCCGGGACAATCCCTGCGCGCCCCGCCTCTCCCCCTCCCCGTCTCTCGTGCTCGCGTTGGAGGAGGGGGGGGTCGTGGCGCGGCGGCGCCGCGTATCACCTCGATGGAGCGCGCCTCCTCGGACGTGCGGGACGTCGCCCGCACCGACCGGCACAATAGCGGCGAACGAGAGCAGTTGGCGATAGACGGACTCTGAGGAACCGATGGGGGCCGGTGGCAGGAAGTGTCCTAGGTTAAGGTGGCGAACGGGCAGTCGGCGGCGCTGGTTGCCAGCGAGGCTGCGGTCAAGAAACTGTCTTCGCAGTTGAGCGGGAAATAATTCTGTTACACACACACACACACACACACACACACACACATGTGCGTTACATTGCCACATCTCGGGAGCTGAGAGATTGACCCGGCTGCGGCGGTGCCCAATTGGAGGAGATACCTGGAAGACGGAACTTGTGTGTTCACTTGTTGGGCGGCGCCAGATCGGACATTTTGGCTCGGAGGGAACACCGCCACATCTCAGGACATAACATGCACTACACTAAAGGGATTAATTGCAATAGCAATGTATGCGTTCGGAAACAAAAATCTCACATTCCAACAAGGCACATCGCCGACAATCTAAGCGCCCTAATCGACGCCCGGAAACAAATACTCATCTTTGAAGGTTAAGTCAAAATTAATGCTTTACGTAAAAGTGAATTTTAAAAAATCCGTTGATATTCGTTAGATTTTACCATATGGTAAAGAAGATGAGAATTCTGCGATGATTTGCAAAAATCCATATCGTGACTCACTCTTTTCTGATATATAAAGTGATATCATTGGATGTTCCTGAAACGTTCGGGAAACAAACGATACTAACTCAACTCAATGCTGCATAGTTCACAGATCCGCTTAAATCTGCAGTGTGCATTCTCCAAAGCAAACACGTGACGAAGCTTGCGGCGTTCAACGCTACTGATGCAGATGCCTCGCGCGTAATTTGCTTCGCTAATGAATGCAGACCGTGGGAAAGGAAAACTTAACACAGAATATTTAGACATCGTTGGTGCAGGCAGGCTACACCTCAAGATCCGAATCTCTATTACTCCTTAGTCTTTGAGTAAAGATCTACTTGGGTTCCTTCGCTCCCTCCTCCTTTAACTGCGCGCCGGGGATTTTGGACCCTTCGAATGGAACAATTACATAATAATCCTAATGGCATGCAAATACGACGCGAGACCGGTATCAGAGGGGATTGAGAAATGAGCCACGGGCCATTAGAGAGACAATGCGTTCGGAGAATGGAGAAAAGTCGTGGGGAGGGGGGGAACAGAGGAGACGAACAAGCTCAATTGCAAAATTGGATGGATAGGCAGCGGCTCAGCGTGATACGACTGACGAGCGCTTATCTTTGTGCTGCGTACCACGACCGAATCTGGTGGCATAGAGGCGAGAGGAGCAGGTGTTGCTGCAGTGCTGAATGTCTGAGAAGAATAAATGCATTTGCTGGATGACTGCAGTAGATATATTCATGAAGGTGAAGGAGAAAATCTGAGTGAACAATGATGAACACGATCATGTATTGAATATCATTTTACGCTGTAAATCTGTTACTTTTGTCATAAATTTGAAGAAATATTAAAGGAATGAAAGTAATGAATATTCTAAAAGAAAAAATGAAAGAGTGTTATTTCGTTAAATCTTTTATTAGCGTATTTCTTAGTAAAGCATACGACTTACATTTATCATTCTCAAGTTTTTGAAATATAATATTTAGAAACTTAACTGAATGAATACTACACTGAATTAATCTTTTATATAAAAAATAAAGAAATGAGGTTTAATATTAATATTATTAAAAGTGATAAACGCCAAGAGCTAAACGAAGAGCCGAGAGAATTGAAAAAATAAATTAACAGGTTTCATTGTGCTGCAAATAACAATAAATTAGGGCTAGTTTAGGGTTTGTGACTTGTGATTTTTTGCAGGTTTTGAGGATTCGAGGAGACCACTTGAACTATTGTGGCGTGGTCATTGTGCGTAGCACTGTCCTCACAAAGTCATACTTCAAAGTCAATTTATAGAGTTTTTAGGCGACGGTTTTAAAAGAATGGTCATGTGAAGTGGCTCAGGTTCTCCCTCTTTTCACCATGAAGTACTCTCGTTGCTGGATGCAATCAAGCGAGGGCTTGGCACCCATTCCGTTTCCTCCCTCTCCATTCACTCTCAACCTGATTAATCTAGATAATCGATATTGATGGCGCTCTCTATGATGCAACTACTCTTCAACTGTTTTTGTTACTATATCATTCCCTTCTTTAGATGGATTCTCTTATCTACTTTACCGAGTTTTACCCTCCCTTCTCTTCTTACGCTCGGTTTGGTCTTCTTTCTTTCTTTCCAATTTCTCCGCCTCTCCTTCTCACCTCTGTGACTTTAATTTCCACCTCCCTGAGGACGCCAACCGCTTTTCGGCACGCGTCCTCAGAAGGGCCACAGGCGTTTTAAGCTGATTGCTTTTGGGGTATTTGCTCACCATCTTCGTGCGCATCTGCCTTAATTCACGCTCCTACCTTAATTTCGGGACCATCGATTATCGCTCCCATGTAATCTTACTTCACGCAATTTCATTTAGTGCAAACGGAATGAACACGAAAAAGCTCCATCTTTGTGAATATTTTTGTGGTTTACCTCTGAACTTCTAGGATTCAGTCCTGTATCAGACGCTTTCTTAAAAGCTAATCGCCCGTTTTAATTCTTGATAGAGTAATTTATAAAATCTAAAAAACGCTTCTGTTCGTATTTCGAAAATGACTAAGATCTCGTAAGACTGAAAAACACATTTTATCGATAATTCACACAGAAATTTAAATTAGTACAAAAAAAGAAGTACAAAAATTGAAAATACAAAAAAAAGATCAGGAACCAAAAATAATTAAGTTATATTAGAAATGTGCTCAATAGTTTTCATTCCAATTTACAATTATGTGCATTTTCAAGTTAGTTTCTGAGAAATTACAAGATTACAGGAAAAACTTCATTCTAAATATTCTGAGCCGAGTCTCACTCTGACGTACGTGTCCATGCAGCTAAAAGCTAATCACACTGCATCAATTCTCCCTCGTATCTCGTAGGGTAACATCTGTTCCCAGATATTCCATGAATTTGAAACGCAGTGCAACTTGCCACTAAGCTTTGCGCCCGGACGTGACTCAAATGTGACTTGCGAATGCAGTCTCGTGTTGGTAAGTTCAGCGAAGACTGATCAAACGGATGTATCATCCGATTGGGAATATAGACCCCGATCATAACGTTGGTTCAGTGGCCGCAACAAAGGGCCGTGGACCGAGCTCGTGGCAACACCACATAAACCCCCAACTTTCAAGTGCAATCTCTTTCAGAAATTTCAATTAGACAATAGGCACCGTGAAAGGTATAGACGCTCAATTCATAGTACAACAGAATGCAGAATTGGTACATATGAAGTGGCACAAGGGTTTCTCAGAACACCTGAGTGCACACCTAAGTTAGGTAGTAAAACTCTTGTCTTGAAGAAAAGCTATAAAAAAGGTAAATTAAAACAAGTTGATCATTTTATGCAATAAAACTTTTAATCTTGCAAATTGGTCCAGTAAAATCCCAAAAGGTGCAATTTTCAGCGAACATTACCAAAAACGTGCAGTTTCATGCAACATAAAACACTTAACAAAATTCCTTCGGTTTGTGATTCAAATTTGTCAAGGTTTCATTAAGTTTCAAGTTAGCAGAGAAAAGATGCAGTTACATGGAAACTAATGTCTTTAGATATGATAGAAGAGATGATTTTTATAATTTATATGGAAGGTTCTTAAATAATTTTTTTCTTATGTAGTGTAACTGAAAAATATTCTAGAAACCAAACGTTAAGAAATAATTTACTCTCCCACAAAATTGACTTGAGTTAAAAAAAACATTTAAACGTTTTCAGCACATCTTGTAAAGAAGGCATTTGATTTCCCCATTTAAAGCGCTTTAGTCGAGGTCGAACAGTAGTTTCTACCGGGAAGCCAGCGGTGGCCTTTCGCAAGCTTTGTCGTCGAATGTGGCCCGGTCCACTTGCCTCGGCAGTCGCGTCGCCGCGTCTCACTGTAAGCGATTTCCAGGCAATTTCGCCCGTGGTCGCCCGCGGCGCCCCGTCAGAAATTAAAAGGGGGTTGCGGGAAGGCCGCGTTCGAGCCAGGGCCTCTGTGATCCCGAGGCTCAAACAAAGGCGGGAGCGACCGCAGGCGCAAGGAGAAGGGGGGCGACGGAGACGAGGCGCTGGCGGGGAATGGAGGAAGAGGACTGGTAGAAGCTGGGCTGTAGCGGGGAAAAGGCGCGGAGAGAGAGCGAAGCTGGTGGTGGGAAATGGGTGAATGAGTGAGGTGAAGCGGGGACCGAATGGGTCGTGGCGGGGAATGGAGCGGAGAGGAGGCTGGGGGAGATAGCACAGGACGAAGCTAGCGGAGGGACCGCTGAAGTTTCGACGCGAACCCGGCCGGCGACGTTCGACTGACAGGTAATTAGCCGCCCACGTAAGACGGACGTGCGGGGGGTGGGGGTAGGCGGAGCGGCGGCCACTGACAGCGCGCGGGACAAACAGCGCTCTGCAATCGACAATCGATACCGCCGCCGCTGCCCGTCTGAAAGTGACGGGGGAGGGTCAGGGGGAGAGTGGCGTTGGCGGTGACGGCGGCGGGGCTTTTGGAAAGATGAGAATGCGGTTGACAATGGCGCGGACTGATGTGGACAATAACGTCACTCGCACAATCGTCTGTGACGTTTCAGAAGACGGCGGAGTAAGGTGGTTTTTGTAAGGACGAAACGTACGCGTCGACGTGCGCTCCTTTGTGTTGTCACCTGCGGTAAGCCGATTGAAATAGCCCGATATCCTGCATGAATGGCACACAATTGGAACGTGTATTGCGGTTGTAAACGTCGAATTGCAGGAGATGAAGTGGAACGTGACTTATTCATAGAGAAGAATTACAGCTGGACACAAAAAAAAATCAAACGCGAATATTTTTAAAATGTAAGTGATGACAAGATGGACTAAGGAGTAGATGTTGGCAGCAAACAAGACCCGAGGCTTATTTGCCGTAGCTAATAAAGTATTTACTTCAGAGATTTTATACAAAGTTACATGCCGATATTTGTATTGTGACGTTTCAATGCATGGTTATTCACATTGTTGATCACAGAAACGACAATCAGTGAGTGATAATATCATGTAAAGAATATCAGTGAGAGTTGGTTCATCCACCGCTCATGTTCACCTACCCTCTCATTATTTTTGGTATTCTCCTCCCCTCCCTTCGCTTATCCTTCCCTTGGTTCTTCCTTTTCTTTATTCTCCCTCTGCAGCTTCTCATCCCTCTGCTCTTCCCTTCTCCTTCTCCGTTCTTCTCTCCGGTGCAACTTTATTTCCTTTCCCACCTCAGACTCCTATTCCGTGAAGTCGGAGTCCACTGTCCTACTTCTTCTTGCCGTTCTACCTCTATAGGGAGCCCGACCGTCTTCTGCCCCTAGGAGGGCGAGGCAGCGAAGTGTGTAGGGACGGCGGACGCGAGTCGAGAGGGGGCTTAAGCGCGAGAACCCCAAGCGCCCGCCGCGCCAGTGGGATGCGGGGTCGGTGGTGGGGGTGAGGGGAACGTGCGTGAGGCTGGCTGAGCGCAGCCATCGTGAGGCGGGCCGTGGCGGCGGGGAATACTTACGCTTCCGTAACACTGCAAGAACTAACAAGGCGCAGCGACGGCGTGGGATGGGCGAAAGAGGGCTGCGAGATGAAGAATGGGCGCTCCCGCCCACGACGCTGGGGAACGGCAAGGCCGATTCCAGGACCCCCCAAGTGTGAAATGAAGAACGCGAAAATAAATAACGCAAAATGTGCCTCGGCGGAAGGAAAAGAAGCGGAAGATGGTAGGAGAAGCCCAGCACGGTGCCGGCTAGCACGACAAGAAACGCGTTGCGTTTGGAGTATGAAATCTGCGCGCTCGAAGGCTTTCGTTAATATTTGCTTGCCCGTTCACTGTCACCTTAGCCCAGTTCACAGGCAGGTAAGTGGCACGTTGTGAACATCTTGTTCTTCTGAATGCTACTTATTGATTGCCCAGTTAACTACTTTGCCAAGTGCTCCAATCACTCTTGAAAAAAATTGTTTTTCTCAAAAATAAGTTATTTTGTAAACACATATTTCTCGTCTTACATTTATTATTAAACTTGAATTACTAAGGTATTCCACTTGTTCCATGGATCTGAGAAAACTTTTAAATTCTGTCATCTGGACTTCTGACAGCTTTGTGAGTACAGATGTCTATGGTACACTATCACTGGGGATAACTGCCACACACGTCGAGGTAATTGAGAGGGCACGTGAGCTCGTTAAAGATGAAAAAAATGCTATTAAAAGTGGTTATCTTATGTGAAAGTGATAATATATATTAAGGAACGCGATTTAGTTTTGTATGCACGCCATGTGTTTGAACTTGCACTATCTCTCTCCT
>BOPP01000009.1:11168900-11182122 GCA_017312745.1 Gryllus bimaculatus | reverse complement strand
TCCGCCCCCGGCCCCGCCCCCACCCCCTGCGCCTGCCGCGCCGCGCTCGCCCCGAGGGCAAGGTGCGGCGCTGGAGGAGTTGCAAACCGAGGGTGTCGGGGACCTCATGATTTGTTTGGAGCACCTTTACTTCGTGGGTTTCGCAATGAACTGGAAGATGGAGGAGCGGGGATATGCAATGGTCTCGGAATAAATGGTAAGACTTTGGCATGTAGCGGATGGAATATATCACTTATTGCCTGTGAACATGTGGTGAAAAATCTCAAGTGATTACTCATGTGATATTTGCCCTTGATTGGTAGACGACCATCTTGGCCTGGTATATGAGGGGTATTTTTTTTTCAACGTGTGAGACATTCTGTAGTTGAAAACTCGCTAATAATTATTGTTCATTATGATAATGATAAGTTGTGATTATTATGTGTAATTAAAAGTGCTTTTGCTGTGATTGTGTTTTCAACTTTGTCCGCTAATTCGTGTTCTATCTTGCTTATTTTCACACATTATTTTTAAAACAGTCAAATTGTCACATTTTGACACGCTCTACTGTTGCTCATAATTCGTGGCATTTAGGGACTTTTTACATTGTTGCAGTGCACTCTACCTTCACTTCCCAAATACTCATTGAATTAAACTTTGCACATGTAAGTACTAAATAGTGAAGTTTTAATATAAGAATAATTTTGTGTGGATCAGTTGCCTTCATATTGTGACATTTCGATTTTACGAACGCCTTCTCAATGACTTTTATTGTCACAGCTTATTGTTAAAAAAAGCAATGTTCTGGAAAATTTAGCGTATAATTGTAAAGAAGTACAACTGCAACTTTCTTTGCTGTAATAAGACTTTCTTGAGAAATATTTTATTCTCTTTGTCCTGAGAACGATTCAGCATTTCTTCTTGTATCTCCTCTTTAATTTTCTGAGCTGTGCAGTTCACAAAGTTGTGTATCTTTTTGTAGAACTTCAATTTATTTCATTATACATTCATTATATTTTTATGCTAGGCAGTTTTATCTTTTGCATAATTTTGAATTTATTTCGGACAGAAGTGCAATTAACTTACATACGCTTCGTTTTTGTCGTGGCACACGAGTTCTACCGCTCTCATATGTTAGAACTTCTGGTTTACCAGGAATACACGAGTTGATACAGTAACACAGTAGTTTTCAGGTAACAGTAAAAGCACGTAATGGAACATGCTGTACTCGAAGTAATGCAGACACATAGCAGTTGAAAACACATTCTAATTTAGCTTCTTTCGTACAATTGCACTAAGCTTTCTTCCATTCTCATTTTCTCTTTTTGCGAAACAAATTGGTAAAATGCCGTGTAATTTAGTATATACTACATTAATCTGTTACTAAGTCGTGTAATATACTGTAAATATAAATTTGCATTAATGTTTGTTGGGCTTACAAAAAGTCAATTTCGAAAAATGTAATACATTAAATGTATTGAAGCATATGATATAAAATATTTTTAAAAAATGTTTCTTAATTCACAGTTCGATTTAGACTGACAAGCTGTTCATAATCGTTAAATTTATACTTTACGCTAAATTGTAAGTACTCTTTTTACATATGTGTAATTTCCATTACGAGGCGTCGCTATTATTGTGTGCAGCCAAATAATTTTCAAGAAGCCATTAAGAATAAGAGGTTTTATATTCTGCACAAAAATAAGTACATCCAACATCTCTTCTGCATTGTCTGCAGCACTTACAATTTTTTTGTCAGAGTTATTATTCTTGAATTTTAAAAACGCTCATACACATTTTTTGTATACCATTCTTTCCTTAAAAATTTTAGCGTGTCTACTCGAAACGCAACCAAGAATGCGGCTGTGCGTCGGAAGAGTAAATAAAGTACGCTCAGACATCTCGCCTACTCTCTAAATTGGGCCATAATTCCCGTAGTCGTCGTCCTCCTCCCCCTTGCACATCCAAGACCAGCTCGAGCCAAGTCATTATTCATAATATTCATTTGCTGGAATAAAATAAGCGTGCCCGCCTGCCCTGGAGCAACACTCTTCGCCTTTATCAGCGCTGCACTATTTGGGAGCAGAAAAATGTTACACGCCGCGCCCAACTTCGCCGCCCCCGCTGCCCGGCGTCATTCCCCCTCCCCGTCCCTCTCGCGCATTAGAATTAATTCGTTTCGGGGGAAATTTACGTAATGTGTGTTTTGTGTGTGCGAGCGTGCGCCCCCGGCGAGGGAAACTTATGCTGGCCGTAAAGGAGCGATGCGATAAAAATGCGCATAAATTGCACGCCCCGGAGACCTCGCTCGCCGCCCCCGCGCCCCCTCTCGCCTCGAGGACGGAGACCGGGGCAAGGCGAGGACTGGGAAGGTAGGAAGATGGGGAAAGACGCGAGGAACGCTGACAGAAGAGATGGAGTGCAGAGGGCGCGTTTCGGAAGGATTAGGATGAGACAGGCAGTAGGAAGATTGGGGATCAGAAAAGGAATGAGTGCAGTAAACAACAGACATAGAGATGAGAATCTAGAAGTGTAATAGTTAACAATATTTGATGGCGTATGAGGGGGGGGTGCGTGATGAGACCAGAATGTAAACCATAGGAGGACATTTTTAGGGAAAACGCAAAAAATTCACGCGAAAAGGTAGAAAATTGATTTATTTTTATTATAAACGGTATAAAATCATTAGTAAATAATTTCGAGCGTGTACAATACAAGGCCCAAGAAAAACAATCCGATCATTAATGTAGGCGAAACTAGTAAGTAAGAATGTGTGTTGTTAAATTGTATTGATAGGATATAATGAAGATGGAAAACAAATAAAATAGGGCGTTGTTGTGTAACAAGAGCTGAAAAGAGAATTAAGTAAAAAGCAATGCACTGCTTAGCGATGATTAGTAGTGTACCTTGGGCAAAAAGTTCATAAAGATGATATTTGCCCTGAAAAGGGAAGCTTCATGTATACAAAGACCGCCGGGGCCCGCGGGCGGGCGGGCGGCGACGACAGCCCACCGGCTTACTAAGGTGGCGGCGCCCGCCCGCCCAGCCCAGCACAGACGCCCAGCAGCTCTCACTGCGCCCAAGTGGGCCAAAAAGGATTGAGCTAAATAAATAAAGAAACAAATAAATAAACGCAACATGTGAACAGCAAATATTCAATGACAGCCTACCTACTCTTGGGGCCTTACTGATTTATTACTTTAGCTTGTCATAAGCAGAGAGTATGATAATGCATTGGGTATGCGCAGTTTGAGAATAAGGGAACAATGCCATCAAATATTTGTATTTTTGTCAAAATTTTCACTTGTTTTATTGTTCGTTTTGGACATGGAGTGTGATATAAGGAATGCTTTGTGTGATTGTAAGTAATAAAACAGTGCCAAAACTGTATGTATAATTTCTTTAATGAAAAGTTTCATCACTTTAGAGGTTATCAAATTCAAACCGCCTTATCTACTATTTACGAATTCACTTTAACTCGTTAAAAGCTCTTCAAAAGATAAACGCATTAAAAAGTATTCGAATCAAGGGAATTTTCCTTTTTCTTGAATTGAAAATATTTCTCTCCTTGTACAATGAAAACTATAACAAATACTTAACTGGCATGGCTTAATATTAAATAATAGAAAATATTGGAAACGATACAGAAACCTGATGTAAAGATCGCTAGTTCCAGAGTCGACTGAATCTATAATTCTCTGTTAACTGGTGAATAAGGTTTCTTTTATTCGTTTAAATTAGGTCAAAAGTCGGCCAAGTCAAATTACTTCTTTTGTTGACTGGTGAATTCATTTTATTTATTCATCATAATGCTTGTTTAGAAAACGCATAGCTTGTGCTTCGCTCTGAGCTTGTGGTTTCGTTTCGTGCCACTGGGCGGCGCGGCGGGCGCCTGGCAGGCTACCGGGAGGGAAGGAAGCTGGGCGCCGGCGCCGCGGCGGCCTGGTGGCCGCCGTTGCTTTGTGGAATATGTAGAGTGAGCCGCTTGCGGCTTTGTCTACGGCCGGATGCTGACGGCGTAACCCCTCCGAGATGAATCGCTTGACGCGGATCCAGATGCGGATTACCTTGTGATTTTGAAGTGGGAATTTATTGTGGTAGAGGTACATTCTGGAGTGTTTGCATGCGTGTGTGTATACCAGTTTTTATAACTTTTGCGATTACAGTTTGTTATATTTATTTTTCATCTAAATAACTACCGTAGGAAACACTGAAATTAAAGCGTGGTGTTATTTAGGTATCAAGTTGTGTTCGGTATGGTTGCAAATCACTTACCCTAGGTTTCCTCTCTACCGGTTGTGGAACCCTACATGAAATGCATTAAACGATGTCCTATTCTGTTCTTGCAAAATTTTCCGCATATTCCCAACAGAGATTGAAATTGATGTGCTCCATGATGGCAAAATGTTTGGTACACTGGACCCGAAACCGCCATCAGCGGCGCATCAAAGGGGGGAATCTGAAACCCCGTTTCAAAATGATGACCCTGGGGAAACGCCGAAAGTAACGCGCTTAGCGTAGACTGGGCGACCCAATTTCAGAACGTCGCGCCGTCTGCACTATCGTGCGCCTGGCATCGGAAATGCCACACATCATACGGTGTGCGGCATCAACTTTTTTTAACATGGTAATGAGGGTAATGCACTTTATCGTACGGCAGTATTTCATAAGTCCCTGATTCTCTACATTGTGAGTATAATTTTTCTTGAATAATTTCAAAAGGTTGACGACTTCCAAATGAATTTCCGGAGAAAAGGCATCGTGGATACCACAACGCGGATCAGAAAGCAATTTTGAATCATCCTGTTCCTCCTACCAAAAAGTAGAGATCGATTGAAGTCAATTACTCGATAATTAACTTCACTACGCCTACCGGGAGAGAAACTCCTTTGCGAAATCCAGTAAACGAGCAAAGAAATGAGAGTTGAATAGTGTATCTCGTACGAAAGAGAGAAGACCGATTCAACTCGATTACTCCGGTTGTTTCCGAATCAGGCGCCCTCCGTGTGACTGTGTCGCGCTCGCGCGCCGTGCGCCACGCGATGAGACGCGAGTGACGTTCGGACGCTGTGAGATGAACTGCTCCCCCGACGCTTCGCGGGCGGCGGCGGCGGTGGTGAGGCGGAGGGCGCCGGTTGATTAGCCGCAATCGATGGGCGCGCTAACGCCGTGCGCGTGATGGACGCGCGCGCGCGCGTGCGTGCATTGTGCGCTCAAATTGGATGCTCGTCCAGTGCCACGCGGCCGCCCCGGAGCGCAGGGGAGCTGGTGCCCGTGACTGTCGGCCGCCGCTCCTCCTTCCTTCTTCCTCCAGGCGGAGGTTGCGTCCACAGAGCGGTGCGGGTGGGATGAGAGAGATGGGGGCTTAGATTTCCTGAAAATAGAAATCCGCTTACATTTATTTCATGGCTGTCTTTTATTATTCATGTTTAGGAACTGATTTCTATCACTAAGTTTCACTGTCGGGGGAAATGTTGTCCCGTAATACTTCCTATAATCTAAAATGTAATTTTCTTAAAAAAGCATAATCGTCGTCTTGGCATTTAAAAATATTCCCTCTCGCAGTTCGGTTTCACCTTTCTAACCTCATTTCTTAACGGTGTCCTCTTGCTTTCTCTGGTTTTCTCATTCGCGTAAGATACGCATACCTTACAGCAGATTTTTTTCACTGTTCTAGCCTTTTACTTGTATTATTTGTTATAATACTTTTCAATGCGTTCTCCATAACTTTGATTATAAGACACGTTGATCATATGTTTCGCGTTCGTGTTTGTATTTTTCATTGTCGGTTTGTAGTATTTCTTTACATCTATAACCGTACGTATCAGAATCTGCAATGCTCTGAAAACTTCGTGTTCTTTGGCTTTTATTTAAGATGAGTTAGTCGGCGAAGCGAAACTATCGTTTTACTTTAAATGTTAAAACACTGTTAGCCCCCAATAATCGGTCTGTGTGGATCGCGCACCCCATGACACGATCTCCCGTTCTCACTGCCCGGCGCCTCCGCCCCAGACGTCAAATCACCTCCGCCCTCTCGTCATCCCCCACCCCATTTCCACCTCCATCGCCACCCCCACTCTTACTCCCACCCCCGCGTGTTGGCGTCGCCCCGGCGACCGCTGGCGGCCGGCATGCGGCGACCGGGCGCTGCCCTAATCTTAATTAATTGCTGCTATCAATTAGGGCAATTACGCGGGCGCCCGCAGCCCGATTGCGCGCGCCCCTCCTCTGCCTCCTCGCCCCGCGCCCGCGCCCGCATTGCGCGTCGACGCGAAAACAGCGATCGCTGCCCGCAGTGCTGCTCCGCGCGGAAGGTGTGGTTGCGTGAGGGAGGAGTCGTGTCGGGAAATATCCTCATGAGAATATTAAGAATTGTGATCTTACCATGTCGCATCTATGTAAAAATATTTTTTGAAGTTAACCATTGTAACTATTTTAGTAATTGAAATTCCTTTCCCTTAAATTATTTATATGAAATTAAAATTGATATTTTTGTCATTAGTCTGATTCTTTTTGAGAAAGTTTCGAAATCCATTTTTTCTTTTCATTTTTGTTTATGCTAATTAATATAACGGAGGGGTAATAAGTGAAAGAAATCAACTAAAACATGGCCAACTTTTCGTTTCCCCTACATAACCTTTGGATGAATTTCACTTCGTTATTTCTGTTCTCCGCATTCTTTAAAATTCCTTGGTTTACTCTAAACTGTGTACATTAAATACTCTCTACCGCTTTCCATATTTCTCCTTTTTTTCTTTCTATTTTGTTGTATGTACTTTCTACATTATTTCTGCCCCATTCTTCTTTCAATTTCGCACCTTATTTGCTCCTCTAGTTTGCCCTATTATCACGTGTTTGCCTCTGTTTTTTTTCTCATTATCGAACGACTTAGAAGCTCCACGTCACAAGACCATCGCTGCTTCCTTCTCCTTCCTTCGTTCAGCTTCTTCAGCTTCATCTACAGAGTGTAAATATTGATGGGCCGTGAAACGGCCTTGTGGAACACCCCTCTCGTGCCTCCATTTCCACCTTTATTCCGCTCTGGTGTGCTTAACGCCGGCCTACGCGTAGTTTCGTGCCCGCATGCTCAAATACTTCTCTCCCGCCTTATTCCTCTCTTTCGGTGCTCCATCCTCACCTTGATCGCCACCTTGATCTCGGCCCGCCGCCATTTTCTCCTCCTCCGCCGCCACCGCCGCTGCTTCCCCGGCGCCGCCGCCGCCTACGCACGTCAGCCGCACGCTCCGTTGATTTACAGCGGCGCTCTCCGGGATTAAAATTTCATGGCGCTTTATCAACATTTGCATGGACCGCCGCAGCCGCCCTCCCCCTCCCCAACCCCTCCCTACTGCCCCTCCAGTACCCCCTCCTTTGCCGCACGTGTGCGCTTCCGCGCTTGGCGCCAGGAGGCGGCGGCGGCAACGACTGTCGGAGGCAGTGCTGCCCGCCTCCGCTCTTTGCTTATGGTTGCTGCCTCGTAAGTCGTGAACAAGAAGATTGCTATATTAACCATGCTCTAAAATCTCGTTCATCTTCTTTTCGCTCGTATGTTAATACAAATATGTTTCGCTGATGCTTTTGCACTTTCTCTGTGATACTGATTGCTAGTAACATCTTCGGGATGAATATAATTGTATTAAATGGTGATATATCTTGGTTATTAATATACATTATTTCGGTTTATTTTTCTGTGATTGAAATGAATAAATTAAAAAATAGTTGTTATTGTGAAAGAAATATATTTTGTAAAACATAAATTGTAGATCTGTGAATATTCCTGAATCCTTTCAAATATATAATTGATTTTATGTTTTCAAACCGTGTGTGTGTGTGTGGTTTTAATTATAATCGGGGAATTTAACCTATTTAATTTCCAATTGAGGATCGCTTACATGTGTTATTACCACGTTCATTTTTGTCGTTGAGTTTTTGCCGTCGTAATATTAGATATGAAGACCTATTGTAATCCTATGATTCTGAATCTTCCTATTCCAACATTATTGCGTATGTCGTTAGAATACCATTCTTTCTGTAATGCCATTTGTCGATCATGGAATTTGGCGTGTTGTAAGAACATTCATTGTGGTCTACATTGTGCAAAATTGTTATGGAAGCTATTCGTGTTTCTGCGAGTCTCTTCGGCGTCTGTATGATAAATTTAAGTAGCATATTTTAAAATTTAGGGTATTATCTACAAATATTCATAGACCGTTATTTGTAGATATATAATGATAATGCATCATATCTCTAAATAGTTTTTGATTTTGAAAATATATTATTCAATTCAAAGGATTGGATAAGGTAATACTTCAAAATTGAATGTTGCTTCCATCTAGAATTGTTATGAAAGAAAGAATTAATGATGAACTATAGGTGAGAGAGGAGTTATTGTTCAGATGGTAATTGACGTTTTGAAAATATTACCAAATATTTTTTAGCTAACGAGTATAATTGTAACATTGCCTCAACATTAAATCTCATCATAAATTTTCAACTTCCAGTAAACTTTAGGTTTCATTTTACTGAAATTATCCCGTATAGTTCACCCACTTTATTACTACCCTGCCCGGCAGGAATGATCCCAGTTAGTGTTGCACGTTCCATTAGTGTAGTGACCTAGTTCTGCGGGCGGAGCGCACCCCGCGCTGACTGAAGAGCCACTGATTACGTTCGCTAGTTAGTCTGAGCTGGCGGAAGCGGGCCGTCGCCTTGTGCGCGGGTCTCCGCCGCGAAGGGGGAGGCGCGCGAGAGGCGCGAGAGACAGAGGCGCGTCAACGAGCCGCAAGTCCCATCCCGCGGGCTCCGGGGGCGCCGGAAATGAAGGCGCCATGAGAGCCGCGGCGCCGCACCTTCCGCTTCCTCCCAACTTCGCGTCCGCGGGGCCCCTTTGCATCCGGGCGGTTTGCGTCGCGCGCTGCTGCTGCTGCCGCCGCCGCCGCCGCCTCGCGCCATCTTGCGGCCGGCGGCGGCGACAGGCGGTTCGGACACGGGCGTCGCTGCTTTGATGTTCTGTGATGCTTGTGTGGGAGGAGTGCGTTCATTATCGTGCGCAGGTGGATCTCGAATAAAGTGACGAGCAACTGAAAGGATGTTTTCTGGTCGCGAAGTTTGTGAATAGAATTAGACTCATCATTGCATGTCGCTTGCCTCTAATGACAGGAGCGGAAGTAGTGTGAAGGTTCATACGTTTGTGACCCTGCACACCAAGGCATGCTTTATAATATTTAATTCGTATTCGTTCCGCAAATGCGATACGTAGGTAGTACAAGACGTGGCATTTTTTTGCAGCGCATGCTATTAAAGAAGCGAATTCGAGAGAATATAGAGGAGAAATGAAACAGATGGAGGCGAGCGTGAAATATTCAACCCCAACTCGTTTCTTTCGAGACGCGCATAGATATTTGGAACCGCACTCACGTCCTATCCCCCGCCGCAAGAACAAAAGGATTTTCGTTGCTCGTCGCTATCTGAAGGGACGCCCAAAATTCAAATTCGCGGCCGCGGCGACGCGAGCGAGTGAGCCGAGGAGCGTGCGTCAGAGCAGGAAATGGGGAGCGGCTGGCGGAAGCGGAGCGGTCGGATGGCGGAGCGGAGGCGAGGGAGGGGAGGTGGAGAAGCGAGTGGAACGGGGAAGGGAGGGAAGCGGTCCGACGATAGCGGAGGAGGGGATGGGCGTTGACGGGTAGGTTGAGGTGCGGTTGTTGAACCTTGGGGATTGCGGTAGGTAGTAACGACACAGGAGGCGGTGATGGCAGCGATGTTGGAGGCCGAGTTGCGGTGTCGACGGACGTTGTCGGAAAGGGCAATGGCAGGCGCGGGGAAGGGGAGTGGAAGAGAGATGGGCTTTGGCGGTGGCAGTCGAGGCGTTTGAAGGCGCGGGCTCTCGGCCCGCGGTGGACGAGCCCGCCTCGCCCCGCCCCGCCCTTCCCCGCCCCGCCCTTCCCCGCCGCCCTGCCCCGCCCGTCCCCGCCGCCCCGCCCCGTCCCCGCGCGGGCGACGGCGATTGATTTTACTTATTCATGGCGCGCGGCCGGCGCCGGCCGGCGCTTCTCCCTGCGGGCACGCGCCCACTCCCTCGCCCTCGCCCTCCGCCCTCGCCCTCGCCCTCGCCCTCGCCCTCGCCCTCGCTCGCCCTCGCTGCTCCGCTCCCGCTCCACTCGCCTGCCCTTTCGACTGCCTGCCTCCTCGCCGCTCGCAGCTTCCGCGTGCGTCTTCTGGCTTCGACTGCATTTTCGCTATTCCCGTCGTTTTCATTCGCCTTACGTGATTCATTTCGTTCTCTTTTTTATCAATAGTTTTCATGCATGGTCTTGTTATATTCACATCCTGCCCTCTCAGTCTTGTCCGTATGCCCTTTTTTGGTTCTTGTGCCGTTGTTTTGTTTATTTTCGTTCTTGTGGCATTTATTCACTTTTTTTTTACCTTTAATTTTCTTTTGGGAGCTGTTTTGATTTTTTTTCTGTATCCACGTTGCTGATATTTCAGGTTTTAACATCAATGAAATGGTTAATTAATATTGGTGATTCGTTTTCACTGGCGCCGTCTTAGGAGAGTTAATTTAGAGTAGGATTAACGTTCTCATGATGTTTATTGTCCTTGGAAAGCTATACGAATAGAGTTTCTGTTGTATATCAGGATATAAGCCCAGAATTTGAGTCATTCTACCTCATATTCTCTTCATCGTTAGTTACCAAAGGAGACTTTCCTGGTTCTATATCCATTAAGTGATGAATTAAGATTGATTACATTGCCATTGTACAGAATGTGCTTACGTTTTACTAGTAATTGTTATGTACGTTCCAGCGTTTTCTATTTATCTATATATAAATTATTATTATGAAGATAAGATTAAAATTACAGAAAAATGAATAATCTGTTGTTACAAAGCACGAAATATTGATTGATTCATTTTTCCATTCCTAATTAACTCCAAAGTGGTTTCGATTTGTTGGTATCCTTCATAAAAAGGATAGGAGATATTTGGATGTCTGTATATTAATTTAGCGTAGGCGGATGGAGCATTCGCCTCAACGGCATATCTAGCTACTGCGGCAAAGAAGTGAAGGACACGGGCACCGTGGTTGTGAGATCGCGCGCACGATGTCTACGGACGAGAAAAGAAGAGCAGAAATTTAGAACGGAAGGTGCGAGCGTGAAGCGGCGGTGGATGATAGCGGGACGTCGCCCGGGCGAGAGGCTTCAGGCCAACGGAAGGACGGACTAAAACAGACACGCGGGAACAGAAAGGGGAGAAGACAGCAGAGGCAGACGGACAGCAGCAGACGAAAAGGAAGCAGAAAAGAACGAAGCGCAGACGAAGCGCGAAGCGGACGCGCCCGGCAGAAGGCGCTCAGCAGACGGACAGAGACGCGTTGGACGGACAGACAGACAGGACAACGAGGGGACTGGACTGGCAGACAGACGACGACAGGACCAGACGAAGACGGCGGGCGGGCCCAGGAAAGGGGATGCTGCCCTCGTCCGATCGGAGTTTAGGGCGGCCGGAGAGCGGACGCGAGAGCGGCGGAACTGCCGCGCGCACGGCAGCGAGTAACGCCGAGGTTCATGGAGGAGCCATAAAATACGCCAACCGCCCTCCCCGCTCCATCCTGCCCGCTCCCCTTCTCCCTCTTCCCACCCCTCTTCTTCACCCTTCCCACCCCTCTCTTCGGCCCTTCCACCCCTCTCCTCCCCTTGCCTCCCTCGTCCCTTTCTTCGCCTCGTCCGTTCCCTCCCTTTCGCTCCTTCTCTTCCTTCGTCAATTCCCTCCCCTCGCCCCTTCCCACGCCTTACCTCCCCCTTCCCCCCGTCCCCGAGGCTGTGACACCGCAACCTTCGCCCCAGGCAAGCTCGTGAGTAGCTTGTGTCGTGGCTTGGAGAGCCCTCAGCAAAAAAACTTTCCGCCCTCTTTTCTTACTGTAGTAATTAGCTCCTACTCGAGAGTGGAAAGTGTGTTTCTAGTAAAGAACCATCACCAAAACATTTATATACTGGCGTAAACCAACTGATATCACTGGCGCGCGCTCAGTATTTCATATTATTTGCACGCATCTCTGTGCGTAACCTCGTGTCGTTTTTGTCAACTTACCAACTCGTCATAGGTAGATTTTTGGTAGCATGATTTATCCACGTTAGTCTAACAGAACTGAAGGAGTATAAAACCCACATATAACATTCGACTATGTTCCAGCGAATCCGCTTTGTATCAGATCTGCATCACTCGTTGCACTTGTTATCTCTGGCCTGAAAATAAAGCGGGGTACACTAAAGGCAAGTGAAGGATTACGTTAAAAAAAAATGTAATTTTTGCGTATCATTGTCGATATCGACGAGAGCAAGCCACTTTTTAAGAGCTTAAATAAGCTTAATGCAGTAAGTTTGGAAAATTGACCAGAAGCTTTTGTACCAAATGAAGCATATTACATCGAAATTATGTTTGGCTCTACGACAAAGAAAATCATCAATATGAAATGCTAACTACTTTTTGCAAAAAAATAAGAAAAAAAACAGTGTTTTGAAAGACGATTATTACTTTTTTACAGATTTAATCTCACTTCACGAATCCGAAGGAAGAACCATTTTCTACGCAGTTCTCCGCAGTGATTTGTTTTGAAAATTCTGCTCGATCTATTCGATGATTTGTGTTTCACAACTCCCAATATTTCCCCTTCATCTCGTCTTAAATTCTTCGCTGAATATGATACAGAATCTAGAACAAATGATGTGTACATTCCAGGATAGTTTCTCGCTGCTACGTCACTAATGGCATCCATACCCATTGTACCAACATTCTGTTCTCCATTCTGAACTACCACCGCTTCTTTCCACATTTCAGTTTGCAGACACTGCACACACATCCAACCTTTATATTACCTGTTGTGGGCCTCGTCCACATTCACCACTTCTGTTCCCTCATGTCCCGTTCTCCCGCTTCGACCCCATTTCCGTCCATCAGCAGCTCTCAGCGTCCGTGGCCGCAGCTGCCCTGTGGCGCCTCGCCGCCCCCGCCCGCCGCCTCCGGCCCCCCGCCGCTCTGCGTCCATCCGCAATCCGACGGGCAGCGGCGCAGGCGCGTGTGCGGCGCCAGAGCTGTCAAAAAACAGGACGCGGCGACCATCCCGGGTAAAAAACAGAGGTGTGCCTGTGGCGGTGTCCCTTCCCCCGGCCGCCCCCTACGGCCCTCCGGGCTCGCGCCTCTCTTCTTCCCGGCGGGTTCCCCCAAAACCCCCCCACGGAATTCTCT
>BOPP01000009.1:11146352-11161600 GCA_017312745.1 Gryllus bimaculatus | reverse complement strand
TAATAATTCGGTATTGTGTAACCCAGGGATGCGCAAATTCAAGAATTGATGTCGTACTGCCCGTGGTGGCTCGCTGCAGTTGTCGACATACCACTCGTCTTTCACTAGACTAGTGCACCCGCGCCCAGTCCAAACCCCACCCTGTTTTCTCACCTTCTGTCGGGTTTCCTCAACAAGCATTGGGCCACACCGGTGGCCCACTGATAAGCTCTGGCCTGGAGAACGCAAAGTTGGCCGGCCACTGGGGCAGCCCCTCAGGACTAACCCTCACGTTTTTGTTTATGCCCTACTTTTAATTTATCGGATGTTATCAGTGTGTACTTCAGTCTATGCAGCCATATTTTTCGGCCGCATATATTCAAAGTATTAGAACAGTATTCGTTTATTTTTAACTTGGCTACAGGTTACAATATTTTGTTTTGTTCATTCTGAATATAACATTATTTTACGGGAAGTTATGACGCATAGAAAGAAGCATTACATGTTTGGAAAATAATTTCCGTAGGCTAAGTGAATCATGGTATTCTTGAAATGAGCAATGTAATTCATGAATAATAAAGTCGTGAATATCATCATGTCTCATAATAATAACTTTCTTTCTTTTTGAGTGTATTGTTCAGCATGCAACCTATATGATATACTATAAAACAATGGCCCTCTTAGTTTAAAAGAAGTTCAGTCGCCAGCAATAATTGAAAGAATCATGTAAAAGGTCGTAGTGGCTTCAATGTTTTCTTAATGACACTGCTAGCGGCTCCGCTTCTACATTTGGCGCCACAGATATATCCAATTTGCATTGAAATCTTGTGTGTCCTTAACTGCGTCTTGTTGGCGCTGTTGTCTCCCATCTGAGAGGGCGGCCATTCCATTCAATTCCCCTCGCAATCCCTTGCCAGAGCGAGCGCGCAGTGTTTCGCCTTCCGCGCGACGCCCCGCGCGACGCCCAGCTCTCGTAACTCAGGCGGGGAGGAAAAGCGTCCGCCGCACAGGGGACCATATTCGCTTGCCCCGGCTCCCCCGCTTCGCGAAACTCTCCCGCCCGCCCTCACGCTCTCGTCTATCCCGCCCGCTTCATGCTCTTGTCTTTCCCGTTCGCCTCCCACTGTCTCTCCCGCCCGCCTTCCCGCTCTCTACACTCTCACCCGCCATCACGCTCTCGACACTCCATCCGCCTTCTCGCTTTCGCATCTCACGCCCGCTTCATGCGCTTGTCTTTCCCGTCCGCCTCCCCGCTCTTGCTTCTCTCGCCCGCCTTCACGCTCTCGCCACTCCATCCGCCTTCCTGCTCTCGTCTCTCCCGCCTGTCTTCTTGTCCAATCTCTCTTCCGCTCTCTCTGCCTCTTCTTTCCCACTCACGTCCACTTCCGCCTCTCCCACCTCCGACGCCCGCCTTTTTCATCCTAGCAGCTCTTCGAGATCCAACCTTCTATCATATCGCCTTCCTTCCTTACCTCTCTCACTGCTACGTATCTCGCCATTCCTTACATCTGCTCTTCCTCACCTCCACTTCACATCCCTCTCCTCTTGAATGCCACGGCGATATTCGTCTCGCCTACCACGTCTCCCCGCTTCATCTTCCCCTTCCTCCGCCCACGCCAGCCCTCTCTCTTGCTTTTCCCGAGCGCGCCCACGCGGCGGGCTGTGGGGTTGGCACGGCGCACCCCGGCGCCAAAGCGAGGCGCTGCGCCAGTTTTGCGTGCCTCACGGGTGCTCCTCTTCCGCGTCTTTTTTCGCTAAAGGTATTCTGCCTTCAGTATCTTTCATTCGGGCTTCGGTTTATTCGCTTTCGCCTATCTCCCAATATTTTTTTGTTTGTTTTTTGTCCTTTGGAAGATTCTCTTCTCTTTTACGCCCTTTTTTAACACTCCCTCTTTTTATTCTCATTTTCCTTAAATTATTCTGTTGTAATGCCCTAAACTATCCATTTTCGACCTTTTATTGTTTTCTGTATTCTTCCTTTTTCTTCAACCGGCTCCTTAATTTTTTTCCTATTTACTTTCTTCGTTTCTTCAAAACTTTTGTAACTTTTCTTTTTATTGTAAATATTGACGCACACTCTTCTCTTTTATTCTCTGTCGTGCGTTTATTCTACATTTTTCTTTATTTCTTATGCTTCACTATTTTCGTCTATATTTAACATTTAGACAAACCAGATGGTCCTTACATATTTTTTTGTTTTTCATTTTGGATGTTCTTTTCTTCTTCTTATTTCAACACATTTATAAGATAAGTATCCTGAACACGCATTTTCTTTTACCTTTTTTATTCTTCACACTACAAACGTTCGTCCTCTCGACTCTTTCATACCACGTCGTTCGTTCTTCTTTCCCCTCATTACCCTCAAGCCTCGTAGTTTTCCCAGCCCCTCCGGAGCGCCACCCGTCCCCAGAGAGAAGCGTGTGCGATCTCGCAAACATGACAGCGCTTGAAACAAATGAAAGAAAGCGGCGGCGGCAGCGGCGCGCGCTCTGCCGGGAGCCGTGCGAGGCGCCTCCGCAGCTCATATGCATGAGAATCGCGCCGCGCCGCGCAGGCGTCTGCCGCGCGCGCATTGTGTGCCGCCTCCGCGGGAGGATTTTAGGAGCCCGTCGCCGGACCGCGTTGCGCAGGAGGCAGCAGTATTTTGTCGGCATATTTTTGCAGTTACATTGTTCTGGTCTGAAAGGTGTTCAAGAGGAAGATAGTGATGTCGGCCAGTTGATCTACGTAGGTGCAGGAATTGTATCGTATGTGGCTTTGAGCCAAACGTTGAGAATGAGTGAAGTAATATAATGATTAGTAGAGAGGCAGAATTGTATCTTAAATTGAAAACTGTTTAGAATAGTTCTATATACTGCTTTAAGGGGAGGTTGTACAGTCTATCTCTGTCATGAAAAGTGTTTTGTGTTTAAGTAATATTTATCTCTAAAACTATTTTATGAAGCTCTTCGAAATTTTACACCATTTTATAGCATGGTTGTCATCACGCAGTGTTTTTTTTATAATTATTCAACGTCATTTAATAATGTGTTGCCCAACATACTATTTTTGAAATTTTTTTTTCAAAATATACGCATATATTGAGTTTTGAATAATTGAATTATTCTATAAAAAACAACAAATCACGGCAAACACATTATACAGAAGTGGTGAAATTTCATAGTATTATTATCACTTTTGTTTGTTCACTGAATCTTACTTCTTTTCGACATTTTTTTTTTGCCTCTTCTGCCGTTTAGCCCTATGATTAAGTAGTAGTGTAGTGTAGTGTAGTAGTATCTTGTAATGACTAGGACACTACAAAACACTTGGCGCGACTAGACATTTAAATGACATTTTGAAGCCCTTAGGAACAAAATATCTCGAAAATGTATATTTCACTCGGTTATGTGAATATTAAATAACACAAAAAATGAAACTCCAACATTTTTGTCCTGTAACGTGTATAACCTGCCATAAAAAGTAATACTCAAAGAATTAGTTATCCTGGCTGAAAATATCATCTCCTAATTTGCAGTAATTAAGCAGTTGCAGTAATTAACTGAGCTACTGAGGCGACGAGCTCGTTAACAGTTTCTTTGGCCTGTTCTACATTTTGTTTGGCCTGTTGTACATTTTCTTTGGCCTGTTGTACATTTTCGAATATAATGACTATTACAAGGTTTTTTAAAAAAACATGCATTTGGCATAAAATCACATTACCATTCTCGTGTTAAGAAACATTGTGTTAATGGATGCGCAAATGCAAAAGGTTCATTATTCAGTTAACCACATAAACATGACCGTCTAGAGAAAAAAAACGATAAACATTCATCACCTCTCTACAAACGAATAAATGTGTTCGCGATTTAAAAGTGATAAAAAAACTGGTAATAACATGGAAGCCTGCGAGTAAAGTGATTGCAATCTCCAGAATAAGGAAGGGAACGGCTGGGCCTATCGCTGGCTGCTTGCTTGCCGTTCGCCCGAGAGTTGCCGCTCCATTTGCGAGGAGCCGCGCCCTTCGCCCTTCCGCCCCCACCCCGCGCCCTTTCCTGAAATATATTCCTCCAGTCGAACAATTCTCATTTCTAAAAAGTTTTTTTCTCTCTTTTTTTATTTCTCGCGATTTCTCTCAAGGAGTTTTTTTTTCTGTGTAGGGAAGTCCACGTGAGTTTGCCTCGCGAGGAGTGCCACCTGCGCGATGAGACGGAAGCACTGCTGCCAACTGACGCGCAGCATCTCAATAGAACATGTTCTTTGATAGAGTTATTTTCGGCACCTCTGAAAACAGGTGGAAAAAAATTTAGAAGGTATCTCGCATTTGAAGGGTCGGACGTTCGTCTTTGTGTGATGAAACAAAGAGAAAATTTTGAGGGTAAAATATTTACTGGGCAACACTTATTTATTATAACGCATTAAAAAATATATGCTAAATTGTTATTTCCGATAAATGAATGTTGATTACTAATAAGATAATTTTAAACCTTACATCAATGTGACCGAAAAGCGACACTGAAAAGCAAAGGTGAAAAACAAGACAATATAGTTGAAGATTTAAAAATTAAAATTTAATACTGGTTTTTTGGTAAGTCGTTAAGGAAACCGGACTTATATATACTCGAGTGAGAAATTAATATAGTAGTGAAGATGAGTTGTGTGTTTGTACCAAAGCGACCGACTGCTCTTATCGATGGTTTTGCTTGGTTTCTCCGAGCAACACTAGGCGAATGCCGGAGCACTTAGGAAACGGGTAACGGACGGCGCACAATCTTTCCTTTCGCTTACTGGTCCTATCTTCACCCCATATACTATCTATATCTTACACACACTTATGTTTGCATGCACTGCACTACCACACACGTCGGGAGATACAGCTTAGGGCTTGTCCCGGCAAAGGCGGTGAGCCACTGATGAGAAGTACCTTGATGGATAAAAACACCGCAGCCAACTAGTATGTCGGCGCCTAATATCGTCCTATGGCGAGATAAAACATTCACAAATCTTACTGGACTAATGACTGGAAACACGAAATAACTAATCACTCGTCGGTGCTTTGAGCTGAAGTCGTAAGTCTTAACCGCGGAATATAGAATACATGTTTGTGAAATAGTTATGGAAGCAGCCCCGAGAAACGTACTAATACGAAATTTCCAGGAGGCATGCTACTGATCTCCGTTTTTTTGCTCCACCTCCTCCACACGGAGGGAGTGGGCTTTCAGGCCCAGGCGCGAAGTTAGCGCGCCGTCCAAGAGCAGATAAGGTGCGCGGGAGAAGGAAAGGCGAAGTAGCGTCGAAAACAAAGCGCTGTCTCCGGTTTCGCCGGCCGATCCACTGGCGGTCGATTGCATCTCGCAACCTGGCTCCTCTCGCCAGGTGGGGCCTGCGGCGCGGCTCCCCGGGGGTGCAGGAGGGGGGGGGCGAAACGAGAGCCTCAGAGCCATCGCACGGCGAGAGGCAGCGTTCGGCGAAACCGGAGAGCGCATCCCGCGCGTGGCGCTGCCCGTCGCCCTTCGCAATCTCCCTCCCGTCATCCCCCCTTCCCCCCTTCTCGTTTTTCGTGTTCTCCATCTCCTCCAACGCATTTCCTCATCCCTACTAATCGACCTCATAATCACCTCGCTGTCCCCCCTCCTTTACCTCTTTTTTTGTTATTCGTTGTATTCCTTGTCTTCCAGTTTCTCTCCTCATCGTACTGTTCTTTTTAATGTTTCTCTTAGACTTCATCATCCTTCACCTTCTCCTGTTTCACTTAAAATTTCTCACACCACCTCCTCATGTTTCTCTACAATTTCCTTCACATTCTTCTTGTGTTGCTCTACAATTTTCGCCACCTCCTCTTCGTCCTTCTTGTGTTGTTCTTCAATTTCCCCCGCTACGTCCTCCTCTTTCTGCTGCTCTGCAATTTCCTCCATCTCCTCTTTCTCCTTGTGTTGCTCTACAATTTCCTCCATCTTCTCTTCCTCGTGTTGCTCTACAATTTCCTGCACATACTCCTCCTATTGATCTACAATTTACTGCACCTACTCCTCCTATTGCTCTGCAATTTCTTCCAGCAATTTCCCTTCTGTTTCTCTTTAATTTCGTGCTGTTTCTCCTTCTCTTCGTATTCTTCCTTCCTCTTCGTATTCTTCCTTCCTCTTCCCCATTTCCTCCTCCCCCTCCGCTTCGCCTTCTTACTCTTCTTCCCCCCCTCTCTCTCCTCCCGGCTTTTTTTGCCTCTTCTCCCCCCCTCCGCGAGCCCCTCCGCCCACGCGGCCCCGAAGGAGCGCGGACGAATTCATAAAACTTGCGCGACGAGATCCGCCGATACGCTCCGCTGGCGCCGCCGCCCAAGTTATTGGCGTCTCGGCGAAGAATTTGCTGCGCGTTAGGGGCCGCGGGCCTCCTTCAAAGGGGCGGCTCAGGTACGGAGAATTGAATTCTCGTCTCTCGATACATTTTACCCTCTCCAGTGAAGTAGGCTGCCAGTTGTGCTGGATGTTCAATTAATAACTTTCTGACTTTTTTTAAAAAGGGATCTCTTTGTGATCGCATTCAAAAGCTTGCCTTTTTTATTGCGAATTTCTTTAGAATGTTCTCGACGACTGGGTTAATGTTAGGTATCTAAAATTCGAATTCTTAATTACCGAAACTTTTTCATTGATCATTTCTGCCTTTTTGTTGTTGTTGCTATGGAAACGTGTTTCTTTTTATCTGCACTTATAAAATATTTTTCCCTTTTCCGTCGACTTGTTAGTCACGCAATAATTTTGTCATTTCTATATGCGTAATTATGTGTGTTCCAATTTTCGTTAAATTTGGTAAACTTTTAATAGTGTTACCATTTCTCTTGTGTATCTTCCTTTGTGACTTTCCTGTACCTTAGCCTTTCCCTGTGATACGTCTAAATAAGCTTCCCAACTCTCTTCAAAGTGAACTGCGACAATATTTAACCCAAATAAATACTATTTTTCTATGTCGGTTATTTAACATTCAAAGTTGACACTAAACGTCAAGAGTATTAATTATATGCGGTTTGTTGTGGGGAACTTACTAACTAAACGAATGCTGATCTCTTCTTATATGGAGGGAATATTCATCTTCTTTGAATCTTATCTGCACGCGTAAAATGCCACTATTCTTTCAAGTATATCATAAGAAATGTTAACGACCAATGCATTATGATGTCAGAATGTTAAAAAGATGCAGAAAAATTGGAAGAATTCTCTCCACCACTCCCATACTTAAGCGTATTTGTATAATTCCATACTTAAATGTAGTAGTATTCTGACCTAATTAAAACACACTAAAAGGTTCTTTATCAAATGATAAATAATAAAAATGTAGTGTATTTTTAAGTTTGTAAAGTTATTCCCATGAAACGAGATAACGGGCATTAACATTTTTTTGTTATTTGTTATTTCAGCACCGCCCGACTGTGAGTCTGGGCAGTTGACGTGTAATCAGTACGTATGGAACAAGACGTACTGCATCCCACCTCACTACCGCTGCGATATGACAATCGACTGTGTCGACGGCAGCGACGAGGCGGAATGCAGTGAGTATTGATCACTTTTCTCTCTAACTTAATTTAATATTTATGCGCGTTTCTATTTATGCGCGTAAATAATTCGTAGTGTCTGGATCGCCAATTGACTGACTCGTTCATGCTTCAAACCCAAAGGGGACATATTTTTGAATGTGTTTTTCTACTTTTTCACTTCATCTGAAGTTCGACAATATTCTCCCAGGTAAGAGACTCTTCTGCACCTCAAATATAAAATTGTGCCTTGTCCTCGAGAAAAGACAAATTTGTCTACATTTTTCCCTGTATTCAGAATGTCTCAGAATAAAGAAAACAAACTTATGGGGAATATTAGGAATGGAAGAGATCAACTTTTGGCCACGACTAAATGGTGGGAAATCTCATACAATGAAGTTACGCATGAGGCATTTGCCCTTGATAATAGGCTGTTCCTCTGCATTGAAAATGGGTAGGTATATGAAAACTTTGCCAAACACCAGTGCACGATAAGTTGCTTACTTAACAAGGATAAATGCGGAATTTCATTATGAGATTTCCTATCACACGTTCACAGACATAAAGTTCAATTTCCAATTTTTAATTCGAAGTTCAATTTCCAAAAGCCAATTTAGACCCCTACAATCCCAAAAAGATTGTAACATTTATTCTGAGACATTCTATCTTCAAAAATTATCATTGTCACGTGTCAAGGCCCATTTATTTTTTAATATCCTCTCCACTTCGCTAATTAAATTAAAAACGTAGGTACTCATGTTGTTTGAAATTAACTACATTTACATAGTTCTATTGTGCTAGCGTTATTAATAAACACAGGTGTGCAGAGCCTCAAACAAGAAGGCATGGCATCTATTTTTGGCATCGAACCATTGAACTTTTGTATTTAAATATGACAAATTTAACTAGTAAATGGAAAAAAAATATTCTATGGAAATATAAATTAAATAATGCAGCTATTAAATATAATTAATTTTATCTACAATAATTTACACGGTTTTCAGACGACTTTGACAGAATCTTCCCCAAATGACAAATAACAGTTCCCTAAAGTGTTCCTTTAAAAATGTGAAAATGTGGGCTTCAATGTCTGAACATATTTAAGGGGGGGAAATGTGTTAAAACTTTAGGCTAAGGCACCCCTTTCATAAAGCATTGAGAAATATATATTTTAAAAAACAAAAAAAAGCGAATGTTCAGATTCTCTTGACAAATGTCTACCTTCACGGAACGATGTCACCGTCCGGGGCCATTCGCGCTCGGTGGGCGGCGGCGGCGGCGTTCGCGCCGGCCGTAAATCTGCGCGCGGCGACGGCCACGTCGAAAACGATGGCGGCCCGCGGCGCGTTTCATATTTACGAAGCAATAATCCGGCGATACGGGCGGCGGTCGTATCTGCCGATGTATTCCAATAGGCGCCGTATATCAGTTTTTATTAAAGCCCGCGCCGGAAGGCTCCGGGGGCGGCGTCGGGGGCCTCCGGGGTCCTCCAGGGGTTGCGGGAGCGCCGTTTTATGGAAATGCGCGCGCCCGTGTTTCTTGGCGATGTGTAATGTTGGCGCTTGGATCATTCAGCGAAAGGAGCGGAGAGGGCGGGGAGAGTAATGTGTTTTAAATTATGGGTGCTATTTGTCTCTGGTGGAGGTGCCTAAACGTTCAGGCAGTTCATTGCCTGAACATCTACGAGATGATTATCACACTGATAAAGTGGAGTAATTTGTAGCACATTGCGTATTCAAGGCATGTGTTATGTCTTCACTTTGACTATGTTCCAGTCTTTAGACTTAACGTGGTTAATGAGATAATAAAATTTTCCCATTCTGTGTCTTTATATTTGTTCGAATTTCTGTTACAATGCAGAAAGTTTCAAACATTTGCCAAGAAAATTGGGAAAAATGACAAAGACAACGTTGTGAAAATCCTCGATGTTGCCAGAAATTTGACCATTTGCACTGGAAAACCTGAGATGGTTCTCGGCAGAGGTACTCAATTCTCGAAGCGTTTGATGATCCCTCTGTAAGCAAAACTAAGAACTGAAATTCAAAACGTTGAAGAGTAGGGTGATCAGTTATTTCTTAAAGTTTTATGTTAAATTAATATAGAAATTATCATATTTTACTCAAAAAGCATTATTGAAAGTAATATTTTACTCAAAAATTATATTATTACTTTGTATTCATCGTGTTAAGAGTCACAAAGTTAGGCTACACGTTATATTTTGGCTGCTCTAGCCGGGAATCGAATCTGGATCTCCCAGTATACGATTAGGTTATTTATCATTCAACGTGAAAAATAACTTGTAATGTATTACATTTTCTTCCGATTATGACTTAATTTCCTGTACTTTCCAAATCTAAAATCTCCGCAAACTCCTGAGAAAATTATTTCCTAGCCATGCGTGTGCATTAAAATTATTTTCATGAAAATTCGGTACTATCCCAATCATTTATAAAAACGTCAAAGACCTGAAAAACTTCCAGGACCAAAGCTGAGGCTATCTAGGCCGCCTCATCCTTACGGTTGAGAAATAGCGAAGCGAGCGATGGCCGCCGTCGCGCCGTTGCTCTTTTCCACCCCCTGCCCCGAGCCGCAACATGCGCCCATCTCGTAGCCCATCCCGGGGCTACGCCTTCCTTCCGCTCCTCGGCGCCCTCCGCCCGCTGAGGTATTCATCCGCCGAGTTATTGCCGCCCGCGGCAGTACGCGAGGGGCGGTGGGGATGAAGATGGAGCGGCTGCGCGAGATAGAACGGTTTCGGCGACGGAACGCTGGGAGGAGGCTGGGCGAGGCCGGCGCAAGGCGATAGGGCGGGACAGCGACAGAGGAGAGAACGAAAGGGAATGCTGAGTGATGTGGATGTATGTGTGAGTGGGTGTGAAAGAGAGAGGGGAGAGGGAGAGAGATGCAGAAAGACGGAGAAAGCGCGATAGTAAATAAGGGAAATGAAATGACAATATGACGAAAAAGAAGAAAGATAAGAAAGGACAATAGGTATGAAGTAAATCAATCTGTGTAATGTTAATTAAACGTGTTTGTTATGTATTTTAATTAGTTTTGTTCAATCAATAAATATGCTTATTAAAATTCATAGAGAAAACAAAGACTGAATACAATTTCTTGATAAAAAGAGACATAACAACCGTGAACAAGACTTCATGGTATATTGATCAGGATTCGAAAGAAACCGTTTCGTATCTACGAAATCCTTTCACAGCAGCACCGAAATTATCATTGAAATACTCTTCAGGAGAATACAGGCGAAAAAATGCGAAGTATTTCTACGTTATACTGCGATAACAAGAATCTATTCCGGAGGAAAATGTGTACAGCATTCTAGTAACGACGTGAATATGTTACTCCTTAAGACCAAAATATTGCTATGTACTGAAGTAGCCGGTTAATTTGCGTATTGGCCCGACTTTTTTGAATAAATACATGAAAGACGTTGTAGTGATTATTTGAGACGTCATCCTGCTAATTCGCGAACTAACCACAGTACTCGGCCTAAAGAAAGATGATTGTCCGTGCGTGGGGCATCTTCTATGTTTCCAAGAAGTATTTTTACATAAAATTACATAGAAAAATATGAGTTATAGCAGTCAAAGTTATTTTATGTAAGCCGCGAAGGCGACGCTCCAAATCAAAAATTTGTAGCGAAGCGTAAACTTTGGTGCTATCTAGAATTTCGATTAAATGATATTCAAATATAAATTTAAGAGACACCTTTAAACTCAAAACTACTTATGTTGCCTCTCTCTCGCCTTGAAAACTTCCCACTACGTAGCAATCTGATTGCTGTCTACCACGAACCTGCTATTTCTCATTTATCTACTTCAGCCACCTTTTGTTGACTAATGTGCACTTCATCCGTTTAAATGCAGGAGTCTGGAAATGCGTGTAATTCAGACTTATACATCCATTTCGCATAATGTTAATTGTAACAGTCTAATTCGCAAATTAGCCGGATTCGGTCATATATTAATAAAGGCATATTATTATTATTATTATTATTATTATTATTATTATTATTATTATTATTATTATCGGTAATAAGTACACCAAACAAGACGGACGAAAGAAGTGTGAAAGATGATGGTTAGAGGTAGAATGATGCAAGACTTAAAATCGTGTTTTTAGGACATTGTAGAGTACAGCACATTTGGTGAAGGGTAGTGACAGCGAAAATATAATAAGCAACCCCGGGGGCGAAACGGAGACGAGTTCAAGCAGGCCTTTGTCTCCATAAACATGGTGGAGAGCTGAACCCCTTCTCCCTTTTGTTTTTCGGGTATCTGTTATCAAGCCCTTTCATTCATCTCTAACCACACTGCCCGTGTTGCTTGTTTGCTCCAATTCTATTGTCACGGTTTTGGAATATTTTCTCGGAAAACAATGCCTACTGTTTTTAAATTAACAAAGGGACGTGTTATATATAGAAGACATTCCTGAAGCAAAAACAATACGTTAAAATACAATAATATAATAATATTTAATACAAAAAATGTACTTTTTACAATTTGGACCATTACAGGAATAATTAAAGATAAGTCACTTCCTAATAGGGTTGTATTGTAAAGTTACGACCCAGACATTAAACACGCTTCATTTTGGAAACTTTTACTGACCTTTAAATTTCAAATCTTGTTTTATTATATTGTAGACATATGTTTTTATATAACCTCATAAAATACGTTATGTGAAAAATGGTATTCTAGCTAACGACAAAGATATTCTCTTGTTAGTCAATTACATGAACATAGGAATTATGGTACCTCAGAAACTTCCAGAAACATTTTTAATGAAACACCCAAGTCTTTCCGACAAAATATGACTGACAATGCGTAAATAAGATTTTCGCAAACTTGCGAATTCTTCAAGATGTGTCTCAGAAGTAACAAAGAAATAGTTGAAAGATCCGTGATAATAGAATGGTGGTTCCGGATTAAATAAACCGCTTATGCACCTTAACTGTAAAAAAGAAAAGGGGCATACAGATATCTATGGAGAGTCGAACTATTATATCGATACATTACCTCATTTTATGAAATAGTTTAGTATGAGAATTTCTTACAAGACATCAAAAGTGCGTCGAAACTAATGATAGACAACCACCACCCATTATATCAATCTTTTATTATCTCTTTCATACAAAATACATCATTCACCCACAGGTATTTCCTATCCCCGCTATGCGACTGCCGAGGTGTAGCTACAAACGAAGCACTACTTCCACTCGCACAGGCTGGTAATACGCCAGTCTGGAAACACGATACAGATTTTGCGATATGCAACCCGCAACACGCATCTGCAAAGCAGTGTAGCGTAACTTACTATCTTCTTTCGTTGTATTTCAGGGTGCAACTATATCACCTTATGTGACAAAGAGTTTCACTCTGAACCAAAATATTTATTTTGGAGAACAAATTGGCTACATTTTGCAGGATATTTGTGAAAGTATCAGTTGTCATTATTGATGTTTAAAAAAATAACAATAAAAAAAAAATACGTTGCCCAACTCGAAAAGCTAACGCACACCGTTACGTATAGAATCCAGAAAAATATCGTCGGCTAACTGTACAAATATTGTATGTCCACTCACGGTTAATTTTGAGTTAGTCGTTTTTGGAGATACCTCTTTCATATCTACCTAGTGGACAAAGATTGTATGTCTACGTAAGAGGGATCATGTTTTTTTTTTCTTTTCTTTTTTTCCTTTTTTTCGAAAGCAAACACGTCCCATAAGAAACTGCACCTTTACAAACTGTTAAACTTGGTTTTCTCAAAACTAGGAATTCCGGGCATACAATACCAACTCATTGATATAGTAAGGAACGTAAAGATGTGTAAGATATGTACATAAATATGTAATGGAAATTATAAGAATGTTTAACAAATATCTGAAAAGAGATATAGCATGTAATATCAAAATGCACTCTTATTTATAGAACATAAAACTACTCAATTTGAAATTACAAGAATATATATTAAACCGATTTTAAAAACGTGATATTGCTTTCCGTACTGCATTAAATTTTTTAAGAGGACATTTCTCTTTTGGAGCAATTATATCCATTGTACAAACGTGGCAACAATGAAAGCAAACAATCACTGAAACATTGCTAATGCTACAGGTCTGCGACAACCAATATCTCTCGTGAAATCGCATTGAAGATCAAGAAGCACGACGCCTCTGTTTCTTTCCACACACCCACAAATGTAATATTATCATTGCTCCCGCGCATTTGTCGCGATGTATACGCAGAGCAGACGGAGGATAACTCCAGATCGCGAGCATCTCATCGCTTTTCCCCGTGTGGCACCTCACGTTGTCAGCACGCAGTGCTCAATATGTGAAAAATAAAACACGAGGATTTAAAAACACTATTTTCAAAAATTCATTAATTTTTGGAGGAAATGCATTTCAAGAAAATTGGTAGAATAATAAAGTTTTTTAATTGGAAAGCATATGCGAAATACGTAAAATGTGTAATATAGTACAACGTACATAAAAAGGAAGTAACGAAAAGTTTGGATATTCTGTTAGGATTGCCCTGACTTGTCAATATCAAGATCATAGTTTTAAGACCTGAACATAGAAAGACAAAAAGTATGTAGTAACATAAGAGTCCGAACTCTACTTATGAAACACCGGAAGCGTCAACCGAGCTGTCGCTGACGTGCTTCGCGGCGTTGCATCTTCTCCTTGGCCTCTGAGAGGAGGTAGAAGGTCTCGCTCAATGCGGCGGCGGCGGCGCCGACGCTGTGCGTAGCGACTGCGGCGTGGCGCTTCTGCAGTTGCGCCCGACAGAGCGCGCCTCGCGGCTCTGCCCTCCCTCCGCGCGCAGCGGCCGGAGGGGAGGCGGCGGAGCGCGCATGCGCAACACGGCATCCCGCTAGCGCTCGGCGACGCCTCGCGGCAGCGGGCTGCAACTAAGGCATTTGGCGCTACATGTAAAAGGGTTTTCGAAACTACTGAATGAAAAAGACAGCCACTTCATACCCAATAATTGTACACATAGAGTTGGAAGCAGATTTCCTCACGTGTCTCGAGATTATTTTTTCTCCCTTTTACTATTATTGTAATCTTCTCTTTGTTGAATTTTCCCTACGTCTTGTTTCCCGTGTATTATTTCCATTTCGTTCGTCTCGTTATGAGTGCGGTAGTTTCGAGAGGGGTGCAGGCGTAGGTGACAACGAAGCTAATTGCTCGAAACTCTGCTTCGTGTATTAAATAAACGAACAATCATGAGGAAACGAAATATAGACAGGAGGACACGAACACCTGTTGTCAGTCGTCGGAGTGCAGGACAGTCTAGAAACGCTTGTGCTGTGAGTCTATCAGGTACGCGGTGTCGGCGGAGACAGCAGTAACAAGCGGCCAGTGGCTCGAGGACGTGAGAGGCTTGCCAATGAAAGAGGGCTCCTAACAGTATTTCTCTTCTATTCTTCTTTATTCTACGCTGTTTTTCTCATATTTCTCTTCTTTCTTAAGTTTTGTTTTCTTATTTTACCTTTGTCATTTACGATTGCTCTGTCATTAGACTCGTACGTAATCATTTGTCTCTTCTAAATCAAGTCTCTCCCTTGTTTGGTTTCGCGGGCGAAGGGAATAGAAATTAGGCGTGGCTCGAAATGTCGTGTCCGTCTCGGGTGCATGGTCTCCGCACAGCGGGTGCATGGCCTTCGCCTGCGGTGGAGGCGGCTCGGCTGGAGCCACACCAAAGCCAACTCGCCTGTATTTCTTTCCGCCGTCGACCGCGACCATGCC
>BOPP01000009.1:11061398-11142518 GCA_017312745.1 Gryllus bimaculatus | reverse complement strand
CTATAGAGCCGCCTGTAGGTTCATATCCTGCCTGTCAAAGTAATTCGTAAGGATCGCACATGTATGCCGACTGTAGGGAAAATTTTGCTATCTGAACTGGCATACTCAGACTAGCCATCACTCCCTCGTAAACTAGTTTACCTTTGCCTCCTAGTATTGTCTCCCGACAATTCTCAATTGTTTCCATATACGTTTTATAATGCTTTTCAGTTAATTTGCTTTATGTGTCCTCTAAGCCTTCATTATTTCTCCTTCAAATACTCGTATTCCATATAGATGCTATTATTTAAATCTCTCACTTCCAGCCTTTTTCTTTTCTCTGCCAGCCTTTAATCGATATCATTGCCCTTCAATACTTGTTCATTTTGCCCTGTATATCCTTTCATATCTTTTTATTGTCCCGTATACGCCTATGTAATAAATAACGGTAGCCATTCGTAAGTAAATTTAATGTAATTGTTGCGGAAATATCGTATCGTACGGAAATATACGCTAATTTTTAGATCACTGCCCCTAATAACCGCCAAAAATGGTATATTTTTAAAAAAACGATTCGTCTATCGTCTGTGAACAAACACTAGCGTCTAAACCTATGCCCCGTAAGGCATTTTTTTTCCAAATTGCAAGAAATTCCAGTGCTCCATATGCCTCGAGTCGAAAGCCATGTCGCATATTCGAAAAAAATCGCTTAAAAGTTTGCCGCAGAGGAGTAGTTTACATGAAACTCGTAAACGGAACATTTCTTAAATTTTTAAAAAAACGCAGGTTACAATTTTATTTTCTTTAAATTATCTTTGTAAATAAAAATTAGAACAACAGTATGACTTAATAAACGTTGACATAGATCTGATTTTCACAGTTAACTACTGCAAATTTTCGAAAATTTCCAAAATTAGTTGAATTTTGCGTGCGCCCTTCCTTCAATTAACAAAATTAGACTTTCCTTAAGCAAATAAAATTTGTATGTCATAATTAGTCTTTTATTAAGCGCTCTATGTATATATTTGAAAATGTTTAGTAATTTTCTCACTTACATTGCCCGTGCAAATTGTGATTTTTTATTTCCAGTTTTTAGATTCAATCTAACACCCCCCACCCCCCCCCCCCCCCCCCCCCCCCACCCCCCCCCCCCCCCCCCCCCCCCCCCCCATCCGTTCTTAATCACCCTTATAAATAAAATGCACAGACCCCGTACATAGACGTAACAGATCATAAGCGCAACCCGCTCGCCCATTCGGAACTTACTCTGGGAATGGCGCAGACTTACTTATATATATAGCCTGCATGTACTATTAATAATTCTGATTTAATTATATCCTTTTTGTAATTTTATAGCGTAATGTGTATGCTAATATTGGTTTTTATATCCCATTTCGGTTTATGTATTGAGCATTATGTTATTTATAGATTTCATTATTTGTTACAGAACGCTAAATAACCTGTTATTGAGCTCGTAAACTCTCATCCACCCCATTACATTTTTTTTAAGCAAGAAAACATGTTCACTTGAAATTTAAAAAAAAATGTTTATGCCAAATAGCACTACCTTTGGATGATTCAATTCAGTAGTTTCGGCTACTAGTTGTTTGAAGAAATTGAATATAATTTCAAATTAAATGCTTAGCTTACGGGGTGGGAGCGTGGTCCATTAGACTCGTTTCCTGCACTCCCACACAAAAAGAAAGATAGGTCACCTTTGCACGTTGTCTACGCGTTGTTTTTCAAGTAGATTGTTGGTGCGGCTACTTAACGCGTAAGACGCCCACCTCATGGTTTTGAACCGCCGAACTCCGATTAAAACAATACGGACAGATATACTCGCGATATCTGGTTTCTATCCTCCAGTGAAATTTTTACAAAATTTTGCTATACGTTAAAACTATTCTCTCGAATGGTGATATATCTCGACCGCAATGAACACTGGATAATCAATTTGCAATATAATAATAATTATAATAATAATAATAATAATAATAATTAATAATAATAATAATAAATAATAATAATAGATGGAATGCTGCATGTTTTCTTGGTCTTGTTGCCCCAGCCTATCACAAGTGCCCAGCCGGGCGGGACTTTCCACTGTTCGGAGGGGGACAGGCGGAGGCGGCGGCGCAGCCCCAGCCGGTGCGGCAGTGGGCAGTAGCGGCGTGGGCGGGGGCGTGGGCGGCGGGCCCGGGACGAGCGTGAGCGGCAGCGGGCTGTGCCTGCCGCGGGCCAAGCGCTGCGACGGCTACTTCGACTGCCGCAACCGGCGCGACGAGGAGAACTGCCCCGCGGGCCACGGCGCCTCGTGCGCCCTCGACCAGTTCCGCTGCGCCGACGGCCAGCGCTGCATCGACACGTCGCAGCGCTGCAACCACCGCAACGACTGCAGCGACAAGAGCGACGAGGAGAACTGCAGTGAGTAGCGCGCGCCGCGCGTCCTAGTGGGTTGTCGATGTAACTAACGACAACTCCTTACGAGAAAAATGTTACAAACTTCTAGGGCTTGTAAAGGCGTCAACATGATTGCTTCTGGACACAAAAAATATAGTGGCAAAAAGAGTAAGCCCGTTAAATCTTGTAATGGGCTTACTCTTGTGACGTTTACCCCTGAATGATAAGCAACTCGTCTTGCACTAGTGTTCTGTAGGCACTCGAAATATCTTCAACTGCGACAGAATGTCGCCTATCAAAGATTATTGCCCAATGAATTGCCTGTCAATCGGGATACACGTTTCAAAGAAACTTCATTATGAGATTTCCAAATGTTTATTGGTGAAATGAGATCTTATGTCTTTTATTTGCCTCTCAAGTTCGTAACATTTATTCTGAGATATTCTGCGTGTATATATTTATCGACAAAACACTGTTAATGATGTAAAACGTTTGTAAGGGAAAGCCAATTTACTGTGCAGAAGAAAGGCAAGAGACAAACGTGAATTTTTCTCAATAGATAAAGGAAAATGAGACGAAGAGCCCTAACGAGATTGGAGTAGTGACTGTAAAGCTGTTTACAATGTTATTGAGGCTTATTTGTGTTTTAGATTTATACAATGTAAAGGGTAACTAATGTGTTAGGATTGTTATTATAAAATAAACATTATTTTCATTTTTGATACTAGGTAGACTTTAGCAGTATTCGAGCAGCAAAAAAGCATGACATTTTAATTTGTTAGTGGATTTTAATTGTTTAATATCATCTGGTAACTCGTTTTAAAACATACAAGTATTATTTGTAGATTTTAGAGCGTACGGTATGGCCTGGGGGATGGATGTTTTTAAAGTTTGATTTTATTTATAAACGTAAAAGAGTTCATCTATTAGAGACATAATTTTTTCAATCAATCAATTATCATCCGTTCGTAATCAATCATCCACCCGCAGATGATCACTCCATCTTTTTATTAAGTGTAAATCAAAGGCAGACCATCGCCCTGGAAACCGCATGACAAAAAGGCGTAAGCCTCGTCCTTGGCTCAGGCTCAGATACGAGGAAGGCCCTCGTTGCACAGCCTAATTTTCCCTCGCGGTCTCCTAATCGCTGGCGTGTCCCGCAGACTTCCCGGCGTGCCACGTGGGCCAGTTCCGCTGCGCCAACGCGCTGTGCATCCCGGCCAGCTTCCGCTGCGACGGCTACCGCGACTGCCTGGACGGCACGGACGAGCAGAACTGCTCGGCCATCGCGTGCCCCGAGAACAAGTTCCTGTGCCCGCGCGGCAACGCCGACGGCAGCCCCCGCTGCATCGCCCGCTCGCAGCTCTGCGACGGCAAGTACGACTGCAACGACACGGCCGACGAGGAGACCGCCTGCTGTGAGTTCCCCCTCCTGTTTATTCAGTTTTGCTTGCTTCTTATTTTTTTTCTTAAATCAGTAGGAACAACGGTGGTGTGTGTAGAAGGGGATAGGGATAAATTTATTTCCCCAAAACAGTACAAGGGACCATCTCCACTTTTGCTCAGTGGATGAGGGGAAACTGAGCGAAATACAAACAAAAAGAATGAAAATATGTCATTGGTTCATAATTACAATGATATTACAAATTATAATAGTTAAAATTGGCTGCTGGGTAATAATGTTTAAAATATAATTTACCAATTTATTAAACGAAGAAAAATACAGTTTAAAAGTTTTAAGGGATTATCTAAGTCTGTTTAGTAAATCGGTCAATAAAATAAAATTTTCGTTTGTAAAAATTATACAATGCTTGTATTATCAATAATTATACATTTTTACAAAAATTAAAATAATTTTTCAGCATTTGAGGTTTACTTGCTGGCTCGGTGGAACCTGAAAGATTTGTGTTCAGACGTGGCTTAAGTAGTAATGTACGGAAATTTGAAACATACTTTCAACAAAGTTTTAAACATGTTATTGCGATGTTTTATAGTGGACATTTCGAGGAGATATTTTTTCCCATTACGAACTAAATGAAGTCCTTTTTTCATTATATGTTTAAAAGATAAAGCTATGAATTCTTGTATAATAAAAATGCAATGATACAGTCTTAACTTTCTTCTTGAAGATTTTCAAATATTTGTACTACCTGCTATTACGAAGGGCATCAAATAGGCAGGAACGTGAATACAATGGGGCTTTCTTAGGAGTTGATGTAGTTTTCTCCTCCTCGCACGTTTCAAAATCAATAAAGTTTAAGATTAGGCTTTCGGACAAGTTACAAGCCCCTGATTCACTCGTTTTATCTGTGCCCTGTTGTGTAATTGGCCTCAATTATCCCACTCACTATAACCGCTGAGGAGGGAAAATTTCCTCGGTTCATCCACTGTGTTTATTCAAACTATTTTCACAGTTTTCTCTCTTTCATTCTTTTCACTTTAGTTTCACTCGTGAGACCGATATGGAGTTATCCGATAAATATTTAGAATGGAAATGAAATCGCCAACTTGTAATTGAATCGCTGACCGGAAAAAGGAAGAAAATTCGTGCACCTATGTTTCGAGAAAACTAAAAAAAACTTACTGACGCTTATAATATTGTTGCTACAGTTTTTCTATGCTTTACAGTCTTGGAAATGTATAAAATTATTTTGTTTCCCGCAGCGAGAAGTAGCTGTCCTTCGTTGGGATGCGAGTACAAGTGCCAAGCGTCGCTCACGGGCGGCGCGTGTTACTGTCCGGAAGGCCGCAAGATCGCCAACGACAGCCGGACGTGCATCGGTAAGTAACGTCCTTCAATCACATTGCTTGCTCCACAGCCTCCTCCTCCTCCTCCTCTTCCTCAGCCTCCTCCTCCTCTTTCCTCAGCCTCCTCCTCCTCCAATCAATTTACGCAATATTTATAGAGAATCGAATTATACAGAATCAGTTGTCTGACGGCCTCCTTTTCCTTCTCCCCACAGACCGGGACGAGTGCGCCGAGTGGGGCTACTGCGAGCAACTGTGCACCAACACTGACGGCTCTTACGAGTGCGCCTGCGCCAACGGTTACACCTTGCAAGACCGCAAGCATTGCGTAGCACCCAACGCCAGCGCCCTGCAGCTGCTTTTCGCACACGATCACGCAGTGTGGCGCATGAACGCCCGTGGCGAACATAAACAGCTTCTCACCAACGCCACGGGCGCCAGCGGCGTCGATTTCCACTACGAGCGCGACCTGCTCTTCTGGTCAGATGTGAAGACGCGCAAGGTCAGTAGAATTATCGAACATTCCGGCATTCACATTGAAGTGAAAGAAATGAATGAAAATAATGAAATGTACGAAATTATTGTTTGCCTAATTTGATCGGTCTACTAATTATAAATTAAACGAACCATGATCTTTGAGATGTTATCTAAATGGAACTAGAGACCAATATTAAATTTTGACAATCTCATTGGTATTACTCGCGCAACCTTTCTTGGGCGATGGATTGAAGAAATGCCGGTAGAGTGGGGAATGCGGGTAGTTACGGAATCGGCCAATATATTTTATGAAGAAATTCCAATATCTGGAGATCAGTCATGCCTTCACAACGTTCTCAGTAATTTGCATTCTAACTTTTTAAGGAGTTAGAGATATCTCCTGTGATATATCTTTACCTGCTTCAGTCATTTCTTTAGTTTTTTGGAGAAAATAACAGATAGATGTTCTTGTTTTCAAAAGAAAATTGTTTCAATTTTGCGCCAGTGAAGATGTGTGTGAAATGTTGTCATCAGTGCTCACTGCGAGCATTCACCTTCATCTGTTTATTGGACCAGAGAGGGGGAAGCAAGGTCATCGTTCAAGAAAAGTTGCGCGAGTAATACAAATCAAGTGAATAGGAGAGAATATCGCATTAATAGACTAGAAATATACAACAATGATGTGACCTTCAGTCACATCATAGTTGTAAAATAATTTTCATTTTAAAAGCTACATTCTTGTTTGAACGTTTACACTTTTTATAACTAAGATTGAGAGGCTGCCAGGTAAATATTTTTCAAAAATTTCACATTTGTCACAACCACTGGTGCAGTGCAGGGAATTGAGATGAGATTAGCAAAGACAAATGTGCAGTATTTTACACATAAACTACCCATAGTAGTATTCACAAATGTGAAAGTTTCATCACAGATCTTTTTTTAAATGGTCAAGGGCTAAAACAATGGTGTAAAGTTAGAGCAAAGTCCACATTACTGGAATATATAATTTTCTAAATTTTTTCAGCTTCCCAGTCTTCACACGTACATTGTATTTGATTGTACATTGCTTTTTTTTTTCTTCCCCTTCGTTATATCATTTTGTACAAAATTGCTTTTTCTACATTAAGTTTAATATCAAATAATTAAGTTTACCCAAACAAGTATAATTTATAAAATATTTTCATTGGTCATCAATACTATTTACTTTTAAGAAAGAGAATTAACACATTTTTCATTTAGTTAACTGAGTATGCTCATTAATTTCATGAAAATTTTTGATTAACTCTATGTTAATAGCACACATGCAATTAAAATTCCACTGTGCTATTAAAACTCCACGCCTATCAATAAGAATTCAGAGTAGGAGTCATATCGTTTAATTAATGAACTATAACCCAGACCTAGCCAAGATATTTTGATCAGCCATGAAATATGAACAAAAATATATATCACAAGATGATATACCTACAACAAATCATGTAAACAACGAATGAATAAAACCAAATTGGCAAAATAAACATTAAGCTAGCTGACCAATGGCACAACATAAAATATTTAAGATGAATAAATTAAATGTTTTACATGTTATTCATTTGGACTTAGGATTACAATTGAGTTTACCCCTTCTAAAATGGACCCTACAGCAAAACTGTGTCAGGAGTGACTAGTAATTTTTACTTCCCAATATTTATACATGTTGTATTCTCTCTCATACCTGTCTTTACTTTTCATGGGAAATGTTGTTTTCGTGGCTTTGTCAGCTTCTTCTAATATTTTATCCGCAATATCTTCAGTACCTTCAATTCGCAAATATTTCTTGCAAAAAACACAATACAAGATCCACTATAATAGATATTTTTCAGATGCTATACAATGCCATAAAAATAATGTATGCCTCAAATGATTAATACGTGCTTGAATTTCTCAAAATTTAAATTATTCTTAAATAGAAACGAAAAAATATGTGGATAAAGGGGGTATAATTTCACTCATGGCATAGAAGAAAACTCGCTCCTATCATCACTTGTTTTCTTTAACTTACTACTCGTGCAATTATATCCCTGTTTATCCACTCATTTCATTAATTACTATAAGCTGTAAATCCTTGAAAAAAATAGAAGAATAATTATTTTAACATACTAAGACAGATGATAATGGAAGATTTTATTTGGATGATTACAGGTTCACAGGCAATCTCTTATGGGTGAAGGTCATCAAGCAACCCCAATTGACATAACTTTGCCAGCAACTTGGTCTCCTATTGCAATTGCAGTAGATTGGATTGGAGATAAACTCTATGTTGCGGATTCCATTGGGCAAAAAATAGATGTTTTTGAAATATCTCGTGAAGGAAATGCAATTGTGTTGGGAAGCAATTTGACAAGTCCCTCTGACATAGCCCTGGATCCTACTGTAGGGTAAGATGACTTGAATACTTGCCTGTGAATTCAGAAATTGAACAATAAAGGAACAAGGTAGATGAATGTTTAACATTTTTCATTATTTTTGTTGCAGCTACATGTTCATTGCTGATAGTAACCAAGTACTACGAGCTAATATGGATGGTACTGGTGCTCGTGCTATAGTCTCAGAGGCAGCTTATAAAGCATCAGGTGTTGCTGTTGATACAATTGCAAGAAGAGTCTTTTGGTGTGATTCTCTTCTAGACTATATTGAAACTGTGGATTATGATGGTCGAAATAGATTCCTTGTTTTAAGAGGTAAGAGACTTAGTTTATTCCTTTGGTATTACTTGTTTCATATTTTTTAAATTATGTACTGGAATTTTACCATCGTGATTTTCAAGAGTTCACAATTTTTATTGTAAAGACATTGATTTATAACAATTTTACAAGGAGAGGCATCATGTTGGAAAACTAGTTTCAGACAGTGAGAAGTGGTAGGATCACATGTCAGTATTCATATGACTATATGCTCTTGTGGCTCACTGGCGAAGTAGTTTGCCTTTCGCCACTGAGGTTTCGGTTTCAATTCCCATAGAATCCCCATAGAACCTCATGTGAAATTTGTTACAACAAAACTAGTTTACATGCTTCACAGGGGTTAGTCCAAACTCTGAGAAGTGTCTTTTAAACCCTACCCCAATCCTAATTCCTTCCCAATTCTGGCCACTGAGTAGTGACGCTGGGGCATGTGGTAGGAGGTGCGTACACAGAGATGCTACTTGCTGGTCCTCTTGAAAACTGACTGCGATGAGACGTGACGGATATTCTGTTGAAATATTAATGGAGAATCATTCCTTCCCAAATATTAATGAAGGGTTACTCCGAAAGCATAAAGCGCTCAACGCCCCCTGGGGCTTGGAGACGCATTGCATTAATTGAAGATGCAACAATTTTTGTAAAAAAAACATACCATAGCCTAATAGCCAGAAATAAAGTTAAATATATCATTCTATTCTCAATTAGACTGTTGGTGTAATGGTTAAAGTCCTTGGCTCACAGGCTGAAGGTCTTGCATTTGTATCCATGAAATTAATTTTTCCTTTCGAAATAGTTAATTGGAGCGTATGTTTTAAAAATAGATGAACTAAAATTTTAAAATGGGCCACAGTACAGAAACGACTACATGGAGGCATGCTTTAAGACATTGAAAAGTGTATTTTCATAAAAATGGCTAGCTATTATGCACTATTATTTTGGCATATCAATACACTCAATATTCAACAATTATATGTGATCCTGTTACAAACTCAGGGTTCTCAATTCATAGCTTTTCCTTGTAAGGCAAAATAATGCATATATTTGTAAGGTAAAAGTTCTATAATTTCAGAATCAAACTGGAAAATAATATCAGATCTTTTACTTAATGTATAATACAAGAAACCTTTTTACTCATAAGCAATGTTACATTAAAATGTTAATTAATGAACTACATTGATTTCTCTTTCATAAATTATCTAAGGCTTCAGTATTTCCTTGCTGAATTCAATTTCTCAAAATTAATCAAAATAATTTTTTTTGTTTCAGGTCAGCTAGTCCCTTCTCCATCACGATTAACATTATTTGGAAACAATATTTATTGGTCAGATGGTACAAAACAGGGTATTATGAAAGTTGAAAAATATACTGGAGGAGGCCCTGCAAACATTGACAACATATATAGAAACAGAGATGTTCGAGAACCTAGAGCAGTGAAGGCTGTGCACAGTTTAGTGCAACCAAAAGGTGTGTTTCTATTACCTTACAGAAGCTTATCAATTATACCAGTTTTGTGTAATTTTGGTTCAGATTTAGATGAGTAGGAGCCCCGAAGTGTAAATATTTGGGGAGGTCCATTTAAAACAAAAAGTTATTTCCATCGCATTTTTTATAAATATGCTTTAATATTGTTTACTTAATTGTGTTCACATTTAATAAACTGAAAGTTGTAAAATAACATAAATTACTCAAATTTGCTTTTTGATTTGATTTAATTTTATGAACTTATGGACAGGAACCTAATTGTACAGAAAGATAACATAATGTACAACACTCATGAATAGCAAATAATCTTCTCCCCCCTACATCACATACGGTTTTTACTGTTTTTTCGACTGAATAAATCTAAATCTAATTATGAATGGCAAGAGTATGTTTTGATAGATAATTATGTAATGCAATAAAATTCATTGAATTATCTTTCAATTTTACTAATTATATTTCTACAATTTAATTACAACGTTCCAAAATATTCCAATATGGCATGGGTTATTCATGAAATATGAAATACAAAGTTTATTTTTTTAATAAATACGTTAAGAAAAATGGACAAACATGAAACCCCTTGTGCCAGCCGAAAGGTGATAGCCCCTACCACCCAGTTTAAATCTGTCCATTTGTAGAGATATTTAAAAGTAAAGCAAGGAAGATTATTGTGGAAAGTATGTGGTGTTTGATATGAAATAAAGATCAGTTGATTTAATATATATTTACGTTCAAAAAAGTAGTAGGGAAATTATATTTTGTTCCAAAATCTTTGTAAATGTTGAATGCTTTTTGTTATTTACCTTGTCAATTTGGAAATAAATTTAACTTTTTGTATGTTTTTAATTAGTTTCCAGTCCATGTGCTGCTAACAATGGAGGATGTCAACATATGTGCATAGTCACAGCTGGAGATGGTCTGGGTGTCCTAGCTTATCGTTGTGCCTGTCATATTGGTTGGAGACTTGCCACTGACCAACGCAATTGCAATTGTAAGATTCTTTCCATATCTAAGACCCCCTTTCTTTTTTTTTTTTTTTTTTTTCCCTCTATGATCTCTGTGATATTCATTCTTTCTTTATTCTCTATTCATAATTTGCATTTTTCTTCACAGTGGTAAATGAGTTCCTAATGTATTCCCAACAACGTTTCATTAAGGGAAAGGTGCTAGATCCAGTGATAGAAGGTTTTAGTGATGCTATGTTGCCTGTAGTGTCACGAAGAGCTAGATTTGTAGGATTAGATTTTGATGCTGAAGATGAATTTATTTATTACTCTGATGTACTGCAAGATGTGATTCATCGTATTCATAGAAACGGAACAGGTGAGCACAAATTAATATAATGTTGTATTTTTGCATTTATCTGAATCTTTTGCCATTTGAAAAGTTTAAAACTACAATTGTGTTATCTTATGTAAATAATAATAATAATAATAATAATAATAATAATAATACTTTTTTTATAAAAAATGGAATGTATATTTCTAATCAAAGATTTTTATTTTTTTATCTGTAGGTCGTGAAATAGTATTAGCATCACAAAATGAAGGAGTTGAAGGTCTTGCTGTTGACTGGATGTCAAAGAACTTGTATTATATTGATAGCCGTAAAGGAACTTTAAATGTTCTTAGCACTCGCAATGTAACAAATCGCAGAACATTATTAAAGAATCTTAAGCGACCAAGGGCCATTGTTGTCCACCCAAACAAAGGGTATGTACTCCTTGAAATATTTTTCTGGATTTTCAAAGAAACGTTTTTAAATTGTCATGGATAAAAAATTCTTTTGTTATCATTGACCATTTTTATGTGGATACATAGTGTATCTGCTCAGATGTGAACACATTTTACCTGGTGATGTGAGCAACAAGCTTACAAAACATGATGTTGTTATGGTTTAAACTTCAGTAAAGGCGAATGCTAAATTTCATTGTCTCAGAAAACAAATTTCATTGAAAATTAATGTTAGGCAATAGGTTTTAAACTATCAAGAGGAGAAAACAAAAATAAACTTATTTATAACTGGATTCCAGATATTTTGTTATAGAATATAAAAATGTTTTGATCATTGAACAAATAAAATAAACATTTTGATGTTTGTTCACATAAAACATTTCATTTATCTCTATTATTTATTTCCTTTCACAGACTTATTCATGCAGGTTTGTGATTTGAGCAATTAAGTCCTCATTTTAGTTATTATTAAGTTTCCATTTCTGTTTGTTCAGGTATATTTTCTTCTCAGAGTGGGATCGACCAGCTAACATTAGTCGAGCTCATACTGATGGCACTAATTTAATGGTATTTCGTAATGTTACTCTTGGTTGGCCCAATGGATTATCTGTGGACTTTGACACAGATCGTCTTTATTGGTGTGATGCTTTACTAGATCATGTACAGCACTCAAAACTTGATGGAACAGATGTAAAGACAGTCAGTTCTCGCTTAATCAGACATCCTTTTTCAATTGTTATTTATAAAGGTGAGTTCTGCATCACATTTTTTCAGAAAACAAAATAGAGGGCAATTCTAATAACTACAACTTTGAATAAGTATAAATATTATATTTATATATATAATTTTATTATTATTTTCTGTAATGATATATAATTTTTTGACATCTTATTTCACAGAGTTTATGTACATAACTGATTGGCGGTTGGATGCTATAATTAAACTTCACAAACTGACTGGAGAAGTAGAAGAAGTTCTTGTTAGAGAACCTCAAACAAATAGATTGTATGGTGTCAAAGTATACAGTAAACAAGTTCAAAGCACAGACCAGCATCATCCTTGTGCATTTAATAATGGTGGATGTCAAAAGTTTTGTTTTGCTGTGCCACAGAATAATACTCCTGGACTTCAAGTGAGTAATGCAAATTTTGAGCGGAACTGTGAAGCAAATAATATTAATAATAACAACTACTATCAAATATACTTCAAAAATTGAATGTGTCAGGATGTAAGAAATGTATAATGATTACACTTACATCATAATAATATTCATTTTGAAATTTATTTCTATATGATTTTTTTTCCTTCTTCTATAGGTGAAATGTGGTTGTCCATATGGGGAGACTCTTGATGACTCAAACAAAATGTGTAAAGCTGATCCAAATGCAGAACCTCCTGTGGCTGCATGTCCTAATGCTTGGGACTTCACATGTAACAATCAGAGATGTATACCAAAGGCCTGGGTATGTGATGGAGATGACGATTGCTTTGACAATTCTGATGAAGAACAAAATTGCACAAGTAAGTTTGTCATTCAAAAAAATAAATTAAAATTATAATTTTGGGAGACATTTTCAAAGTTTAATAGAGAACATGCTAAATGAGTGTCAATCTAAAAGCCAACAGAATAAATTTCTTAACAAAAAATACTTAATTATTTTTCATTAGTATTGAATCTAAACACTCCATCATTCAACAGTGTGATCCGTGAATGAAGTTGAAAAAAGGCCACCCATTTGGTGTACTTGCAAATAAAGGTGAAGAAAGATCAATAATAATGTGATTCAGATAAAAACAAAAAATTCAGATTGGGATAAAATACTAACTTAAACAATTTAAAATATTTATCAGTGCAATCAGTTCTGGTACTATTCTAGAGAATACTTGAAGATGTTTCAGTATGGTAATTCGATTGTTTTCTTACTTTCCAGAACCTACTTGTGGTCCAGGAGAATTTCAATGCACTTCAGGTAGATGTATCCCAGCCAGTTTCAAATGTGATGCAGAAAATGACTGTGGTGACTATTCCGATGAAACTGGATGTAAAAATGTGACATGCTCTGTTTCGCAATTTGCGTGCTCCAATGGCCGCTGTATTCCTAACACTTGGAAGTGTGATTCAGAAAATGATTGTGGTGACGGTTCTGATGAAGGAGACTTCTGTGCAGAAAAAACTTGTGCATATTTCCAGGTACTATAATTTCTCTCACAATTGAGAAAATTAAAATTACATATGGTATAGTTAAAAATTAATTAACTTTTTCCTGCTTTAGTTTTTGATTTTGAATAGACTGATGACTAGAAGTGACATTTCTATTTGTTTATTTATTTTGGTTTTCAGTTTACATGTCCACGTTCAGGCCACTGTATACCTCAGTCATGGGTATGTGATGGTGATAATGATTGTTTTGATAATCAAGATGAAGAAGGATGTCCTCCAAAATCTTGTTCCCCAAACCAGTTCAAATGTGCCGATTTAAAACAATGTATTCAAGAAACTTACAAATGTGATGGAATACCAGATTGCAATGATGGCAGTGATGAACAAGGATGTCGTAAGTATAAATTTAATTCAACAAACAAGTTACTTTTCATTTCAGTCAGAATTAATTGATTTACTGTGAAAAAGTCTCATCTCATAAAATCAATGTTTTTCTTTTCAATGAAATACTTTTAGTATTTGCAGTTTTATTTGTTTGAAATATTTCAGCTTCTGTGGCACCTGATCAATGTGATAGTGAAAAATTTCAATGCCAGAAGTCAGGTATTTGTATTCCAAAGAATTGGTATTGCGATGGAACTCCAGACTGTGATGATGAATCAGATGAACCAAAAACATGTGGACAGGTAAGAAATCTTATCAATCTGCTTAGTATTAATATAATATTACTTATTCCTTGTAATATCCTAGTTAAATTAAAAATTGTGGTTAAGTAACTACACCCATTTCAATATTATTGTATTGTCTAAGCCAGAAAAGGACAGATTTGTTGTTGAAATATGTTTTTAGTTATACAATGTTATCATTGAATTAGTATAATAATTAATGAACTATCATTTCTGAATTCATAGCTTATAATTGGTTTATTTATTTTTTCAGATTGAATGTGGTTCTGGTTTCTTTAAATGCAATAATTCACAATGTGTGTTTAAAGCCTATATATGTGATGGTAAAGATGATTGTGGGGATAATTCTGATGAAGATGCACGTCATGCATGTGGACCCCCTCCATTCAAGTAAGTTACTAGAAATCACTTACATTTCCTCCTATTGTACTGTAACTCATAGTTTCACTTCCTTTTAAAATCTGGAATGATAAATCAATCTATTCAATTGCCAGAAAAATTAAAAGTAAATTCTGTCAATTCAAGAAGTATTTCCAGAACTCAAAAGCAATTTCATTTTTTTAGATGTGGATCTGGTGAATGGCAGTGTCCTCTGGTAACAAATCGTTGTGTAAACATTTCATCTGTTTGTGATGGAAAACAAGACTGCCCCAATGGGGCAGATGAAGGTCCAGGTTGTAGTTTAGCACAGTGTGACCACCAAGCAGGACTGTGCTCCAATGAATGTCATGAAACACCTCTTGTAAGTGGAAAAGTATATCACTTCTCAATATGTGAACATTTTTTAAATTTTTATCTTCAATAGTCTACACGTCTTGAAGTAAGTTGTGTGTCTATCTATACAGATGTTGTATACTGTTTTATTACTTGTAATAAACTGAGTTACTTTGATTTAGAAAATTTTGCAGATTATGCCTTGAATTCTGAATAGTTTCTTAATTGTATTTGTACAAAATAGCTTAATAAACATCTAGATATTGATATTGCTGACTTCTGCTTTATATTATAAACAAAATTAAGTATATCTCTTTATATGGGCAGGGAGCCATTTGCACATGTCCACATGGAGAAGTTTTAAGTAAAAATGATTCCCGCACTTGTGAAGACTTGGACGAATGTGATCCTCCAGGACACTGCTCTCAGCAGTGTATAAATACCAAAGGAAGCTACTATTGCCGCTGTGTACCTGGATATATATTAGAACCTGACAAGCACACATGCAAAGCAGTCAGTGAGTATTAATGATATTTTAATGAATTAGTTAAATCTGGATTATATAATTGTAATATAAATTGTATAATTCATGTGCACATTTATCGAAAGAATTTATGTATTATCACATTTATATCTGTTTTTCTCTGTTTTACAGATCATTCATCTGCATTCTTGATCATTTCAAATCGACATTCCATTTTGATTGCGGACCTAAAAGAACAGGGTTTGGAACGGGTCCCTATAATTGTGGAGAATGTAGTAGCAACTGCATCAAACATGCATACAGGCACAATGTTCTGGTCAGATATGAAATTAAAGAAAATTTCCCGGTTAGATCGTGGGAGTGAACCTCGTGAAGTAAGTTGATTCTGTGTCTTCCTTATTTACATATAACTTTTCTTAGCCTTGAGGATTTAAAAAAAAATATTTGTATTGTTTGGCAGGTTATATCAAATGGATTGGACCTTGTAGAAGGATTGGCATATGATTGGATAGCTGGAAATCTATATTGGTTGGATTCTCGCCTAAATACAATAGAAGTTGCTTCAGAAAATGGAACAAATAGAATGGTGTTACTCAAAGAAAATATTACGCAACCAAGAGGAATGGCTTTGGATCCCAGTAAGGGGTATGTGCGAGAGAATAAAACAATTTTTTAATAAAGTTATTATTATTATTATTTATTAGATGGTGTACTAAGATGATGTTTTTTCAATTTTATATAAAAGATAATTCATAAAGAACTGCTGAATACAAGAACAATATTCTGTTGAGGTCTATGAATTTAATAGACAAAATGTCTACAATATTTTATACTTTGACTTGTTTTTGAATAGAAAGAAATAAACTTACTCTATCTATAAAATGCAAGTAATAGAAACTGTTATTTTTACATTTTATTTAGTAAGATACATTTCTTTCTAGAGCACGTTGGCTCTTCTGGACTGACTGGGGAGAAAATCCGAGAGTGGAACGTGTTGGAATGGATGGAAGTAGTCGCAAAACAATTATTAGTACCAAAATCTATTGGCCCAATGGTCTCACATTGGACATAGCCACTCAGCGAGTTTATTTTGCTGACTCGAAACTTGACTTCATTGATTTCTGTTACTACAATGGCACAGGTCGCCAGCAAGTCTTAGCAAGCAGCCACTATTTGCTTCATCCACATTCTCTGACATTGTTTGAAGACACATTGTATTGGACTGATCGACAACTAAATAGAGTTCTCTCTGCACACAAGTACAATGGAGTGAATCAGTCAGTGGTTTCACATCTTATTTCACAGCCCCTTAGTATTCATGTGCATCATCCGTCTCTACAACCAATGGAAATTAACCCTTGTGCAAAAGCAACTTGCTCACAACTTTGTCTTCTTTCTCCCACTTCATCCACTGGTTATTCTTGCAAGTGTAGACCAGGGTTCCGCATGTCAGATGATGGAAAGTGTTCAGAAGGTATGAATAAAACTGACTCCTCTTATTTTGTACAGTGTAATTCATCAGTACTGTATTAATTGTTATATAATTTTAAAAAGATGCTTAATATAGTTATATTAAATTAATAATTATATTATATTAAATTATGCTTCTTTAATTTCTGTTTCTCAGAGGAAACCCCATTCTTAATGGTCATTAAAGGGTCACAAATTGTCGACGTTAGTCTGACACCAGAGGATAAAACAAGTGGATATTTGACTCCTATTATTGGCATTGACAAGGGTCTACAGATTGATTTTGATAGAAAAACTGAAACTATCTTTTGGGTACAAGGAAAGGAAGATGATGAAGAAAATGTAAGTCTGTTTGTAAATGTCTTATTGTGAGCACAAGAACTTGGTTACAAATAATTGTCTTATTACTTTGCAGTGCACTATTTTTACTACCCCATATGGAGGAGGGAACAAAACAGAGTTTCTCAATAGTGAGGACTCTGGAATAGTCGGCGCTCCATACACAATAGCTTTTGATTGGATTGGTCGAAATCTGTATATAGGTAACCGTCTGGCATCAAATTTCGAAGCAGTGAAAGTCGATGGTAAAATGAAACTTCGGTCTATAATCTTGGCCAATGATGCTCGTAATGTGTCTGTAGCACGTCCCAAGTCAATGTGTCTTGATCCATATGATGGGTAAGTTAGCATGGATAAATTTACTGGGAGATAGCTCCAGTAGTCACTAAATTAAATGTAACAATAATTTTTGCATTCTACATTTTTTGTTTTTACAGAAAGTTGTACTGGGCTGATGAAGGTGGATTCGGTGTACCAGCAAAAATTGGTAAAGTGAATATGAATGGATCAAATCCAATATTACTTCTAGTTGTTGAGCGACCAGAAGCAATAACTATTGATCTGGATAAGAAGTTGCTGTATTTCAGTACTTTGTACCATACTGCTGTACGTAACTCCTTTTTATTAGTGTTGTTATTCTAATACTGTAAACTATTCTTCTTTGAAATCTTAATTAATTTAACCCTACAAGAAAATGAGTAAAAGCATCTTAGCATACTAATGAATCTTGTTATAATTTATACTCTAATATAATATGATTATATTATTTATATTCCAATTTTACTGTAATAAATTATTATGAACTATTTTGAATTCAAAATATATTGAATGAAGTTTTAAATATATGTTTTAAAATCCTTTCTTTCATGATTCTAAAAACGTGTATGCTATTAATTTTCCTGAACCTGGTCATAGTTTTAGGAAAGGAAATGCTCAATTTAGTTAGAATTTTATTAAATATGATAGAAAGTTTGTTTATGTGTTTATAATTATTGATATGTAATGTTTTACTCTTTGTTATTAGATTTACGAGATGGATATAAATGGACAAAATAAACGCCAAATACTGGGTGAAGGAGATAATATTGCCCTTCCCAAAACGCTTGCAGTAATGGACAGGAATTTGTACTACATGGATCCTAAGTATGATAAGATTGAAAGAGTTGGATTACCAGGAGGAGATAATCCAAAAATGATCATGCATAATGAGCCAGACTTAAAAACATTTACAATTTTTCGGAAACGAGCAGGTAATTTTATGTTTTGAAGACGGATATGTTCATGTTTTATAACAATCTTACTGCACAATATCAGTAAACAAAGTCTAATGTGATTATATGTAATAAGTTATATATCCAATAATAAGGTCTGTAATTGTGATAGTATATTAAAAAAGTTTGCATAATAATTTCAAATAATGGTGTATTCTCTTTCTAAGATAATCATTAAAAAAAATATAAGTAAGTTGTATATGCTAATCAAGATTAATATAAATGCATTAATTAAACAGAATTTGTATTACTGAAATTTTTTTCAATACATTTTACCTTGTTTTTTTCAGTCACTGGAAGGCATCCATGTCTTGTTCACAATGGAGGTTGTGCTCATCTCTGCATACCTAATGGTGGAGAAACAAGAGTGTGCAGTTGTTCAGTAGGATTCAGAAAAGAAGATGAAGTTACCTGTTCAACATACAAAACATTTGCTGTAGTATCCCAATTAGAGATAACTCGTGGATACAGTTTAAAGGATTCATCAGAAGCTATGGTGCCGATTACTGGTCCTGGTAATGAATATTTTAAAAATATGCTACTTATTGATATATATATATTCAACATATTTGTTGTGGTTTCTTAATACACTCAATTTCTTAGATATCATGTATGTGCTTCCCTAAAAACACTTTTTGGTTTATCTATTCAGTATAATTATTTGTCTCAGGTCATCACATATTCCATGTTGATGTACACTATGCAGCAACTTGGATTTACTGGGTCGAGTTTAATCGTGGCATGTGGAATGGAATCTATCGAATTCGGCCCAATGGCACAGATCTTCAACCTATCATCAAAGACGGAATTGGATCAAATGGAATTCGTGGTTTAGCTATTGATTGGATTGCAGGAAATTTATACTTCACTAATGTCTTCCCCCATGAAAATTACTTGGAGGTTTGTTGGATTGATGGATCCAATCGTAAAGTCCTTGTGAAGACCACAACTGATGCTCCTCGAGAGTTGGCTGTAAATCCCATTAAAAGGTTTGTTATTGAATATTTTTGTGAAAGAGATTACAATACCTAACATGACAGGGATATCAGAGAAAAAATTATAATACACTAAATCATTATGCTGTGGAAAAATGTTGACAACCATCTTTCTTTAGGTTATTATATTGGATTGATTATGGACAGTATCCAAGAATAGGCAAGGCTTTCTTGGATGGATCCAATTGGACTTCAATTGTGACAACTGGAATCAGCAACCCAAGAGATATAACTGTAGATATGCAGACTCATAATGTGTATTGGGTGGATTCAAAACTTGATATGATTCAAAAGGTTTCTTACAACGGAGGCAATCGAGCAGTAAGAGAAGTTAAATTACTATAAAAATATGAAATTATTAACAAAAATTGTTTGATTAACATTAAATTGTTACTGATTTTTTAAAACGGGATTAATGATCTAAAGAAAATATATTTTTCTAGGTAATACGAAGAAATTTGCCCAATCCAATGGGTATAGCAGTCAATAGAGGAGATGTGTATTGGGTGGACCGAAATCTGAATACAGTGTTCAAAGCTTCCAAATTACCAGGAAATATCTCTGCACCTACACCTGTACGAACAAATTTACCCAACCTGCGGGACATTGCAATTTTTGATGTTGCAAGTCAGCCAACTGATGAATCAAATCCATGTCTTCGCCTGGGAAATGGTGGTTGTGATCAATTATGTTTCTCTTTTCCGACATCGGGAGACTTTGGATTTCCAAGATCTAAGTGTGACTGTGCTACTGGTCAGCCCTCTGGAGACAGAGGACAAAAATGTACAAATGTTGATGAATACTTGGTATTCTCAACCAGAACAGAAATTCGCAGTATCAACCTGGATCCACAGTCTACCACAGTACCTTTCCAACCTGTGGTAAGCATTATTCTGATGTTCTCCTTAAATCTTCAGATAGATCATTTTATTCACTTTTCTTTATTTATTCATGAAGGGTTGCAACTAATAATAATATTATAGAATGTTTTAAAATTAGTTGAAATACAATCATTTTAATGTAAATGATAAGTGATTGTACACAATAAATGACATCATTCACAATTAAATATAATAATTCAAAACCTTTGGTTCAGTCTACTCAGACATATCCATTTATATTAATAAATATTGTTATTTGTATATAGAAATATCACTCCATTCAATTCAAGACAAAAAATTAAGTTATTTGATAAAAATTTCATTTTAATCATAAAATTATAAAATTCATAGTCACAATGCAACTAATTATTGCAACCTGATCCTAGTATATTAAGCATTACATCTAGAAATAAGATTAATTTGATATTGTGAACAATCTGTACAGTCTATACCATTATCAGTTGCTGCAAGTAATTTTCTTTAAAATTATGGTTTTCTGTTCAAAAAATTATAACCTCTATATTTTTAATCTACTTCTTTTGGTTTTTTAACTGCATTAATATCAAACGCTCACGTTTATTGAATATAAAAAAATTAAAACTATGGTAGACACACATGCACCATGCACATCATTCACACACACATGCAACACATACTAATGTTGCCTTTGTATTTTTCTGTGTGTTTGTTTTGATGAAATTGGAGTTTTCAATACTAGCAAATGAATATTAGGAAGGAAAGATTGTTAGTTTACTTTACTTTGCATGTGGATTATTTTTCACAGTAATTTGTGTGTGTTTATGTGTAAATATCAGTTTTCAATTACTATTTCTTCATACATTATTAATTTTTTTAACATGGGTGGGCTTATTGTGGGCTGGAGAAAATATATTAAACCCTGGAAGAATTATTCTCAATATTTATTCTTTGCTTTAGACAATTAAAAACTGTTGCAATGAAAATGTATTTTAAAGGAGTGAAGGACAGAAAAGAAATATTGATTGTCGTTTACTTCTTACTGAATATTTAAAAATCTCTCGATACGTTTTATTAAGTATGAAAGTTATGTAGTTGATATATTTTATCTTGTATAAGACCAAGCTGTTTAATTTGTTGACAAGTGTGTTTTGAAAAGATTGTGTAAGATTCATAATTATTTACAAGAGAAAGGGGAAACCCTTTAAATATCTTTTTGAAACTACTCAAAGATGTTTGCGTTCTCCTTCTAAAATTTGGAATCCTTACCCACTGAGTTATTTCATTTTCATGTAATGTGAAGAAACTTTTAGAAATAAATAATAGCCTAATATCTTTCTATACAAACTCAATCTTTCTGTTAAATGGAATTTTAATTTAAGTTAATTTTTTTTTTTTATTGAATTTTTATTTGTATTTCAATATGTAATGGTGAATTATAAGTTGAAGAGATTTATCATCATTTACATTAACATTAACATTATCATTATCATCATTTTGAATGTCTAATTAACATTTTCTTAGTTTTTTATTGCATTTCAGAATAACTTAACAAATGTTGTCGGTGTTGATTTTGATTATGCTGATCGGAGGTTACTCTTCACTCAAATTCGTCCATGGGCAAAAATTGCTTGGATCTCCAGTGTGCAGACTACTGGTGAAATACATAACATTATTAACCGAGGAATAAATCCAGAAGGCATAGCTTATGACTGGACTCAAAAGAAAGTGTATTGGACAGACTCCTCAAATAACAGTATTTATGCCATGAACATGGATGGTTCTGATTTGGTGATGATTGCAAGAGTAGAGCGCCCACGAGCTATAGTAGTTGATCCTTGCAATGGGTAGGTAGAATTATTAAAAAATGTCTCACAAATATTTCATTGTAACTATCGTCCATAATTACATTTTTTATTACTTCAATTATTTTTAGATCATTGTACTACACTGACTGGGGACGCTTTGGTACATCAGGCAAGATCTTCCGAACCACTATGGCTGGTTCACTGAAGAGGGCAATTATTGATAAAGATTTATCGCAACCAAGTGGTCTGGCAATTGACTATGAGGATCGTATGTTATACTGGACTGATGCTGTAAGGGAGAAAATAGAAAGGTCAACTCTTAATGGCACAAATAGAGAGGTAAATGTAAATTTAAAATTGTTCATTTTTAAGTTTTGACCTGCATTTTCTCCAAGAAGCATTCTTTTTCCCCCTTTCTCTTTCTTCTTTCTCTCTTTTTCTTTCTTTGCCTCCTCCTTTCTCTCTTTTCATTTTTATTGTTTCTTGTTCCTTTCTTTTTTTCTAAAAGGAAGTTTGGCTGAGTAAACATTCATGAATCTAAATTAACATTTAGCCCTCGTAATTATTTGTGTTACATTCCCATGAACTCTTTGTTTAAATTCTACTGACACCACCAACAAGATGCCCTTGTAACGCATTGTCATTTTCCACATTTTAGTGCAAAAACAACCAGGCACATTTTATTTGAGAAATGATGTCAGCGTGTGTGATTAATTTTACCTCACCACAGTTAATATACTGTCAAAAATAACTGAAAGAACACAACAATAAACATGATATACTTGTTTGCACTCAATGTTCTTTTGGATGATGTCTTTTATTCTCAACAAAATTTCTGGAGAAGTCAAGATCGATCTAGGCTTTTCTATATTGTATCTCTGTTTCTATATTCAAGGCTGTAACCACTAAAATATTGAACTAGATATGAAAGGCATCTATTTAGTTTATATCAACAAAACTTCAACAAATTTATAGTCTAATAAACAGTTTAACACTCTATCTTGAATGAATATGAAATAATGAATATGAAAAACATAATTTACTGCAATGCCATGCACTCTCTGATGAACTTTACATGATAGAAAAGAGAAAAATAATATGTCAAGTGGAACTCGACATTGAGTGGAAGTCCCAATTTCTCATCTTTAAGCTCCACTCTTCCATATAAGACTACATAAGTTTAATACCAATGTTTTTAAACCATTAGGGTTTTACTGCTTGTAGTTTGACTAAAGCTAAACATATATGTTCTAGGTTTTGATTGCTGCAACTATTTATCCTTTTGCAATAACTGTACATGGAAATTTTATGTACTGGACCGATCTTCAATTGAGAGGTGTATACCGAGCTGAGAAGCATACTGGTGCCAACATGGTAGAAATGGTAAAACGTTTAGAAGATTCACCTCGAGATATTCATGTGTTCTCAGCTTCCCGACAGGCATGTACTGTGAATGCTTGCCACATCAACAATGGTGGTTGTCAACAATCATGTCATCCAGGACCTAATAAAACAGTAAGATTTTATTTATCCTTTATGAAAATGGAATAGTTTTTTCCTGACATTTAGCTGAAAGAAACCATTACATGCAAGTTAGTTGTTCATGAGCACAGTATATGTGTTGTATTGTTCATGAGCATAGTGTATAATACTAATGAGCAATTTCGATATACATTAAAATGATGTTAAAACTTGCAAAAATAATAATGGTAATAATATTAATAATAATATGAATAGTAGTAATAGTAACAACAACAACAACAACAACAACAACAAATGAGTTGCATTCAAATTATTATGGAAATAGCACTGAACTTTCTAGCAAAGAACTACTGATACATATGTTGAATATACATTTTCCTTCAAAACAATACTTCAATTCAGCCTATTGAGATGTAAAATGGTTTCTTTTTATTTTTTTCATGAAATAGGCAGAGTGCAAGTGTGATGACAAGAGCAAACTAGTCAATGAGAATAGAATGTGTGTCCCCAAAAACATCACTTGCGATCAAAGTAAATTTGCCTGCCGCAACGGAAAATGTATTTCACGTATGTGGGCTTGTGATGGCGATGATGACTGCGGTGACAATAGTGATGAAGACACTAATTATTGCAGTAAGTACACATTCCATTGAAAAAATTAACTTTTAATTAATTATTTTCATTGTCAGAACATTTTCTTAAGTATAAGTTTTGATTACTCTTCTCTACTAAGACTAACTAAAGATAGCTGGATATTAAATTCAGATCCCCAATATTAATAGAATAATGTCATCTAGAACAAGTATACTTTTAATTTATTTCTCTTTGCAAGTCTTCAATTACCTGAAGTATTTTTCTGTATTAATTAATTTCCATATCATAATCAGTTATCTATTCGTTTACAGTTCTATTGTTTGTTGATACTAAATTAATTGTCACATTATTAATAAATTATGTTATACAGCATATCATTCATGCAGTCCAAATGAGTTCCGATGTGCAAATGGACGCTGCATCTTTCGATCTTGGAAGTGTGATCATGAAAATGATTGTCGTGATGGGTCTGATGAACTTGATTGTAATTATCCTGATTGTCTCGAAGGAGAGTTCACTTGTGCTAATCATCGATGTATACCGAAGTCACAGGTATGAGCATTCCAGTCAACATTCATTATTAAACCAAAAATATTGTGTTCATTCTTGGGAAATATTACCATATTCTTGCAAAAATGTCTAAAGGAACCATTAAAGTTGTAATTGTTAACAAACTTGAAAAAATTCATGGTTTAAGTGTTTAAATCTTGCCAGAGAGGAGCTCATTATTTTTATAAAGCAATCAAACCTTTAATTTTCTATCTGAAAATATTAATACACTCTATGTATCACGTGTTTATAAAAAAGTAGAAAATAACATTTTTAAAAGTTGTATTTGATATCATTACTTATTCACTTTTTTTGTGTGAAAGGTATGCAATGGTGTTAATGACTGTAAGGACAACGTCACGTCTGATGAAACCCATGACAGATGTCCCCGCAACACAACATGTCCTGTTCATCACTTGAAGTGTGAAAAAACTAACATATGTGTGGAACCATATTGGCTCTGTGATGGAGATAATGATTGTGGAGATAACAGTGATGAGGATGCTTTGCATTGTGCCCAAAGATCATGTCCTCAAAATAGTTTCAGGTACATACAGTGTAATACATTGAAAAATTATATTGAATTTCTATTAAGAAAATATTTTTATTTCTCAAATTTCATTTGTTCATTTCATTTCATTTCATTTCATTTCATTTCATTCCATTTCGTTAAGCATTTTTAATTATGTTGTTTGTTAAAAAAATTTTCAAATTGATAAAGACATTAAAATATTAAAGACTTTTTAAAACATTCTTATTTTAAAATGAGAACTGCAAGTATCTACCTTGTATATACCAGATTGATATCTATCTTTTCCATTTCCATTGTGTGAAGTAATGTTTGTCATTGTCATTTTAACATGCTGCCTCTGCTTCTTTCCCTCTTCCACTCTTTCGTTTCTCCAGTGAAGAGTTATTGGGCCAGGTTCTTTTCATCTCCATCTCCATCTCCATTTCCATTTCCATTTTGTATATTCATTATATATTAACATGCATTTTTTTATTCATGAATGTTTTCAAAATCGTATGTGCTGTCTCAGAGTATATAAGTTCACTTGAAAATGAGACACTGACTTTCAAAGAACCCTTGTGATAAAATAATAGTCACTGTATAAAAATCAATGTTTGTTTGTTCATATTTTATGGGCTGCCAATTATGTTCATCTGATTGTGATGTAACTTGATCAATTTATTGCTTGCACTTACATGAAGAATATAGGCATTGCATAATGGGAATGTGCATATGTCGCAAATAGACATGATGATTTCATGCATTTTATGATTTCATGCTGACTCGAGCACCCCTAAAGCTCTATGTAAACCGCTGCACCCTTAAGTATTAAGTGCATCTTTGCTGCATATTTTGCCCCTGTGATTCTGAAATATTGCTCGGAATTATTACTTAGACGTTCCCTCAGATAAGCAAGTCTTCCTCCAAGACAGTATCATAGCGAAAAGCTTGCCCAAACTTGAGGGAAATCATTTCAACAATAGGATACGTGACAACCATCATTACTTTTTTTTGCCATTTATTTACTATTTTTAGTCTCCGGTATTCTTTGCCTGATATTCTCATTTCATATTCTCCTGCAATCTTAAATTATTTAAAAGTTGCTCTTTGGAGTTATCTTCTGTTGATGCTAGAAGGTCATCTGCATAAAATATAGTCTTTGTTCTTTTATGTTTCAAAACTATTCCATCTCCTGTTTCTCGTTTCCATCTCTTAACCATTCGGTTTACATAAATATTAAACTGCAAGGGTGATAACACACCCCATTCACCCTTATAAATGTTCATGATAAATCTCTTACCCTTCTAAAAGGTACATTTAAATATATAATTGTTTTATTTGCAGGTGTCCTAATCACCGTTGCATTCCAGCAACATGGTATTGTGATGGAGATGATGATTGTGGAGATGGTTCAGATGAACCTCCCGAATACTGCAAATCAGAAGGCAGAACATGTTTTGGTGATCTCTTTACTTGTGACAATGGTAACTGTATTCCACGGATTTACATATGTGATGGTGATAACGATTGCCTAGACAACTCTGATGAGGATGAAAGACATCAGTGCAGTTAGTATATTTTGTTGTACCAAATTGTTTGTTGAATCAAATGACAGATAACTTATAATTGTTAGTTGCTCTTGATATGATTTAGATGATCGTAAATGTGATGAAGAAACAGAATTCACCTGCGAAGAAAATAAACGATGGAGTCGAGCGCAATGTATACCTAAAAAATGGCTGTGTGATGGTGATCCTGACTGTGTCGATGGAGCTGATGAAAATTCTACCCTTCATCATTGTCCAAGCCCCACTCCCTGTGGAGAGGAACAGTTCACATGCAGCAATGGACGATGTATCAATTATGTAAGTTTGTCAGTATTATTGACATAGTCTAAGGATAAAATCAGATTGAACAAAAGTATAAAATTAGCTATTTATTTGTTGGTGTATTAAAATGATATTAATTTGAATTTAAGTAGAGAATTTTTACATGAAAGTAGAGGAAATAAATATAGCATAGTCAAGTTTGCTGAAGTTTATTGCCAAACTTAAATCTAAATGAAGTGTTTATTAAAATAATAACATGATTCTAGGGCTGGGTATGTGATCATGACAATGATTGTGGAGATGGATCTGATGAAGGAAAAATGTGTAATAATAAATATAAAGAATGTAACAGTACCACAGAGTTCACATGTCAAAATTTCAAGTGTATTCGTCAGAATTATCACTGTGATGGAGAAGATGACTGTGGTGATGGATCTGATGAAGTTGGCTGTGCTGACAGTGAGTGTTTACTTTTATGGACCTACATTTGTTGGACCTATTCTAAGAAATTAACCCTTTCACTAAATTTAAAAATCTGGATTAGAGCTATTTGTAAAAGTTATTTTTAAGATTTTTTTTGACTTTTTACAGTAGTAACATGATGAAATTATATTACAAGTAAATGTAGTGCAGATGAGAAATATGTCATTTGTTTTTTAGAAAAAGGAGAGAAACAATGCCCAGATGGTCAATTTAAGTGCAATAATGGAGCCTGCATTGACATGCAGTTAGTATGCAACAAAGTCTCAGACTGCAGTGATGACAGTGATGAACCTTTGCATTGTAATGTTGATGAATGTGCCAAAGTTGAAGTTCATCAATGTGGTCACAAATGTGTTGATACACTCACAGGATATTATTGTGAATGCAATCAGGGTTACAAGTAAGTTAAATAATACAGAAATTCCTTGTTCTGTTGCACAATTAAAGAAAAAACCTTCTACTAGTATATTTTTGTCCACAAACACTTATGTTATCTATTAACATAACAAATTTTAAAGCCTCATTTATGTGATAAAATTCTCAATGTTTATAAATGTTTTCATTTCTAGATTACTTGAAGATAAAAAGGCTTGCAGAGACATTGATGAATGTATTGAAACACCAGGAGTATGCTCTCAGTATTGTTCAAACACCCCAGGATCTTATTATTGCAAATGTAATGATGCATTCTATGAGAGAGCAACAGATGAGCACACCTGCAAAAGACGAGATAACCTCACTGCATGGCTGGTATTCACCAATAAATATTACATAAGAAACATGTCTTTGGATGCTACACAGTATGCCCTTATGCACCAGGATCTTGTGAATGTAGTAGCACTTGATTTTGACATCAAGGAAGAAATGATTTATTTCTGTGATGTCAGTGCAAAAACAATTTTCAGGTACTTTTCAGCATTTTTCACTGTGCATGAGAATTTTATTATCTTTTTTGTTATGTTTTGTTTTTGCTTTTGTAGTCATTGTCAAAATTTAAAAGGAAATAAAAGATATAGGTGCATGGGAATTTCTAATAAAATAAGAAATTGTTCAATTTTTTTCTCATGCAAGTACCCATACCTGTGCCTCTGTTTAAGCTATGTAGACAAATAGACTAATATGTTATATTAAGAACTGTTGTATAGATCAAAGGGTTAGAGAAAATGTGAAAGATTTAAACTACAAGACAAGATCAAGAACATCTTGTTAACTAATGAAATACTAACTCAAAAAAACAGGCTGTACAGACTTAAATCTTCAATGTTAATTATGATGGTTACATTGCTATAAGTAGGCATTTGAAAACTGATTTTTCTCCGACAACTTTTATGCTTGATGTATAAAAGAAATTGTAATTATTCTGACCTTTTTTGAATCAATCTTAATCATTTCAATACAGATCTCGCATTGATGGACCTACATCTGGACCTGGAGCCAAAGAACCTGTAATTCGGCATGACAGTCACGGTTTAGAAGGGATTGCTGTTGACTGGGTTGGTAGAAAATTGTATTGGCTGGATCGTCATAGTAAACATTTAGAAGTTGCTGAACTAAATGGAACAAATAGAAAGACACTCAAAGCTGGAATTCCTGATCCAAGGGCAATAGTTGTTCATCCTGGAACCGGTTATTTGTATTTTACAAGCTGGCATTTGCAGGTGAGCATTTGCAAATACACATTATCACATCTGTATTATATATTTTTTTTTTTTTAAGATTAATTAATTTTCAAAGTTTGGGGTTTACTAAAAACCTTTTTTAAATTTTGTTTAGAACTCTTAACAAAATGATTTAAAAAGAGGAGACCATTTATCAAATCTTTTAAAACTTTTCTTGGAATTTTATTTCGTTTCTTCTCTACAAAATTTTCATGCAATTTAATTTCTTTCAAGTGTCACATTTGAGAATTAATATTAAAATTTAAATTACGTAGAATTTACACTAACTTCTCGTAGAATTTACACTAACCTGGCCTAGTGCTTTTGTGAAGACTCGTCTCATCTCTGGTGGTGTTTCAAAAATGACATATTGCAATGGACACCCTTATGTTTGGTATTCTTGTTGCACATTTTAAATGTACTTTGTATGATGATTGTTTCAATTTTTTTAAAAAAAAACATGTTTGCAGGCTTACATTGGCAAAATTGGCATGGATGGCACCAACTTCACTCGCTTGCTGAAATGGGAAGATGACATAGCTTGGCCAAATGCCATCACTATTGATTATTTCACAAACAGATTGTATTGGGCAGATGCACATCTTGACTACATTGCATCAACTGATCTCGAGGGAAGACATCGCCACATCGTATTATCTGGATCTAAAGTGCCTCATGTTTTTGCACTCACGTTATTTGATGATGAACTCTTCTGGACCGATTGGAACCTAAAAGCTATTAACAAAGCACACAAGTTCACTGGAAAAGACATGACCATCCTACGGAATACAACTCATCGACCATATGATTTACATGTGTATCATCCTCTCAGACAACTCCCTTATCACAATCCATGTGGTACTGATAATGGAGGTTGTTCTCATCTGTGCCTAATATCTCCTCCAGCCACAAATAGCCCAGTTCTTGAAGGATATAGTGACATTGAGTTGACTGTTAATTACACATGTGCCTGCCCCAACCAATTTTATCTTTCATCTGACAACAAAACTTGTATTGCAAACTGTACTGATGGACAACATCGTTGTGGAGGCAAAGATGATAAATGTATACCATGGTTCTGGAAGTAAGTTAAAGTTCTTATTTATTTAAAAATATTTGTTTGTAGAGATTAGAATTTTAAGGATTACAGATCGTCAGAGGAGAAATGCATAAAATCATTAATAGAAGTTCTTAATATTTTATTTTTATTTTTTATTTTTGTAGGTGTGATGGTGAGAAAGATTGCAGAGATGGAACAGATGAACCATCCAGTTGTCCAAAGAGAGTATGTCGTCCAGGCTCTTTCCAATGTGCAAATTCTAATTGTACACCTTCAGCTACGATCTGTGATGGTGAAGATAATTGTGGTGATGGTTCCGATGAGAAGAATTGTCATTTGACCTGTGGCGAATTAGAATTCAAATGCCAATCTGTAGGAAGATGCGTTTTGCAAGCATGGAAATGTGATGGTGATGCGGATTGTAAAGATGGAAGTGATGAAGATCCTGCTATATGCCGTGAGTAATTCACAGAAGCTAAAAATACAATTCAGCTAATCTATTGGGTTCTCATTTACCTGTGTTATAATTATGTAGATATGATAGGATAAAGCATCCATGTATTCTCCCCATAAGTATGTCTTGTAATGAAAAAATGGTGCAGTGTTAAAAATTAGAAAAAAATTAGTGGCTGCCAATTTTGTTGTCGCTCAATCGTTAGAACCCTTATAACGCCCTTGGTACATAAATAACTTATACCCGTCTAAGTAATTGCCAAATAGCGTGTCAAACTCTCAAATTATTTACATCTTATCGGATTACTCAGTGTTCCTGATTCCTTCCTGAGGATGGGACTGTTCATTGTGCCCCTTCATGGTAACCAACAAAATTCATCTTGACCTAAGTAAATTCCCACATGTGTGAAAATATAAAAAATGTCTAGTAAACTATACTGGAAGTCAGAAATTATTTAATGTTAAAACTTGGCTTTGAGTGGTTGACGAAATCTTTGGCAAGTTTTCTGAATTATTTCTGTCCTTAATAAATTAAAATTACTTCACTTATTTGCATGAGTAGTTGTAAGTAACTCTTAGTGACTAGTGAGTATGTGGGCACATGTGTGCTCTGTTTGTCATCCAATTCATAATAAATGCATTTTGAAACATTCTATTAATATTAAGTGTACTGTCATTCATTGCAATTCTTTTATGCAATAATTCAAGCACATGTGTGTATGCTTGAATTAAATTACTATAAAGTAAATAAAACTAAGTAATATTAATTAACTGATGCAATTATCTTGTTACAGACAATAGAGCATGTGATCCTGAGACTGAATATACTTGCAGAAATGGTCGTTGTATTCCCCAGCTGTGGGTTTGTGATTTCGATAATGATTGTGGTGATGATTCTGATGAACCAGCTTACATGTGCAGGTAAAATATTCTTCACATTTTCTGTAATAATGATTAGTTGAATTGACGTTTACTAGTATTAGTTTTAAAACTGTACAGGCAAAGAAATTGTACAAAAGGATGGCAACGATGCCCTGGCCATGCTAACTATCGGTGCATTCCAAAGTGGCTTTTCTGTGATGGTAAAGATGACTGCCGTGATGGAAGTGATGAATTGGCTGAAAATTGCCCCAAATGTCATGACACTGGAGACTTCCGGTGCAACAATAACCGATGCATTCCAAAGTATGTAAAAATGTAAAAGCTATTACAGGATTTTTTTATGTGGTTTACTTAATGAATTTGGTGACATAGTGTGTTGTATTACCTGTACCCCCTGTTTTGGGGATAGCCGTTATGTAACTTACTATATTACACATATGAAAAAGAGAAATTAGGTCACTGTTTGCATTTTAATAAATTTCTTTTGATGGAATTGAAAGAAAATATTAAATGTGTTTCTGCTATGATGATCTATTTATCAGCCTTTCTTTGCAACTTATAAAAATTTCATCAAATTGTTTTCATTGTAATGTTTCTGATGCTATTTTGTAGGAGATGGCTATGTGATTTTGAAAATGACTGTGGAGACAATAGTGATGAAGAAGAATCAATGTGTCAAGGGGAATACAGAGAATGTTCAGAATCAGAATTTCGTTGCGGAAACAATAAATGTATTCCAAATCGCTGGCGTTGTGACCATGATGATGACTGTGGTGACAATTCAGATGAAATGAGTTGTGCTGATTACAAATGCAAGGTTAGAATAGAATTCATATTATGCATTCTTCCTTTCCATTTATTTTGTAAATTTTTGTTCATTTTGTATGAATTATATATAATTTTTGTTACCGATTGCATTTAGTTTACTTTGTGATTTGTGAAAATCAGTTTTGTACTTCTAGCAAATGAGTTCTAGTTCATCTGTAACACTGTTTTCATATGTTTTTTATATTCTGTAATGATATCCGGAAAGAAACTATAATTAACTACCATGTTGCAGAATGGCACTTTCCAGTGCCGAAGTGGTCACTGTATAGCTTCCTACTTCCGTTGTGATGGTGGTCGTGATTGTCATGACATGAGTGATGAAATGAATTGTCCTCCCAGATACCCTGGTGGGCGCTATTGCCCAGAAAACATGTATGAATGTGATAATCACTTGTGTGTAGATCAGGGAGATCTGTGTGATGGGTCTGATGATTGTGGGGACAATTCAGATGAAAGTGTAGCACTTTGCAGTAAGTGTCACTGATTCAAGCAAAATGTGTTTTTTATGTTAAAAATATACTATATTTGAAAATATACGATGATGATAATTTGAAATGTATTTTAATGATTTTTAATGTTTTTACAGCCAATTTCAATTGTGGCTCTTTGAAGAGATTTCAGTGTGATAATCATAAGTGCATTCCAGAAGCCTATCTGTGTGATGGAAATGATGATTGTGGTGATGGTAGTGATGAAAATAATATGACTAGATGTGGTGTTCAAACAAAAGCTTGTAACATAATCTTTGAATATCAGTGTGCAAATAAAAAATGTATTGACCATCTTCGTGTCTGTGATCTTGCTGACGACTGTGGGGATTTATCTGATGAATTAGGCTGCCGTAAGTCATATTCAATCTATTTTGCTTCTTGAAAAATTGTAAAGGAAATTTAAAGGTACACTACACATTTAATTATTACTTTTTTGCAGATCATGTAAAAACTTGTTCAGATACTGACAAAGGAGGTTGTCAACACAGTTGCATGAATGTGACTGGAGGTTATTTGTGCAAGTGTTTCAGTGGCTACATAACTTCCTCTGACAATAGAAAGAAGTGCATTGGTAAATGTCTACTTTTTATTTATTTTTATTTGAAAGACAGATGAATGTGAATGACAAATTCTAACTCGAACTAGAATTCAATATTCAGAATAAATGTGCAGTACTGATAGAGTATTGCAAAAATATTCAGCATTCACAGAGTGATTACAAGAGCTTCAGGATTTTGTTGTAAACTAGTCAAAACACCAAACAGTGGCGTTGGTGCATGGACGTTGCACGTGCGGACTACCAAATAAATGTCAAGTTTGTGGATGGCAGGCAAGACCTAAACTTGGCTGTTGGGCAATTTCAATAGAAAAAAAGTTTTTAATAATGTTTAATGTGTCGCTCAATAAGCTGAGCAGCTTTGATGTTGTAGATTCATGTTTTAAATTCTATAAATAAGAAAATGTTGTCATTTTTGTCACATTTTGAAAGGCAAGATGAAAAAGAAACTTTAATTCACAATTACATTTAGTATGTGCAATTAGTAAAACAAGTTCATCACAGCATAATTAAAATTACTTTAAGCTTTGCCTGTCTTAAAGCTTTTAAGTTTAAATGATTATTTGATATTCTGTATCACCCTGAATTTCTCAGACTATGATTTAATCTTATATGTTTATAATGAAAAATTGTCTTAAACTATGAGTGATGGGTTTTACTTTAAACCATTTCAAAATAATTGGGTAATGAATTAATAAATGTGTGGTGCGAGTATAACTAGTCAGATCATGCTTGCAGAATAAGCTTTGAAGTACACCTTTTAAAACATACTAGAAAATTCTTTAAATTTATGAATTTAGTATTTAAATCAATAAATTAAATTATAAGACAATAACTACATGTTGTGTAACAATCAAACACCATCACTGCTGTTCAATGATTTTACAATATTCAATATTGTTAACCTCAATGGTGGTGTTTGGTCTCTACACAATATATAATTATTGTGTTAACAGTCCTATTGAAGGCTTAATAAAAGCTGAGATGTTCACAATTCAAATAATTTGTTGAAATTTTATCTAAATTCAAGAAAATTCCCAATAGAAAGACTGAATATTTTAAGGGGTACATACTTCCATTAATAGATATTAAAGTTGAATGTAAATCTACTATTTATCAAAAATTCATATATTTTACAGATGTAGATGAATGCCAAAGTGGAACACATCATTGTTCTCAAATCTGCACAAATTTGAATGGAACTTATGAATGCAGCTGCATGGATGGATTTACATTGTCTGATCAACAAAGTGGTGTTTGCAAGGCTGATGAAGAAGAGATCAGTTTAATATTTGCCAATGGGCCAGAAATTCGATATTATGAATTGGCTGCTCGTCATGAAACTGAAGTTATATCTGATGAGCGTAGAATCGAAGCCCTTGACTATGACCCTCACAATGAGATAGTGTTTTGGGCAGATTCATACAACAAAACAATCAAGAGATCATATATGCTTAATGCTCATAATGGAGATGTGAAAGCTGGTTATGCCCAAGATTTGAATATTAAAGGTAAAAGAGAATAGTAAATACTACTCCTATCACGTATAATTTGATGATATTAACTTTTGTTATTTATATTTCATCTGTTCAGGCAACTCAAAACCAACGAGTATTGCTGTGGATTGGACATCACAAAATATATATTGGACTGAAACTGATAGATCAGGAAGTAAACCAAGAGGAAAAGTAATGGTAGCAAAAAGTGATGGGCGATACCGTCGCTCTCTTATTTCATCTACTTTAGAATCACCAACATCTGTAGCCCTTGATCCAGAATATGGCCTAATGTATTGGGCGGATGCTGGAGTTGCTCCCAAAATTGAAATGGCTTGGATGGATGGAAGCAAAAGACGTCAACTTGTAACTGATGCTATACGCCATCCCACTGGCCTTACAATTGATTATGCCATGGAACATACTCTTTATTGGGCAGATGCCAAATTAAACACTATAGAAAAAATAAGGCCAGATGGTTCTGGAAGACATGTTATTTTGAAAGGATGTAAGTGCTTTACTAAATAATATTATTTGGTGAAATAATACATTATATGATAATTGATATTCTAATGACTTTCATTATGACATTTTCTATTTCAGCATTTTTACACCATCCAATTTCTCTAGATGTGTTTGAAAGCAGTTTGTTTTGGATAACTAGAGATACAGGAGAGCTAATTCGTCATGATAAATTTGGCCGAGGGGTTCCTGTTACAATAGCAAAAGAATTAGTCAATCCTTCTGGTGTTAAAGGTGCGTCATGTCATTTTATTAAAACCAAAGAACTGCCATAATATATTCAATTTTTCATTTTAGAAACTAAGAGATTTAATATGTCAATTTTATTACTCAGTACTTCATATATAAGAATGTTTGTAAATACAGTAGAACCCAATTATAACAGAAACTCTTATAATGGTCAAAATAGGCTGTCCCTAGACCCAGTGTATAAATTATGGGAGTTTTTATTTTTGGTAGAGATACACGTGTTGGAATTTTCCTTGAAATAGTGGACAGAATATTGTTTGCAGAGAAATTGCTTTTATACACGTAAGAGTCGGAAGTTAAAACATGACCTTTTCCAACCCATCCACTTTCCCTATGCATTGTTTTGTGGAATATGCACTAGGGCATGGTCTGCATCAAGAGCTAATTCATGATAATGTTCTTATCATGTTCAGCCGAACGGGAACAAGTGAAGGTTGTTGAATATTTGACTTTGCTCAAGGCCCTTCAGCTTAATTCATGATGCACTTTGAATTGAACTTTTCACCATTGTGGCCATGGTTTCAAAAGAAAATTGTCAGTTTCAGAAAAATTTGACATCGTATGTAAATTTGAGAATTGTGTGTATGTAAGATAGCCTTCGAGGAAGGTTAATGAACTTACATTATCACATCTCACTTACAAGAGCTATTGACGGTAAGAGATAAAAATTGATGTCCCCAGATGTCTCTTAAAATGGTGTTGTATTATAAATATGTTATATTCAATTTAGTAGATATTCTGAGCCTATATCACACAAAAGTAAAATTATGTTCAAAACAGTTTGGTGTAGTTACTCATGGATAAACTGGAAGTGTGATTCAAATCCGAATGAAAATGCACTACTATAGATAAAACTGATATTTATTTTAAAAATTGAAATACAGAATACAAAGTGACTTGTATGACAGATAGAAACAAACTAAACAGACAATGCAATCTCTTGTGGTTACATCAAAAGCCGCCGCAAAGTATTGGTTGCATGCCAAAGTGTAGTTTGGATAGAATTATGGATTTCACCTCAAAAGTTAAGATAGTGCCTCTACCCATCAGAGAAACCCAATTATTACCTTGTCAAATTTAATTAATTTTCTTTGATTTCAAGTAGAAGTTCAAACTATATTTAATGATAGCTGTATATGAAACTGTGACTTTCTGTCCTGATGGCTGATGTTGCTATAGCAGGAGTGCAGTAGTGAGCTTGATTCAGCAAGTGTCATGTTTGCAAGTCCTATGTTGGAATGGTTATTTACCTGTGTGTGGTTGGCTTTCCCACCTTATCATGTATCACCTTTCCAACAATATCCTTTCATTCCTGGTTTGTCTTAGTGGTGCTGGAGCATGTATGTGAAGCATGAACAAATTGAACTCGGACAGTTCCATTCCTGATTCCCCTTGTTTGGTGGCATGATGAGTCAGACCTATACTTCACCGTAGAAGCATGGATCCTTCCTCTCCAGACATCATGTACAATACCCTGTACATAATATTGGCCAGCTGAGATGGCCTAACAGAATACCTTAGCAACCCACCTTAATCATGAAAAGAGAGATGGATATGGACCAATAGGCTACCTTCGAAAGTCTATGAGGGGGTGGGATCCAAGCTCACCAAATAGAATGGATAAAGCACGAGAAGCATGGGATAGGTCATTGTTCAGAAACCTGTAAAGTAAGGAGACCTGCAAGATGTCAGGGAGGGCAAGGTACTAATAATAGTAACATAGAAGTAATAATAATTTATTGCACTTTACTAATGCAATTTTGTAAATGTTGCATCCATAACATCATAATTACACTTTACATTCTTGTCTCTTAATACTGCATTTCTTTTAACACTCTTATAAATCCACCTTCTATTTACAATCCACCTGTAATATAACCTAACCAACATTCTAGTCCTCTCACCTCTCCTCTTACGAATTTCTCACTATCTACTCCTTGTCATCTTAGAAGAAATTGACCTGTTGTGTAGTTTCTTCTCCATCTTAAATCCCATCTTCTTTTGTTACCATACCTCCCTTTTCATCTTTCCCCTCAACCTTTATATCCTTCATGCTTTTCTAAAACATCTAACCTCGTTTTACACCGGTCTCCGTCTCATCCAGAATTATCTTAACCTTATCCACAACATTACAGTTTTCATAATTCCATTCTTCTTCTTTTCTACAATTTTTCTAGACAGGACATCATGTTTCTACCTCCTTCTTGCATGCCCTACATATTCTCTCCTCCTCTTTGAGCCAATATCTGTATCCCAACATTTCCTTTCCAAATCTAAATCTTACCTTTCTTTGTTCTTCATTTACTTTCTTTCTTAAAAAGTGAGCAATTCCTGATCCAGCTATAATCTTATAGACTTGATTGAATTGCTCCCTATCTCTTTCCCAATCTGACCACTCACTCTCCTTTCCTTTTCCTTTCTAACTAACTTCCTGTGCTCCCTTACCAATTAATTTCACCACCTTTATCTATTTTTTTGCTTCATACTTTATAGACTTTTTTCCCTGCTGCTGGTCTTACCTGTACTCTGCCCATTTCTTATCATGTTTCCATGTGACCATTTATCCAGCTGTATGCTCCATCTTAGATATCTCTCTTGGAAACCTATTTTTCTGCTCTCTTTCCCCACCCAATTTCTGTCCCTCAAAGCAGTATTGATTCCACCAAGCTATAAATTCTCATGTTACTTTTCCAGTTTTTGTTAAATTTCCTCTTTACAAATCCCTAGACTTTTTCACTAGGTATCCTTTTCTCATGTGTTCTTTAATCTTTCTCCTGCCCTCCATTTCCTCAAAATACATATTTTTAATATTCAATTTCATTTACCTCATCAATGGATTTGCCTTTCCTTACCATTCTTTTGCCATCCTCTTTCCTCCTAATCTCCTAACATAATCTTTCTCTTTTTCGTATTTAATTCCATTAAGACATCCTAGAAATCATTCCCATGGTTTTATGATGTTCCTTTCTCATCCCTTCCCTCCTTCCATCTATTACCTTCTCATCCTTACTTGGAGCACTGTCATCCATTAATCAGGGTCCTTATTTTCCTTACCAATGCTCCAACCTCTTGCCCTTTCTCATAATTTTTTCATAAAATAGAATACCCTGCATAAAACAGAAACCTCCCTAAACCAGAAATTTTTTTTGTCCCGATCAATTCCAGCTTAGATTTTACTGTACTTTTAAAGTTCATAAAATTTTAAAGATGGATTTCAAGAATTTTATGAATTTGATAACAAGAAATTTAAAAAATGAATGAAGTAAAAATATTTTAATCTGTAAAATTTTCTTAATTGCAGTGTACCACAAGCTTCGATACAACACTACCTTACCAGACCCATGCTATGATAATCGTTGTTCACATCTGTGTGTTGCAATTCCTGGAGGAGAACGTTGTTTATGTCCTGATAATTCAGTATCACGAGGTGGTTCTGAAATGGCATGTGATGCACCTGTGGAAAGAGAACGCCCAGAGCCAAGAGTGTGCATGTGTCAAAATGGAGGCATGTGTCAAGAATCTGATACAAGTAATGAGTTGGAATGTTTGTGCCCGCCAGACTTCCTTGGCACATTCTGTGAAACACATGCTCAAAGATCATGGGCTCCTGGTTCAACAGCAAACACTGCTGCAATTGTTGTTCCTATAGTTGTCATCCTTTTGATCATCTTGGCCGCTGGCTTGGTTTACTTTGTATGGCGGAAACGACCATTGTAAGAAATGTTCACTTTTGAAATTGCTACTAATTTTTAAAATATCATTACTTATCTCTGTTGTCAATCTTTCATATTCTGTTGTATATGAAATCTCAATATTTATAACCTTCTTATGACTCTATAAATAGTGTTTCATATGGCAAGCAACATCAATTTGACTTCATTTTCACAGCAAAGGAACAGGACTTGGTTTATCAAACTCCCAGAGTGTCTCCTTCAGGCAAGGCACAAATGTGGAATTTGGTGCTGCAGCTTTTGCAGCCAATGGTCCTCAGCCAAGGGCAGTAAGTATAATGTTTCCACTGGTTAGACATTTTAAAATAATTCAACAAATATCATTCGAATAAGGGGTTACTTTTTTTTAGGTAAATAATAGACTAAATTGTTTCATATTCAATGCTTCCTCTAGAAACGTACTCAATAATAATAATAATAATAATAATAATAATAATAATAATAATAATAATAATAATATAATATAATATTATAATAATAATGCCATTTGATTATTATTCGCTAATTATCTTCTGAGTTTGCTAATTGATGACATCTCTAGTGATTGTACCCTAATGTCTTTTAAAACCTCCTAACATACTTTTGTTGATAATACTAAATTTTATTATTCACAAACAGAATTTCACTTTGGAGTGCTACAAACTGCAATTAGAGAAATTTCTTCTCTAATAACTACTAGTTTCTCTTTCTTATCCAAAGCAATTTAAGTTAACTGAAAATATTTTACTTATTCTGACACCCAACAATAAGCAAATAATCAAATTATTTTCAGCAACTAAACATTTTGTGTTACGAATATAATATACTCTTGTTAGTTATTTTTATTTAAAGTTATGTGGTAGAGAAAATGTAACTCATTGCATTGATTTTTCAGGAGCCCATGGATGTGGAGTATACTATGGGTGATATAGGTACAAAAAATCGAGACTTCAGTAACCCAATGTATGATGCACTGGGGAACATGGAAGGGGGAGCTCCAACAGGAAATGGAGGAAGTGGTGGAGGAATTTATGAGGTACCTGCAGATGTAACAAAAATGAAAGTTGGCAGTAATGGTGAGGTGGAAACGTTACCACATCCAGAGCCTGCATCAGCTATTCTTGCTCCTTCAAGTGTCATACAGCGCTCATCACCACAAATTCATATTCGACACAGAGAATTAGATCCCAGCTCGACTGATACCGGCAAAGACACACAAAAATTAGTTGAGGAAGATAAGTCAGAGTGTTGAGGTTATATTACATTATGTTAATTCATGTGTGTAACTTCTGAAGTTTATTTTATTTGAAAATAAACGAGAGAGCTATATTCTAAAACAGTTGTTGTCAGGTGAGACAACAGTGATTACAAGCAGGACATTTTCTCATGAAAAATTACTTTAAAATACTGCAAACTACTCCAACAGTGATAACTTGTAATGTTAAAAGACCTCATATTATGACATGTGGCAATAAGTTGCACTATATCTCACTGTTTGAGAAATGGTGAACTGAATGGTGTTGATCTGTGAGGTTGTTGATTTTTATGCTGGTCACAAGTATTATCACAGATAATATATATTTGCATCTTCAAATGATACTTGTACAGAGTTGATGTAAAACATGCATTAAGGGGCTGCCTTGGTTTAGGTATGTTTATTATGTGAACAGACATGCCTAAACCACTCTGAGTATGATGAGAAAATCAATTGTAAAGTGTGTATGAAAGAGATTACAAGTTTGTATGTGTGTGTGTTTGTAAAACTTTTGTACAGGAGATTGTATGAAGATTTTATTCTATAAGATGTGTCAAATGGAGGAGTGGGAATGCTGAACTAAAGCATCCCTGTGTTTGATCACTCATGTTCGTTAAACTACTTATTGGTAACCTGCAATAGAAATACAGAACTGTACTCCACATTGAAAGAAATGATATAATGCAATTCAAAGTGTAACTTGAGTGAAATGATTCACAATATTGTTAAAATGTTTTAGGTAAGTTGTTGAAATTTTTAATGAATTTTGTAATAAACTTTATTATGTTACACTCGCATGCTCCTCATTTGAACAGTGTACTATATAGAGAAAATGTTTGTATGCATGGGTGACAAATCACGTTTTTTCAAAAAGTGTGTCTATCATGATGGAAAATATCCTGAAACATCTTAAGAAAGGAAGAATCAGCCTTATTAAAGAAATTCAAGAGATAGTTATTTTTATATCACTCATGGTGAAAGCTCACTCATCAGGTGTGGTTGTTACAGGGATGCTAAAGCAACTAATGATATCTTCCATAAAATAGAGAATATAAAAGTGTAAATATTTTTAAAAAATAAAATTGTAAAGTAGTGTAGGTATAAAGCTGTTTGACAAAAACACATTTCATTGTCAATTGTTTCCTTAGAGTTCCATAAGGCAACAGTGAGGTAACATAGCATGTCTCAGAATAAATATTATAAATATACAGGGCTTATACAGAACAGTAAAAAATGACAACTTGTTGCCAATGAACATGTAATGGGAAATTTCAAACAGCAGAATTACAAATGTTACTTTTGATCTGGATTGTTAGGCAACATCATATGTATTGATGTTCGAGAGTTACATAAAATCTCCTTGACTGCAACAGAATGTGACCTGGTGAACACTAGTGCATAAGAAGTTGCCTTATGATCAGGAGTGAATGTTAAATCTGTAATTCTGTTTTATGAAATTTCCTACTACATGTTCATTGGCAAATAATGATGGTTTTCAACCTCTCTAAAAGTGCTTGAACTTTGTAACTTTTATTCTGATACATTCTGTATTATGGTATCAAAAATTATTTCATACCAAGCTTTCTTGGGACCATCTGACATAGTATTTTTCTTCACTTTAAAATTTGTTTGTGTAAGAAAAGAAAATGTACTTGCCCAAATTCTTTAGTATCTCATCAAATCACAAACTAAGTTTTTATTTTTGTCATTGTTATTATTATTTATTTAGCTTAATCTTATTTTACTGAAATCTTAATCTGTTTTCTTTTATTCCCACCTGTGAGTTGCTGGCTTGCGACTTTTGAGGAAATAAAACACTATATTCCTCTTTGTGAAATATCTACACAAGACCGTCCAAACAAATCTCTTTCACATTCCATTGTAAAAATACTAGTATAAATGCATGTTTAATTCATATGATGTGACTGTGTTGTGTGATAACTTTTCTAAAGAGAGTGAGAAAAGAACTTTGTTTTGAAAGTGCATTCAAAATATTGTATAGAAACCTTGTGAGGAAAAACAAACAATATCACTTTCTGTCAATATTTTCTGCAGGTCAGAGGCCAAATTAAGAATCCAAAACTATAAATTATGAAGAATATAACTACTAATAAAAATATATAACAAACTCACTCAGATGCCATTTATAAGGTCAACAACTGTTCAATGTACTTACAGTTAACCAAACAATTTTATAGAAGTCCTGCAGCCAGAATAAATTACTCAATGTACAGACTTTTTACCTTGTATTAGGGAACCAGAAAATGAGTTTTTCAGTAAAGTGGACCCATCGGGTTATGTTATTTTTTGAATTTCCGCAAAGTTAATGTAGATCATTCCATATTTTCCATTTCATGAAGACAGTGAAATCTCATTCAAAGCCAGAAGATTCAGATGTAGTTTATATCAATATAATTAGTCTGATTTTGTACACTCTTGGAAAAAATGAGAATTCACTGTATCCCTCTACTTCATCTTAATGTAGGAATCCTTAAAATTATCAGTTTTTACATTCACATATATTTATTGTGGTATAATTTAAAACTCTTCTTTAATTCTTATTCCTTATTATCTTGTTTTCCATATCAACTCATCTTAAATTTGATATTTAAATAAATGGAATTGTGAGGCATAGAAGTTGATAGCTCTACAGTCTTGAAGGTTTCTCGAAACTTGAGATATTTTAAAACATATTAAATGAATGTTGTATATCTAAAGTCGTAAAATAAGGTAAAATTGCATATTGTTATGGTACACAAAGCATTGATTGCTAATTCCAATTTCCCTCAAGATATAAAATTTATCAAGTATTACAAGAATTTCAGCAATAAAAAAGCGAAAGAATGTGTAAATGTGGAGGTATAAATTTTCATTTATGTACACAGGTACTTAGTCATAGGCAATTTAAAACGGCTGAAACTAATAGTTATTTGTGGTGTCTGTGCTCATGTTCACTCATTTCCATTGATCTGCCAAATTTTCTATGTAATGGTGACTAGTCTGCATGTTAGCCATTCTCTTTATCTTCTGACCATGGTGGTAATAATTATTTCCACCATGCTTGTGACTTCACAATTTTCTATACTATGCTACATTAAATAGCATACACAACCCATTTAAAGTCGTGGGGTAGTAACTAAGTAATTTCTAGGCATTTTAGGATCCTCTGGGTTCCCTAGACTTCTCCAAAGGATCATGAAGTTTCTTTTATGTATGTCCTACTAGCAATGCTATATTTCTCCATCGTAATTTACAAATTGTGTGTAGAGCTGCTGAGAGCAATTAACGAGTCAGTTGATCGCCTCGATACATGATCCCCAACGAGGCTACTGACTGTGGATCTTGGCACAGACCCAGAGGTTCCACCCATCACTGGCAGGATTGGGGCACTCCATGAAGTTGGGCTGCCAGGGGAATGACTTATTTCACCGCCTTTTTCTCCCTGCTTTCAGAAGGCTAGACCTATCCTCGTGGCGGACAGTCACGTCGACCACGTGAACCCCTTCCCGGCTTTTTTATTACCAGGTCAAGTTTGGGTCTAACACCTTCGGCAACGGAGAAGTGGCTTCCGTGGACACCACGGCGTCCAATTTCGGGAGCATCTCCCTCTCTACGAAGTTTTGGATCTCGTCAAGTCTTTATTCTTGCTGACTTCGTAAAAATGCACTGATTGAGGATGTGATTAATGGTTTCTACCACTATATTGCTCTTACTGCAGCATACATCCTCTTTGGGCCTTCCTCTACTAAGAGTAGTTTTATTGGCAGTGGTATTTGATCTCAATTCTAGTGTAGAGAAAAGAAGACCAGGTTTCAGAAGATTGTAATCTTTCAAATAGGCATTTACAATCTGACCGTGTATGTGCGCCTTAACCGCTCTCCTTTGGGATCCCAACTTCTCCCAGGCGGCATCCCTTTAACCTTGTTCAGTATATCGCCAGTTGAGTCTGAGTTTTGGCAGTCTTTAAGGTTAATTGGTAGAAACTTAGAAGCTCAGCCATTTGCATACAAACGAGTGAGGGAAAGTATTATTTACGATTGAGTTTTGAAAAATATTACATTTTTCTAAAACTCACTCGTTTTATTTAAGTTTTGTTGCAACTTCTAACCTTTTCCTTTTATTGACTTCATTCGCATAATATTTTCTTCTAGCTACACATCCATGATAGCCACTTTGCTTCAAAAAATTTCACTCAGTACTCGCGTACATTTATCTGCAATTCATTTTTCAAAATTCAAGTTCAGTTGCAGTTTTTAATGCTTTGAATTGTGGATTTATCTTCACTTTCCGTAGAATTGCCCGACCATCTGCTCCACTAAGCATCGAACGTCCACATTTTCTCACGTTTTTCAGTTTTCCTTACACCAAACCTATCAATGACTCCCAGAATGGTATTCCTTGGTCAGCTATGAGAAATTTTCTGCAATGATTTGCATTGATGATAATTTTTCTCTCTTTCAAAGACTTCTGTTTACGACCCAATTCTTCTTTTCATAAAACATACACACCCCTGTCGAGTATTTATCAAACACTTGTGCAAAGCCGCTGCTGTATACTGTTCGTAGCTTCACAAATTTCTCACGAGTCGGGCGTAGGGGAGCTAAAATCGTTACAGTTGTCCTTGCTGTACGAATACTTTTTGCGCCCAGATATTTCACATTTCAGGAAGTTTAATCAGTTTTATCTGCTTTGTACATCGTTTTTTGCTGTTTTTGGCACACCTATGTTGATTTCCGTACACTTATGGTTAATACTATGATGGAAATATCTATTGATTATAAGTTAATTATTGCCTAATAATTACAATAATTGTTAAAATGCACTGGTATACGAATACTTTTTACACTCACTACAGGATTGCAGATTTTTCTTATCGTTATCGTATTGTACGATTTATTTGGTTGTGCACTTGACGTAAATCAGCTGTTGCGGTTTCTTCGAATCGAGAGCTTATATGTCGCTACAGTGCTGTCACACTACAGTGACATTCAAGCTCCCGATTGGACCAAACCGTGAACAGCTGATTTAGGTCAAGTGCATTGTTAAATCCTGGCATAGGTTCAGCGCTATCCTAGGAACGCATTGGGGGAGCCGCATCAATCCCAGTCCTCCATCTCTCTTGGCCAGGTAGAACAGGCCATCTGCAGTACTCGTATGCAGATGTAGGAACTGTTTGACTGCCACTCTAATTTGACCGTCCGCTTCCCTGAGCATCGATATTAAGGCCATCGATAAAAGAAATTGGTATTGGTAATATGTCATTATGTAGGTATGAAGTAATGCAAACTTCAGAGTGGGCTTTAAATGCGCCTTCTAAAACTTCGTCACTACTTCCATCAAATTCGATGGAAACGATGTGGATGCTTTAGATGGGAGGCCGTCCATGATAGAGAAGTTCACTCCCAGGTATGTTAGAGTATGATCATTACTAACCAGAGGAATTCTTTCCCCAACCTTTCCAGAAATGGGTCTCAATGAATAGGGATCGTTCAAATGTAAATTGAAATGAACCTTTCGCGACGGTCAATTTCTTTCGGAGGGCCCAAGTTATTCCACAATTTTCGGGCACCTGGGTCATCTTTTGCCAACAGCACCAATTCGCCAGCAAATGCTAACACGAGTACACTCCTATATAATAGCGCGTATCATAACAATGATATTGACTTTCCTTCTAATTTCACAATCAGGCACTCCATAATGCGATTAAAAAGGAAAGGGGACAAGGGACCCTGTTTTAGTCATCTACGAATCCTATGGCATCTCAATTCCTTTCGAGGGATGCTGAATGACGAGGGAAACTACGGCATAAAGGCCCATTCACAATGCAAACGTAAACATAACCATAGCGCATAGACATAAACATTTACATAAGTGATAGACTGAAGTATTCACATAGCCTAACATAAACGTAAGCAAAATAAGAGTTTCTATTGGATGTGAGACATTCTGATTTACTACTATTGGTAGGATGTGAGAATCGATTTCAAGGTATCGACTGTGTCCATGGCCCGTATAGCGTTAGTTCTTCTATCGGCTTTGCTCCAATTTCGATTCTCGGTTTTGAGTTACCGTTCTGTTATTGGTTTATTCCTTATGTCGTACTTAAGCAGAAGCTTGGAGCTTTTAAGTTAACGTCTTAAGTGTTATGCTTATGCGAACACATTGTGAATGAGTACGCTTATGGACGTAGTCCAAACTTTTATGATATGCCATGCTCATGTTTGTTTGCATTGTGAATGGGCCTTAAGAGTCCATTACCAAATTGGTAAAGGCGTCAGGGATTCCATTCACGGACAGAGCCCACTGAATCGCCGCGTGAGGAACAGTGTCAAATGCTTTGGATATATCTAGTACTGTGCTGACACCACTATCTGCTTTTTTTCATACCACAGACTGCTTCCTGAAGTATTTGAACATTAGCGAAACAGCCAGATTCAGGAATAAACCCATTTGATGTGGATTGAACTTCACCACGAATCGACAAACTTATTATCCTTAGCCTCTTTTGGTATAAGGATGGTGCGATTAGTTTTCCACCCAGCAGGCACAAAGCCAATGTATAAAACTTGGATGTACAATAGGGACAATATTTCAATTTTTGCTCCTGAAGACAATTTGTCCCCCTCTCTTAATTCGGAGGCCGAATCGTGGGCGTTTTATCCCGTATGGATTTGTACAGGTCATTAACCTCATCCCTGTTACGGGGCTGTTAATCGATAATAGCCCAGTCAATGCCCGTTCTAATACACTTTGCCAAAAGCGCTAGTTCACTCTTGAAAATGTCCTGCGCCGTAGCGTAAGAACCGCGCTTCAAGTGCGTTTGCCTCCGTGTCTACGGAGTCTTTCTCAACTGGTGAAGGTGAGTACAGAGGAGCCGCCCAAAATCTCCACTACCTTGGACCGTTTTTGAAAAAATGGCGTTTGAGCGTTTCTGAAAATGCGAAATTTTGAGCTAGTTTTCACAGACAATGGTAGAGTTTTCGAGAAATTTTATATGACATTATTTAAAGCTTATGTGCTCATAAATACAGTAAGGGGAACATCAATCTAATAGTTTTGTTTCATATCTGAAAATCATTGGAATAGAACACATTTAAATCAAAATCAAAACATTGATGAATTATGCAAAGAATTTAATGAAGAACTTGTTAGATAGGTAAATATTATTGTCAATACATTTCATAATTCACAAATCATTTCCATCAAAATATTAAATTACAATGGACTCTAGAATATTAGAAAACTGATTTTAAAGTGGCTACTTGTTGTCATACTTGTAGCACAAATTTTAAAGATCGTGAATAGACTTAAGATCTTTAGGTTTTACCCGTTGTTTTTCTTTAAAGCCAATTGAGCCTAACGTAGATAATTGCATGTACAATTGACCAACAAAGGTATTTACCAAATTGTACAATGATTTTAGACTCTATTTCAAGATAAATGCCTATTTCTGCTGTTTGGTTCCTATAAATGCTTTTCTTTAAATTTCCTGTTAATTTATTTACTACTTGTATTCAATACATAATTACTTATTAAACAACAAAACTTTCGCTCTCTGAATACTTACTGGTATTTAATTTGTGTTTCATACAATGTGGCGTGGTATCATTTAAGCTTAGCGCAACAATAAATAAAGCAATTAGTGAAATCTTAAGATACCACATGCAAAATCCGAACTTCGGCAATGGAATACAATTGCAAACAACAATTGGCCCATGTCAGGTTCTCATAAGCAGTTCTTTGAAAAGAGGCGGTGTCATTTCGTATTCATATAACTGTATTAAAAGTCTTTAGTTAATGTGATAATTTTTGTGTAAGTGCTGCAAAATGCCTAAGAACAAATTCCAGTCTTAAACAGATGGGAAAATAATCATCAGTCAGGTCTGAAATAAAGAGGAAAGCTTTTTACTGCATTTTGTCATTTTTATTATTCACGTGAGTCCATGTATGTTAACTACCGTAATTAATTTTATTGTACTGTACTTGTATTTTCATTGTACTGAAAGTAATCTCAATTTTGTTTGATGCATTTTATCCAATACAGAGTCCAATACAGTGGTCTAACAGTACAACAGATAACGACAATTCTATTTTCATTAAAAAAAGTTACACTAATTTTTATGTAAATTATATTAGTTATTCATTTAAAATGTTTATTATTTTAAGAAAATATGATTATACCGACATTAAAATATATTTATAAATAAATTCTTCTATTTAAGGTTTCTGCCGAAAAAAGAAGTCACCACACAAGAAAACTTCAATGCATCAAGCAGATTCTAAAAAGCAAGCAAATTTATATTCTTTTTTTTAATTACAAAAAAGGTAATTTATTACTTGTCTCTCACGTTGTTAATATTTATATTAGCGGCAAATTGTTTACATTATTATGTTAATGAATTCTTTAAATATCATACAAAATTTATCAAAATTTTGAGCTCATTTTCGGTGAAAACCAGCTCAAAATGTTTTTTTGAAAAATTACAGAAATGTAATGTTTTTGAAAGATCTCTCACGTCGTTAATATTCACATTTCCGGAAATTTATTACCCCTATTGTATTTGTGAGTAAATATATTTTAAATGACTCCCAATGAGGTTTTTCAAAAAATCAAAAATTTTCTTTGAAAAAGAGCTTCAGATTTCGAATTTACAGTAGCGCTTAAGCGCCGTAGAAAATTTCAAAAAAACTTTCGGCGGTGGCAGCTGACATGAATATGTGATAAGTGCATATAGCTAGCAGAGACCAAAGGAATCAAAAAACTAATACGTGAAAGTCTGTGCTGTTCTGTAGCACCACTAGTTACATATACTTTCTTAATTAAGAATCAAAAGTGAAAAATCGCGAGCTCAAATGTTTGTATAGTCGTGTGCCACTACGACAGCCTCTACTCTAGCAGTGAAACATAACTTTGGTAAAACTAGTTGTGCTAAAACAGTTCATATTTTGCGCTAGCGATTCGAACTTGCCACTTACTCTTGCCTGCTGTCATCTATCGGCGCCCAAAGTAAATTGTTTTCAAATTTTCTTAATTTTTCGGTTTGCTAAGAGTAGAACGGAAATATTATTTTAAGAATGTTAAAGAACAATAAAAACTCGTGCAATAAAAACTTGGCAATTTTCTTTGAAATATTTGGAGTTGTTTTTAAGAAAATAGCATTTAAACGGTACTGTAAATTCGAAATTTTGAATCTCTTTTCACAGAAAACTATTGAGTTTTCGAAAAATTTCATAAGACGTCATTTCACGCACTTCCAGTCACAAATGAATTAATGTTTTACAAATTTCTAGAAATATGCATATTAAAGACGTGAGAGTTCTTTAAAAATCATTACTTTTGTATATATTTTTAAAACAAAAGAATATAGCAAAATTAATTATGTCATTTTAAACAGTGCAATTAGCACTATCTGTTAAAAAAAATTTGGAGCCTTTTTGAGAAAATGGCGTTTGAGCGTTTCTAAAAATACGGAATTTTGTACTCATTTTCACAGGAAACTATTGTTTTCGGGAAACTTTATCTGACATTATTTAAAGGACTTATAATTTTTAAAGCACTCATAATTACTTTAATGCAAATAAATTACAAAAGAAAATGTAAATATTAACAACGTGAGAGACAAGTAAAATTTTTTTTTGTAATTTTTGAAAAAACAAAAGAATAGGACAATAAAGCGTTTGTCATCTTATAAAGCTTTTAGCACAATCCCTACCATAAGTTAAACAAAAAAATTGAAGCCGTTTTGAGAAAATCTTGTAATTGTAATATTTTAAAAATGCAATATATTGCGCAAAAGCTACTAAAAGTTTCAAAAAAGTGTACATGACTTAAGTAAAAGAACTAATTATGGACAACAAATTTCATTTGAAGGAAAATTTCTATCCTTAATTTTTGTAGTTGTAGGAAGGCACCGAAAAAATTCATAGTTTTGAAGTTTTCAAAACTTCAGAGTTTACCGTGAAAATCAGACCTATGCCACTTTTATAAGTGTATGTTACTCCATTATTGCAAGAAATTTAAAGAAAAAATTAGTGCTGTTTTTCAGAAAATTTTGAAAATCTCCCGAGGCATTAGATTTAAATAAGATTAGATTTAATTTATTTAGTCAAACAACAGTCAAACCTGTTTGTGACGTATGGGGAAGAAGATTATCCGCGCACATTTTCTTGAGTTCCAGAATCCCTTCCCGTCATTTTAACTAAAAATAGTTGAAGGATGAGTAAAAGTTTAAAATAAATAAATAAAAATTTTAAAGAAGCGCGAGATTAGCAATGTTTGAAAACAATAGACATGTTCGTTTCCGAGTTATTGGAAACTTATTTGCACCGGTAAACGAAATGCAATTATGATTGTTCTGTATTGCTAACAAAATAGTAACTGGAACCTCCACTCCTACCATTACAAGCAAAAGGAGAGTTCAAGAAAACGTGCGCACAGTGAAGCTACATTTATTAGATTCACAGGGATTCATGTAAAGTACACCCCAAATTTTAAAGAATGTTTTTCAAAATCTCAAAGTTTCGACTCGAACCAGATGGATTGGTTTCTTCAATTTGGAAAATAAGGACCACTGACACCAGACGGACGGACGGAATTTTAGATATAGCGGTTTGTTTGACACCTTTGTAAAGTACGACCATTAGATCTTCACAACTTGGGAAACGATACTTCATTCTCCGTTACCGCTAAACAAATTAAACTGAGCTTACTCGTACAATTGTTTTGCTCTATACATTTAGACTAATATTAGTTTTCTTTTATTAATACACAATGGAGTAATTCCAGAAAGATATAACCTCACCCTTTCTTGGTTCAGCACTGGTCATTTATTGTTAGTAATCCAGATACAATTTATACATCTTTATTTAGAGTAGCAAGTGGTAAAGTCCGCATGGGATAAGAGACCGATTAGCGTAATTACTGTTTTCGAGTAGTGAATTTGGCATATCTCCAATATAAATTGGAAGGTGTCATGGCTGATCTTCTGCGAGGAGAGTTTGTAAGTTCCCGCGCAAATTCTGCTGCGACAATGAAGCGATATATAATTTGAACTGCCTTCGTATGGCTGCCCCGACTCAGCTGATTACCTGTATTTCGTCCGATCCAGCGTTGCCCCGGCTGCTCAGTCCGCAGATTCCCTAAAGGGAGGCATTCGTGATAGGGATAACTCTAATGCTATCACAACATTTAAACACATGGTTTCATTTTTTAAAGGTGTTTTTAATGTTCCTATCTGAACGAGGTGAAACCTTTGGCTAAAATTAATCCTTAGGACTACCTTTTATCTAACTTATATGGCCGTACGGACCAGGGTTCATCATCGGCTTCCGGGCGGTGTCCTCCCCGGCGGTTACAACCTTTCCCGCGGGAGCGGCGGCCCTGCGCCCCGGTGCTTGGCATGGTGCGGTCGGCGGCAGACTGCGTCTCGCCTCACCCCTTTGCCCATCAGCAAGGCGGTCGGGGCGACAGGCGGCGTGGTGCGGTCGGCGGCGCGTCCTTCCCCGGCCACGGCGTCGATGCGACGTGGTGGCGCCAAGAGCGCTGGTCCGCGCATCGGCGGCACGGTACGCGGCTGCGTTAATCGCGTCTCGGCCCGTCGTCACTCTGGGCTCGCGGTCGGGCACTTACAGTCATGGCCCACTGCGCTCGTTCAGAGTCAGCGCCCCCAGAGGCGGCCTACGATGTGGCGTCAATGCATCCACTGGCGTCCCCCCAAGAGACAAAGCAACTCACCCTCGCCCCCCACCTCGGCAAGGTCCACCTACTTTGTGTTGTCTCCCTGATCGGAATCGGAATGGCAGGGCTAGCGTCTTGCAGTTGCCTTCTCGGCTTCGGCTTCTCGTGGGTCACGTGGTCTTTCCCCGCTTCATTTCCTGTGATTGTCGGGCGCGCGTCACGCGGTTTCTTCCTCCCAATCGCGGCGTCGATGACGGACGCCCCGAGTCTCACCAAATTCTGCGAAACTCGAACGTCGTCCAAGTTCTGAGAAAAGGGTGCAGCGGCGTTGCCGAGCTCGGAGACTGTAGCGTCCGTATTTTCACATGAGTCACCGGATGCGGCGTGGTATGGGTTGTGCCAAGACAATAGAGCTGCATGCCTCAGCGTCCCCGACGCCCAAAAATGCTTGCAGGTAGAGAAAAACTGCACATTTCCTGGCATCTTTCGCAGCAACGTTTTATTCAATATAATTTTAAAACACGCGTCGCGACGGTCTCATTACATTATATGATGTAAGTTTGCAAGATATTATAAATATGTTTACAGTGTTAGTAGCACAGTAAAAAAACCACAATTAAGAGTATGGGTGTGTGAAATGTGTCCTACACAACGCACTAGAAATAACTTCGTAGATGCCCGAGAGAAGGCAGCACAAATTAAAATATATAATTTTAACGGTTGGGGCTACGGTCCTCGTTTGTGACGGGGCAAGAGTTCTGGTGAAGATTTCTACCCCAATTGTAGATAATTGTAGCGCATGTTGACATTTACCCATGAAGGTTTATCACCCAATTCCAGGTAAGGATACTGCTTGGTAAATCGTACATGAATTGTACGACTAGGGATGTGAAAGCTTTTGAGGTTTATTTTATTATACACATTGACAAATTGAAATTTGGGGAGAAAGACTTCCTTACTTCCTTCAAAGGTCACAGACCAGAGACACATTTTTCCTGTTACACTGACAGATGACTTGGCATTAAATGGAGAAGATCCTGAAGTTTAGCAGTCATATGTTCAAACAATTATTCACTCATCGGAGATATCGACAACTGTACTGATCAAGGTCACAGAAACGCCCCCCCAAGAAACGCGATACTCCAAATTGTGAAACTTCAGGGAACGGCGGAAAACAATATTACTCTGCATCGGACATTATGGCCATTCCAAAGAAAGGTTTGAATAGAAAACGAACGCGGCGAGGAAAGGCCACCATACTGACCATGTCACCTCACAACACTGCACAGCACTGGAAAAATAGAAGCCCTTAAATAGCAATAAGAAATCGCTTTCTGTAACTCCACAAATTAGAGAGGAAAGGGAATGAAGTTGCCACTGAAAACACCTCAATAGAACTATGACCTGCTTACGAAAAGGAATTCGAAGACCCTCCAGCTGAAGACTGGATCCAATATAATTCGGGTAAAGAGAGGTGCCATGAAAATGAACTTCCTATGAGGGAGGACAATTTCTACGATTTGTATACAGTATATGGTTTAAAAAATGAGGTTTTTATTAGATTATAATTGACAATTGGAGTCTTCATTATGACTATGGCTGGAGAAAATAATGATTAAAAAATAAAGGTCAGATTTTGCGATTTAAATAAGATTTTTATTTAAATAAGATTTTTTTATCCAAATAAGATTTTTAAAAAATGTATGTTATTACTTTAATCTAAAATCCTTAAGTGATTTATTTATCCTTAATTACTTTAAAAACAAAAGTATTATAACATCAGTTTTTAAATTTACCATTAAATTATTCTAATTTTATTTAAAAAACAGATACTATATATTTGAGGGGGTTCGGTGCAATACCATCCTACCTATATATTCTTTAAATTTGTTACTTACAGTTGGATGCTCTTGAAACACTTCTCTTGCGTCCACATTAACTGCAGCCTTAGCCTTAGCCTTAACGAAAAAGCTTGTGGCACCATCTCTTAGCATAATTTAGAAAAAAGGCATTCTTCGTTCAAAGATTTTTACCATTTTTTGTGTTGTGTTTTTACACTAATAAAAAAGTACTTATAGTTGAAAACAACGGAATTCATCAAAAACTTAACAATGTAGACGTTATGAAATATTAAAAATTCTACTTAAAGTTGTTCTGTTATCGAAAAATATGGGATATAATGGTTGTTGGCATACTTTCCCATTTAACTCTTTGACAGTCAGTGGGATGAACGCTTTCCATTTAAATTGGAATTTTATCTACATACACATAAAGAAAATGGTTAATATTATTAAAACTAGTAATGTTTACTACTATGTTATTAGTTTTAACAATATTAATTTTGTTCTTTAAATGAGTATTTATAAAATTCCAATTTTATTAATACCCATCATCTTTAAGATGTACTTTATGTGGGATTAAGAAACATTTGAATACATATCTAGAATTATGGACCCCCCTTAAGCTTTAAATCGTTTATCTCGAAACTATCTTGGTGTGTGTTAGGGCGGTATTGCTGCTAAATCAGTTTTTAACTTCAGACAATTAAATGCTGAATACAAATTAATAGATCGTCCAAGTATGTTAGTATACAACTCCACTACAAAATTTTTATTGTTCTTCATTTCACAAGTTTGTTACTCTTATTGTATATTGTATTGTAAATTTTATTATCGCAAAATTGTTCAATTATATGATAAAGTTTATAAGAATTATAATTTATTCTGTGTATTAACATTGTAGTTGATTCAATTTTTTATACGAGTAATTTTTATTTTACAAATATTTAAAAAATAAATGTTTTCAATTATTAAAAATACTACATATTGTTTTAAATTATTGCTTTTTGTAAAATAACTTGATTTAAATCATCCCAGTCTATATTATGACATTTCAGAATCTATGTATTACGTTGAATCATTTACCAATAAAACTGGTGTTACATTCATTTAATGCATATAAGCCTTGCAAACACTATACATTTATTTCAAAAGACGTTTAGATGTTTTTAATATTCGGACTTCCGCTCCATTTATGTAGAACCTTTATCCCGCACCCGAACACTGCAATGATTTTAGACATCAAATTTAAAGATACGCCATTCTTGTTTGGATAGTATATTATTCATACATTATTTCATAGTTCTGTGTAAAAAACAAACCAATATACCAGGAAATTTATTTTTTTTAATAAAAATGCGGGCTCTAGTCACACGTTACATATATATATATATATATATATATATATATATATATATATATATATATATATATATATATATATATATATATAGTAACTCACCCGTGGTTTCTGGGGCGAGGATGAGGTTTGCAATAACAGTCATTTAACTTTAACAAAATAAAAATTTAATATCTAGAATGATCATGAGGGATGGGTGATTTTACATGCCATTTTACAGATATTATAGTGCAACCTTTTTTAAATTAACTTCATTGGTTGACTCCATATAAAAACTAATTCAATTAATAAACCGAAATGAATATTGATGCTGATCGCATCTTCTCTCCAGCTTCGCTCAGGAAGTGTCCTTCCGCATTCTAGCGAAGGGAATGATTACCCTTTGTTGTTGGCGTGGCAGTACAGCTCGCCCAGCTGGTAGGGTTGTTAACCGGCGTCAAGGGCGGGTCGCCCCCGGACAGCTGCAAGGTATCACGGCCGCACTTCAGCGGGGCCGTCCTCGTCCTCCTCTCACCATTAGGCCGGACCCATGGTTGGCGACACTGACCTCCAGCCACCCACAGCTTGCGTCGGCGATGACGGATCAAAAATCATCCGTCTTTCGGATCAGGTAATCGCGGAATATCGACTATCGTAGGCGGGATAAGCCGGCCTATGGCACGTGACAGCGTGCTACAGTGCACCGATAACTGACTAATGCAGTTCACGGCCAGCGAGAATACTTCCCATTCCCGGGTGCTATGTCTCCTTTCGCGAGAATCTCATGTGATTCGGAGCCAAAACTCCCTCCGCGAGGTTTCTAAGATGAATTACTATAAATTACTGACTTCCCTCTGCAAGATTTCTAAAGTAATCTGAGGGCTCGACTTCCATCTGCAACATTTCTAAAGCAAGTCTCTGTGGAAGCTGCTCTCCCGCTTCTCTAGTGAGAATCCTCCTGATTGTGCGAGATTGAATTTCGCGGAGCAAGGTGGGGCGGAGCTTCGACCAATGACGCGAGATCCTTCCTAACAACAAAAAATTGTCGTTTGCCGCCGCGCGCAAGCTTTCTCTTGCGGTCGGCGAAAAAGTCGGTGTGACCCCAATTGCGAAGCCGCACTTGGGTGCCGAAGTTCGTTGTGCCATATATCTGTCTCCCCAAGAGGGACAAAGGTCCATCCACGGCCGGCGAAGCGACAGCGGTGGGCCATAAATTTACCCTCGTCTCAATATAGCAGGGGAGGGGGCGTGGGTGTCAGTTATCGCCATCCCAACGGCCTCTGTGGCCGCGATTTTATTGATGGATACCCGATGTTGAATTTGCGGCAGCTCATACCGTTACATCGGGGGGCCTCATTTTTCGAAAATGCCATGGGCCTCAGAGGATGTAAAAACTGTTCTGTCGTCATAAAACGAACATTCAGACATCGCAATAATTTTGATGAAATGCTAAGTGTTGCATATTTAGAAACAATTAAGAAGATAACGGTTCTTATCAACAATGCAGGTTAATTATTCCGAATCCAAAACCACAAACCAAGTACAAGCCATTTCACCGTTCTCCACAAGAGGTGCCTGTCACAAACACTAATCATCCACCATCTGGCGAAATACCGTTACCAACACTGCACGCCAAATAGCCATAGTCGCTCATTGCGCTCGTACGCCGCACCCGGACCGTCACTGTCCCCGGCCACGCGGGCCGGCCGCTTTATAGCTCCCGAGCCTGCGGAGCGAGTCTCCCTTTTTCCCGCGCCATTCCGGCTCAATGGGCGGCCCGGCCGCCGCTGCCGCCCTTCCCCCTAGCGGCGCCTCCCAGCACCTTCCATTGCTGGGCCCGACGCTCAGTCGATCGGTGCCAGAGAACCACCGGCCTCTCCGGCGCGCCGCTGCCGCGGCCCTATCTGTTTATGCTATAAGCCACATGACTAAGCACTGCAACTGAGCTTGCTAATTCGTGTATTGTAGGTGTGGATTTCCCTCCTAATTTCAAGTCGAAAAAAGAAAAATATGTTCGTTTATGAACATGACGACGGTATGAATGATACTGTAGGAACTGCATACTGTAGGAATCGCATTGCTATTATGGACATTTCATTTTCATCTGTAGAAGAAAGGTTTCAATTTTCTTAAAGAGCAAAGAGATGCGTTTAATTTTGTATACTTCTTTAAGAAACTAGCAGAAATTAGTAAATCAGATATTAAAAAATTGTAAGGATATATATATCGGACGGACGTTTTGAAAAAAACAACACTATATCGGTATCAGGAGGCCCCAAAACACGCATTTTGTTAAAATCTCGAAATCGATTTTACGCAAAATTTCATAACTTTCTCTATACTATATACATACATTACTCAGTATATACGTACGTAGACGAGGATGTAAAACTATTGTTGTTATACGGAAAATGGCGAAAGCATTATCTGACATCCCAGACGGTCCACAAGAGAACCGCCTGCTTGCATGCCTCGCTCCCGGCCCACTCCTTCTACTTCTTAGAGCACCCACACAGTTATAGTGCCTACTACCTCAGTCTACTGCCTCTTTAACAAGTAATAAGAAGCTGCCTCTAGCCGGGGGCCGTTCCTGGCATGTGTTCTAAGTAAGGATTAATTGTAGATCCGCCCTTCAGGGTGCGCTGCAGTCGCAGTGTTAGAAAAAGAAACCGAATGTTAGACAGAAGGAAAGTTCAAAGGTCAGGAATGCAACCGAGCACATCCGAGTTCTACCCATCGAAATCCCTGCGAAAGTCGAAGATTTTGTCATGGAGACGGGCCTCGAAAGGTCGTTCTCTTCACGTCTCCCGAGTGAACACGTGTTGTATACTAAGACCGTTAACCCTGTAAAAGTGGAGAGAATTTGCAAGAATCCGATTCCGAGTAAATTCAGTGCACATTTAAAGGCTGAGGATTTCATTGCTAATGTTCCATAAGGATATTGGGCAGTAGTGCAGTTCCGTGTTTACGTGAGTATATTTCCATGTAATCTTTTAAAAATTAAAACAAAATCACAGATTTCGAAATTAAAAACAATTAATACTACAGTTTTTATAATGTGCTCCAAGACCCTTTCTATTATATTCGTGCATTTAGACCTCACACATTTGTTTGAATGTTTTCACTGAGATAATTTTAACAATGTTAATTTACACGAGGTTCTTCAAGATTGGCTGCTGCATTGTAATGTACTACATTAGTCCCACAATCATCAGGTAACGTTCTTTGAAGTGAGTTCATATTTTGCATGATTAAAAAAAATGAAAATTAATTTTTATTCTCACTATGTAATAGTTCCTGCTTATCTGCTTTGAAAGGAGAGGATGAGATCAAGCACATGAGAACAATGGAGCGTCTTCCTCGTCTGAAGTCATTACGTAATCTAGGAAATGGCAAGTGCAGTACTCTCAGGCAGAACCATCAACCCCAAGCTCGACGAGCCCGACAAGTCTGACGAGGCAACAACCAAAGCATTGAAAATTATTCTCAAAATTTCTAACTTGAAGTCCTGCCATTCTTTTCCTGCCACCCAAAATTTTAACTATAAATAATTGAAAGATAAATACAAGTTTGAAAAACAATAATAAAAAATTAAAAAAGCGCGAGATTAGCAACGTATGTACAAAAAATAGACATTTCGTTCCCGAGTTATAGAAAACTTATTTGCATCAGTAAATGAACTGCTGGTTTGATTTATCTGCATTGCTAACAAAATAGTAACTTACCGTTATCTCAACTTCTACCACTACAAGAAAAAGGAGAGTTCAACAAAACGTGCGGATAGTGAAGATACATTTACGTCCAGAAGAAAAATCCATCTCAGCATTTGCTCAATAGATCGGGGAAACTGGACAAAAACCTGATCGAGATGGGGTCACAGAAGTGGAATGACGTATTCGATAGCTTGAACAGTGGGAGAGGCAAAATAAAACAAACATAAATACACTTCAACAGCTCATTAAACGAAACACCTTTCGTAACACAAACAAGCACCGTCTTTTTGCTGTAGAAGGAACTTCAAACTTTTAAAATTGAACCATTTAAAAGAAAAATATTTTCCCTTTTGCAGCGAACAATTGTTAATTTGAATCTCTCATCAATTAGGACTTCATTGAAAACTGTATTCGTCCACACACACGACTTATTTTTTAATAAAATTGAATATTTCTGCTTTTAAACACAATCAGTTCGTGACTAATCTTGTAAATGTTTAGATGTGAACGTAAATAGTGCGCTTGAAGCATTAACAGCAAACCTAAAACTTCATGTTCTTTCAAAATTTATTTTACTCAAGAAAGAAATTCCAAACCACATAATTGGCCTCCATATTTTCATGTAGTTTTAAACAAGTTTTAAAAAAAGTTTCACTCCTTTCTCAAGCTCTCTATACCTTAAGGTTACACATTGCATAATGGAACTCAATATTACTAGTTTTCGCAATAAATGAAAAATATTTCATTAATAAAAACCGGTCATTAACTTGAAATTCTCTACGTTTTTCTCATAAAAACACGTGTAATACAAGCCCTTTTCTCAAAATGCAAACAAAATTGTTGACCTTACGCAGGTCATTCCTTTCGAATCGCCTCTCGGAGGCTACTCACGTAACGGTAGACTGTAATGTTGATTCCGCCTTCTGCAAAGTACGACGCTATGGGGTCTAGTAATCTTAATTATCCGTAGTGTGCAGAGTAATCCAGTGCCCTTCGAATGCCGAATTATTCGTAAAAAATACCATAAACCGTAATGCAAATCTAGACCCCAATAGACCAAACTCCAACATTCTAATTAAAACTAAGAAAGGAATAAAGGAAAAGTAATTAGCCGCGTATTAGTACGGTCATCTAATTACAATCATATAGATTTTATTCTTTTAATATGCATAAGCTTATTTGAACAGCATTTCATAGTAAATCTACGCATACGGATAACGCATAAAAATGACTCCATTTTATTTCGTGTGTCCACCTAGTTCAAGCCCCTGCCTGGTTTGTATTTTCAGACTTGACTGTAGACAGGTACTTTCTGACAAGACTTCAGAAATCGACGGTTATGAAATTAGAGTAAGTAAGGAGTCATACCAATTTCAATTAATTTCATATTACATAATGCAAGAATATGTGCATACACACAAGTACAAAATATCACATTTCTGCACCTCACCGAGGGCATAGCCCTGTGGGAGAGAAATGATTTTACGCAATTCCACGTATTGCAATAAAGATAATATCAAGTTTTAAGCACAATGTTACAAACACTTACATTATTACAATCGTGATACCATCCACACAAGCCGACTTTTTAGTCGTCAGGAGACTGAACAGGATCTGCAGGTGTATAATTCACAGTATGCTCAAATCCCTGTGTCAACCAATGTTGATATCAAAATTGATAAAAAAATAGCTATATTCAAGTTCATTATTTTCATCATATCTTGTTTGTACAGGGAATTTTTTATCATAGTTCACATGAGGGTTATATGTATACCCAAAGGTTTTTAACATTACCAGATATCGTGCCGAGAATATTTTATAGTAAGAATCCTTAGTTTCTTTATTAATGACTAACACGTTTCTATAGTATTTGTATTTACATTTCAAATTGTCACAAGGACATCAGTTTTTGAACTTTACATTGATTTATCAGTTCCCTCGTAATCCAATTTTTACGATGCTTATATTTAGCAGAGAATTTTATTTTGAATTAAATATGTTGGTTGCACCCTGTATCTTTTTTATTTAACGACATAAAGCAGCATCCATGTTATCTTCGGGATAAACCGTTCCTGCTGTGGTCAGCCTTTCTACCTGGCGCATACTTAAGGGGCGGCGGGCGCCAGCCAGTGAAGAGCCATCACCAGTGAAGAGCTCCGGTCAAGGCGAGGAAGGATCGGCCGAACTCCACGCCGTTGCGGCGGCCGCGGCTGGTTCCCGGTCCTGCAGGAGACGCCCTGGTCGCTGCCGGCACCTGATTCAACAGACGGTATATCTATGTGAGTACATCCACTGCCTTTCTTTTCAGATTACTATCTCCTGATACAGCTCTTTCAAAAGAAAGAACTAAGCAAAAATTACCTAATACAGTTTTTTACAAAGAACTAAGCACTTTGTAATACAGCTGTTGTCTGGTCTACCCTCTGTAATGGATGGCGGTATTGTTGACAAGGCAAGGGAGAAGCGCGAACGGTCTCGCACGCTCTCGGATCGAGGCGCCCTGGTTTTCTCAACAGGCTGGTTTTGTCAAAGTCTCGGTTGATCCTGAGTAGACGCGCGCGCCGCTACCTCGGCCCCCGCCGCCGAACCTACTACCTCGCAAGGAGAAATCCCTGCTGACAATTCGCTGCGGGAACCCCACAGAGGCTCGACGTCTCAGGGCGCGCCCTTGCGAAACTAACCCTGGACACGGAGGGGAAAAGACAAAACGTCCACTGTGTCAAAACCTACTCGAATCGCAAATGCACTAAAGGCTCTGATGCAAGCCGACTCTGACGGGTGCATTGCTGACCTCCCTTTTGATCTGTTCTCACTGTTAGCCTCGTGCCTGACACCTGCCGACAGGCAGGCTCTCTCGAAAGCGGCGGACCAAAGCGGAATTAGGGAGTACTACGCCCTCTCCGCTGGAGCGTAACCTTTACCCTGACCAACCGCCTCACCAACTGCCGGCAAAGGCAAGAAGCGCCGTCTCTCGGGTGATAGGCCGAGCGCCGCAGCCGGAAAGATACCTCTTACCCAGGTATCTCCCACGAGCTTTCTCGCGCTGCTCGCGGTCGATGAGACCGAGATGCAGGTGGACAGCGCAGCCGAGGGTAGCGGTGAGCCCGACGCATCGGAAATCCCAGTAGCCAGCCAGCAATGGCGACCCGGATGCCCACGTGAAGGTCCGATCGCCGCCTGAGGCCGTGTCGCCACTGCCCCCCTCACCACCACGCGGAAATGCGCAGGGCCCTCCTCCCTCCACCTCTAACCCTAGGAAGGAATCCTAGTGGCGACCGAAGCGGTGCCCTCCGAAGGCGGTTTCGCTGAATGGGTTAGGGTAATCATGCGCGGCTGTGAATTTCCGGTCGCGGGAAAGCACTGTGGGGAGTTTTTCTCCCTGTAAGCGCGGAACGCGGACGACCACAAAAATATCTGCGAACCTAATTGGGCCACTTCACCCATGCACGAAAGGAACAGAGGGGACTCAAACTACGTGAGAGGCCCTCTGCCCCAAGTGACAGCGGAAGAGGTGGCCGACGACTTAACACAACCGGGGAAACCTCAGTCCACTGTTATCCAGCTTAAAAGGGCCGGAACGGAATTCTCATTCCATTAGGCACCTACTTCGTCAACCTCCCTCCGGGTGACGACGGCAAGTGGGTCTTTGCGCGGAAAGGTATATGCAACTGCTCTGCGCACATAGAAATTGCCAGGCAGACCGATAGCGGTCTGTTCTGCAAACGATGCTGCAGATAATCGCATACCCGGACCTACTGTCAGGTTAAACCGCGGTGCATGCACAGCGGCGAAGACCTTTTGACAGAGTTCTGCGGGAACAGCAGTTCACCAGCGTTTTGCTGTAAATGCCAGGACAACCACTCTGCCAACTACGCCGGCTGCAAGGCGAGGAAAACTGCAGCGAAAACATAAACAATCGCAAATAACAAAAACACCAAGTCGAGAGTAGATGAAAACGGCCGATTCTGGAACACCAAGATGGCGGCCGTGTCCCAGAATCGGCCGTCTGTTATCTACCGGCTGTGGTCACTGGATGTAAACAAAAACATCCGATGTCAATAAAAACATCTGGTGTGTTCATTTGAGGTCAACATCCGGCGTCCACATCCGTTGACAACATCCGGTGACAAAAGCCGGTGCGTCCGCAAGGCCGCGGAAGTGCGAAGGTCGCCGCCGCCAGCTGCGGGGACGTCGTGACGTCACGGCCCCACAGCCTGCCTACCTGTGTACCAACCTCTGCAAACGAAAACTAAGGGGAGCAAACGGGAGCGGGGAGAGGAGTTTTCCCTGCACGGTGGTGACAAAAGGGGAAATGACATGACGAACAACAGAGAGTAGGCTAGAGTAAGTATTTATTGATCACAAACATATACATTGTTTGAGGTTCTTTACATTGAAAATACACAAGGGTTGTTCACAATCTCATTTACACGGACGATATGTTGAGAAGGCACCGTAGTACCTTGAGATTGACAGCATCGTCTTCTTCGACGGGGTCGGCGACGTTGGTGAGGCGTTTACCTGAAAAATGGTAGTTTTCGCCGTTTTCCCTGTGCATCGAAGGGTGTTGCGATTGATGAAATCCCGTTGATACTGCAACGCGTCGTCGACGTAGCGTTTTGAGGCCGCATCGTCTTTGTGTATGGGCATTGCTAGGTTGACATTGCGTGCCTTTTGCACGTTGAGGTTGCCCTGTTTGCTGATTTGTAATTTTGGAATTTTTTCGAGATGTGTGTGAATGTCATTCACATGGCGATCGACGTACGTTTTGGTTGTAGCGTCACGTGGCTCTGCAGGTTGGCCGACGTTTGTATTTCGAAACACATCAGCGTTGAAGGGTCCAGCGTTTTCCCATTGGCGTAGACACTGTCTGATTGGCAATCATCGTTTGTAGATCGGCGCGCACATCTTCGCAGGACAATTTGGATAAGTTGAATAGTAAAACAAGCAATTGGAAACCATTCGATTTTTCGTAGTGCGTTGGCGGGGAATTAAACGGCATTAGCACTTTCAGTTTCAAAACAAATAGTCCGAACAAGAGCATGACGAGACGCTCGTGTCTACGGCTAGAAACGAATTTAAGACCATGTTGGAGGCTCACGAAAAGAAAATCGCACACCAAATGTCCCTAAAACAAACAAACAAACAAAAAAATACAATCAATTTTTTGAAAATATTACTTCAAAAATTAGTAATTCATTCTACTTACGTCTCTTTGAGTGGAGAGTATACGAAAACGGGGCAGGATTGATCCGCAACCAGTCGCGGTGCCGTGGCTTCGCTAATGCAGATTGCCGATTCTGTTGATGTTGATTTGTTTTCGGTGACGAACTGTGATGTCACGAACGTTAAGCGGTATGCGTCAAAAGCATCGTCCTCTTCATCATCCAACAGTCCCGTAAAATCAATTGATGCAACATCTGCCCCCATCATTCGCCTTTCCAACATATCTATTTGAAACTGTTAGTTCACGCGATAAAAAAATAAACAAGTAAAAATATATAAAATTAAACTGAAAATAAAGGAAAAAAAGAAAGGAGAGAACAAATACTTACGATGCCTTCCGCTTTTTTGACATCGAAGATGTCGTCGGAAATGCAATGACCACCATCTCCTGCTCCTTCAATCTCTCGAATTGTAGCCATCTTGACGAAAGAGTGGTAGCAGCAGCAGCAGTAGCATCAAGAGGGTTGTACTATTCATTTTTATGTTGAGAGCAACGCTTCTATATACACAGTGAACGCGGTAACGGTTTCCCACGTTCTTCATTTGAATTTGAAAAAAAAAGTGTTTCCAAGTTAACCGTCCACAAGTTTCTGTTGGCAGGTTCGTTTGTAACTTCCTATGGTAAAACACTATCTATTTCCGTTTAGTTCGACGAAATAACCGGCGCGGAGTCATTAACGTTTCCTCCCGCGTCGTGGTCGGTAATCTCTTCCTGTGGTGTAACGTTTCTTCTGTAATGTACCCCCTCGTTAACATTTCCGTTCTGTTCAAAATACGCGGTGGTTCCTAATGAGTTGTGGTGCGCAAGTGGTTTACGCAGCCTCAACATTACTTCAACATGTGCTTTATAAGATTTCATCATTCTTCAATGTGCCATACCTTAGCGCACAGCTACTGTTAGTGTAGTGCATATTGCTGTAGTTTGAAGTGTCTTCGCGACGAAGAAAATTATTTTAAAACGGTATTGTGATGAGCCAATTGCAGCATCACCACCACCGTCATCACATTCACCACTACCACCTCGCCAGGAACGTGCGACTGACCTACAACCAACGCCCAATGACGGTAAGTTTTTTATTTACTTTCAGTTCATCACAAACATTCAATCATTCTACATTCATAGTCATTCATTACTTTGAATTTCGTTTGTTTCTTCAGATTGACAACCCCAACAACGTGTCATGTATTGCAAATGCTCTCAGGTGGACGGATGTAGTACAGTCTTTAAATAGTCGAGTGCAGCGTGGTATTATTGCAAATTCACAAAATATTCACATTGCTTAATCGTTGTCAAGTTCCGTTCCAACTTAAATTGTTTGAACTGTTTTCTCCCTCACATACTTGTTTCAAACTTTTTGCGCAATTAGTGTCGTTTCATGATAGAACGAGATCACCCCGTGACACATGAAATGATCGGTGAGATACAACCGATCTTTCTAAATGCTCGCGCAGCCGTGGTGACTGAAAGTGATAATATTGCTGAATTTTATTTTCAACATATTGTTGTTCCCGGTAATTCAAAATTCGACAAATTTCAGGAGCGCGATAGAGGAAAAGCGCTCTATGAAATCGTCGCTCTTCACAGTCACATACATTTTTCGAACCCATTTCGCATTCTGGATCTTCGTATATTCCGCTCCCCGATAGTATTGCTCGTAAAGCGGTGATTAATATTCGCAATCGTGATGATAAATGTTTCCTGTGGGCCATCGCATGTGCCCTCTTCCACAGACGACGGGCCCAAGGAAATAGTAGTTCTTTAAGAGGTACACGGCAACGTACCAGTACTTATCTGTCTATCTTCAATGATCTAGAAAATCATCTCGATTTGCCTGGCATCTCCTGGCCCCTCTCTATTCACGACATAAACGTTTCGAAAAGCGAAATTCAAATTATTCTTTTCATGTTTTTAATCTCGTTTCGCAATCTGAAAAAAATTGGAATGTTGTAGGTCCTGTACATTTCGCAAAAAACAAAAAAGAAAATCAATTCAATATATTGTTATATGCATCAAAGGACGTGACTCACTATGTTTGGATCAAAAATTTAAGTAGGTTCGTGAGTAACCAACATAATACGCACGGAAATGCGGTTTTCGCTTGTGAGCGGTGTCTAAATTTATTTAGATCACAAGGAAAAACTAGATGCTCATGAATGATAGTAGTTCTGTGGCACCAGCACGACTGGTATTACCTTCTTCACCAGCAGAACAATTTATGCGCTTCAAAAGTCATGAGAAACAACAGAGATGTTTGATTGCGGTTTATGTTGATTTTGAAGCACTCACTGTTTCGATCTCTTCGTGTGAGCAATCCAATCTTCGAGCTAATCAAATGCATGAGCCCTTTTCGATGTGCCTCCAAGTTGTCTGTAATTTTGATAAATCTCGAACGCAAAGAATAGTGTACCGCGGGCATGACGTCGCCAACCAATTAATACAATATTTAGAAGGCCTTGCGAAGGATTTCGCAAAATCTTTTGAGCACCAGCTTCCCCTCCTCATGCGGAAGGAATACTAAATTCATTTGAAAATACTGACGCTTGTCACATTTGCAAAAGGATCCTGTTCTTCCAAAAATTCTATTCCTGTTAGGGATCACGACCATTTCTCAGGCCATTTCGCGGAGAAGCCTCATCAAGATTGCCAATGTCAAACTTCCGGGCTCCCAAACACTATTCCAGTCATGCATAACGGAAGCGGGTACGATTGGCTTTTCTCCTACAGGCCTGGACAGACAGTAGCTAACGAAAACCTGAAAGTTATCCTCACAATCACGAGAGATTCGTAGTCTGTTTTCGCCAACGAATTGAAAAGTGAATACGCTTTTTGGACTCTTCTAAATTTGTAAGTGCAGACTCATGTCTTGAGTCATCTCTTGTGCGCCCAGAAACAATTGAAATTCACTCGGGCACGGTTTCCCGACATGGCCCCCTCTTTGCCCTGGCCCTAGGAAGGGCGTCTTCCCCTACGGACTATGTTAAATTGCATTTCGAAGTTGGAAGAAACGTCTTCGCCCGACGCGAGTTTTTTTCAGGTCAGCTCACAAACAACAATCTCGCGACGCGGAGTACTCTCACGCGCGGGCAGTGTGGGGATGCTTTCTCCATTCAAAATTTTTAGGTGAATACGCTGATTTGTATTTGAAAATCGACGTTCTCTACTCACCGACATTTTTTGAAAACATTTAGAAATCACTGTTGTTTTGGAGGTGTACGGTCTCGATCCGCGTTCTATTACACCACTCCCGGCTCTCGTGGGACGCCATGGCCTTAAAACAACTTGGTTGTGAACTTGAAGCTTCTCATGATGTTTGACATGGTTCTCTTTTTTGAAAAAGGCATTCAAAAACCAATGTGAGGTTCTCGTGCAGTAGTTGGACGCCATGCCGAGGCCCAAACACGCACACGTGGGAGATTCCTTCAATCCATCTGATAAGGAATCTTATCTCTCCTTTTGCGGATGCAAAATAACATTTAATGGATACAGTAGGACATCACTACCCACAGGGACAGTTAGATGGTTGTCTGCAAACGAAATTCGAACTTTTCAATCGTCAAGCAGAGCGGCCCGCCCAGACCGATCGCGGACGAACGTTCTCGAAGTCGACCTCGACATCCAGAACGAGATTCACGATGAGTTGAGCGACTTGCCTCCTTTGTCCGAAGTCACGTGTGCCCCCGATACAAAAAGCAGGCAAGTCAGTTAATAACGGACTGCTCTTGCCCATCGTAGCTATGTCATTCATATTCAAATTTAATTCAGGCAATGGAGTTGGCGAGTTCAACCTCACCAACATCCATCGCATTTCCTGTCGTTTAAACAAAAAACCTTGGCTTGCCACATACAGTAGACCTCAACAATTCACGACCGACAGTGTGCGTCCTCCCCCGTCGAGATACATTTTTTTAAAACTCATGCAATAATTTCCGTTTTATTGGAAAATCGATGGGGACGTACGCAATCATCGTCGCATTATTCTTGTGAATAGATGTTGGGGAAAGAATGGGGCCAGGAATCTATATTGCAATCCACGCTTTCGTTCGAAATTCACCACGCTCAAGGGCGGATCTTTTGACTATAGAGATATTAAAAACAGCATTGAAGTCGCCGAAGCCAATATATTTAGCTGTTTTAGAAATTTAGAATGTACGAATTTTTTTATAAATATTTGTAAAGTACAATCTTCGCGATCTTCACCTGTCTGTATATGGAACACCGAATTCATTCATATCTCTTTATCAACGAACGTGTACTGCTGAGATGGAATCGGTGTTCAGAATGGTTTGACACATCTTGCTTTCCCCCAAATAATTCTTTTCCACATTCACACCACGCAATAAAAAAAGTATTTCGGACTAGTTAAGGACGAATGTGGAAATGATTCCAGGGTTGAATTTGTTGGTTTACGACCAAAAATGTACTCCTTTCTGACCGCGGTCTCCACCTGTCACTGTTTCTAGAGCGAAAGGATGCAATGTTCTGTTGCTAGAAAAAATATATTTCAAAAAAATTATATAATATAATATATATTATATAAATATATATTAATATATAAAAATTATATATTAAAGGACGTTTATTTCACGATCGCCAATAGAAGTCGATAAACGTGTTGCATTTGATCTAAAAAATCATCAAAGTTTTTGCATTTTGTCCAAATAAAGCGTCCGTTGCTGCGTGGCACACTCAAACGCTATGGTAAATAAATTTTCAAGTTTTACTCTGGTTCATTTCCGGCATCTGTGTGTACGCGTCCGTCCGCTCCTTCAGCGTATACATTCGTCCCTGCAGGCGGGGTTGTAGAGTAGGCATTAGTTTAGATTTTTATTTTTTCAATGGTATATTATTTCAATGTTTCTTTATTTTCAATGTAGAGTAGTCTATTTACATTTATCTTTGATGAACATTAGTTTTTTTTATTTTATATTTTATTGTATTTCATGACTATTTATTTCATTTGTTGACTAGGCTATATAATTATTTATATTCATTCACATTGTTACCATAAGAATGAATGAGAAAAGGTTGGGGGAAAATGTAGTAATAGTAGTAGACGAACATTTGCAATGACATGACACTGCCGACGACATCATTCAGAGATCGACCGTCAACATGGCAAGACCTCACACGGAAACCATCTGCGAAAAGATTGGTGACGGAGGTGACAGCGGATGGGAGAGCTGGCAAGATGTGGAAGAATCTCGAGAACGTTGCTGTGGACCTCGTCGTCAACACCTCCGAGGAAACGGAAGCTGAAGGAAAAAACGTGAAACTATGGAAAGGTATCTCCGACATGGCAACTGACATTGCCATCAGTGCGAGCCGACTTCACGACTAACAGACCGCAAAATCATACATTGAGAGCAAAAAGACTATTCGAGACTGTCGTTTTTATGCCTGCGGAAATACTTGGCATCCTGGAAGTTCTCGGTCGTCTCTTTAAAGATCCAATACAGAGGGCGGCTCTGCAGCAACGTGTTGTTCTCATCCGGAAAGTTATTCAGTGCCTTCCCTCTCCAGACGAAAATACTCCTCCCAGATATGAACCGCAAGACTTATCTTTGTAACGTGATAATGATATGTCTCTCACCAATTCTCATTCAGTCAGCGCATGGCAACATGACAAGACGTGAAGCGAAAATCACCGCCGCGAGGTTCGCCTAAGATGTCCTCGACGTCAACAGAGGATGGAAGGGTGACGAAGCCAAAATGTAGAGTAACATCGTGAAGGCTGCAGACGATCTCTCCGCCTTCATGTCTGAAGAGAGGGGTGAGCAAGACAAAATCTCCAAGCTATGGGATATCTCCGCCTTAGTATGGAATGCTGCCTACACCGCAAAGGGACTTCGCATAAATCAGATGTATCATTTCGATGACGAAAAAGAACAGACTATTTATGACATTGCCGTTTTCATGCATGCGAAAGTTCTTCCCATCATGGATCATCTCATTTCGCATCTTCAAGATTCATCGTCTCGATATCATTCAAAACGCAATCCATCTAAAAAACACGACTGCGGAGGCGTATGTTATTCATCTGGAAAGGTGTTCAAACTCTTCTTACTTCAACCGTCGAAGAATCTGGGGCGGAAACGGCATCCACCATCACATCCACATGAACACGAGACGGAAGTGTGTCACACATCCTGTCAAGTTAAACGGACAAAGCGGAAGCGGTCTTGGACGGAAGAAAAACGAGAGAGCGTGTAACGACACGCAGTTCACTCTCGATCGCAGCTCGAGTTACAACACCATGGTTCAAAACAGTGTCCTACGCAATGTTCTCCGCACTCAAGATATTTTCGGAGACAAGTCGCTCCATCTCGCCACGCGACATAGTCATCTCAAGTCCGTGCTATATCTCATCTCCGTTGGTGCGGACATTACCATTAGGAATAAGCATGGACTGACAGCAGACGTCGCGGACGGTGAAGATGTCAAAAGAGTGTTATCCGATTTCAGACAAAATCGTCCAGTACATGTTTCTGACAGATTGTAACTACATGTGTTTGTGTGTGTGTACGACGACAGTGTCAAACACCATCATGTATTTTTAAAATGAATAAACATCATCAAAAAATTATTATGAACAATAAATGCTTGTTCTAGCCTACTCTGTTGTTCGTCTTGTCATTTCCCCCTTTGTCAGCACCGTGCAGGGAAAACTCCCCTCCCCGCTCCCGTTTTTTGCTCCCCTTAGTTTTCGTTTGCAGAGGTTGGTACACAGGTAGGCAGGCTGTGGGCCGTGACGTCACGGCTTCCCCGCAGCTGGCGGCGCACTTCCGCGGCCTTGCGGACGCACCGGCTGTTGTCACCGGATGTTGTCGACGGATGTGGACGCCGGATGTTGACCTCAAATGAACACACCAGATGTTTTTATTGACAGCGGATGTTTTTGTTTACATCCGGTGACCACAGCCGGTAGATAACAGACGGCCTATTCTGGAACACAGGATGTGTGACCTCATGGCCGCCATCTTGGTGTTCCAGAATCTGCCGTTTTCATCTACTGTCGACGCCACTTGCAAGCAAAGTTGACAAAATCGTCACATTCTTAGCAGTGGCTAAGGTAAACCACCCTGCACAGGCAAGGCGAGCGGAACGGGAAGAACCAATCTCTGCAGCTCGAAAGGGAATTACGGAGAGGGTGAACCGTGCGCCTAGCCCGCCCCAAGCCACTCAGACATCAGTAACGCCCGCTGCTTCTTGTGAAGCGGAACTTCAAAAGAAGGTCGCTGAATTGAAGCAACAAGTCGCCCAACACACCACACTCCAACCAAAATGGCTGAACAACTAAATCAGAGAAACGCAAACACCATCCTCTAGCTCCTTCCTAGCTCTGGCCGCTTGGAACATTAACGGATACTCCGGTCAGACTGACTAGCGTGAAACGTTTATAGAGCTTTTCTGTAACAAACATCGCATTGACATTCTGGTGCTTTAGGAATCTAAACTCAATAGCTCAGATCATATGGAGCTGCGCGTCATGGCAATTGACTGTACCGACCGCGACGGTAGTCATCGATTGCCGAACGCCGCTCAATACCCCACCACCTCCAAGCTGTAGCAATCGTGGCGAGGTCGACGGAAGGCGACGTAGCTCTAGTATCTGTATACCTCGCACATAACAGACCTCTAATAGAGGAATATTTTGATGCAGTGCTCTCCCTAGCAACTCGCACGGTCCTGGCGGGCGACGTGAACGCCAAGTGCGAAGAATGGGGATGCAACACCACAAATAAGAACGGAACCTTACTAGTATGCTTCCTGTTATCACATCACTCAGTGAATCTCGTCCCACCTTTTACCCCTACCGGTTTTCGAATTATCCCAGGGGAAAAACCCGAAATCCTCGACGAGGCACTCACGGCCGGAATCATCCGGGTAACAATGCCAAAACCAATCTCCTTTTCCTTATCTGACCACATTCCTCTCACCTTCGCTGTAGGCAGCATACGTTCCTTCAGCTGTCCCAAGCAATGGGTCCCGCAACCCAAAAATTGGAACGAGTTACGCTCACTACTCGCTACATCACACACAATTTCTCTGCAAATCATTGACTAAAGAATCTATTGATGCACGGATACAAACGCTCACAAAACATCTACAGTCGGCTCACAGGAATGCAACGCCTGTATTTTCAACCCGAGGTAGAAAACCTTTTGCGCGAAAAACGCAAGGCTAGACGGCTCTGGCAACAGTGCACAAGCCCCGCACTCACAACGCACTCTCAAACCATCACGCAGCCGATTGGGAAAAGCGCACGAGATCGGAAGCGATCACTCACGAGAAGACCTTTTCAAACTTCAAAAGGCTCTAAGGTCCGTACCGAACACAAACACAGGCATTCGAGGACCTGACAACGTGGAAGGAAAACCAACAAACCTTTTTTCCGACCAAGCTAAGGCGGAATTCTTCGAGGATATGTTTGAAAAAAGGTGCACAAACAACACCTCGCAGACCACGACGAGGAAAATGCAAAGGAAACCATCGACACCATACTCATACACTGCACTATCCACAAAATCTCACAAACTATCACAAGCATGAGCAGTCGCAAGGCACCGGGCCCCGACCAGATCGGTCCCCAAATCTTGAAAGAGGCGTTTCCGATCATCAGTTCTTATCTAACACCTTTACAACAGCTGTATCACACTACGGTATTTCCCGGAATGCTGAAAAAACGCGAGTATTTCAATGCTCCCGAAGCCTGGTAAAGACCTCAATCTCGCGACGAGCCACAGGCCTATCAACCTGCTCCCAATCATGGGGAAAGTTTTCGAAAGGCTAATCCTCGCGCGAATCCAACCAGCTATCTCAAAAAACATACGAGATGAAAAATTTGTCTTCCCACCGGGACATTCAGCCTCACTGCAGGCACTATGTATGGCCTACCAGATATCCGCTGACCTCATACTCTCACAGGATGTACTTGTATACATCGACATGGTACAAGCCTTCGACAAAGTGCCACACAAAACACTACTCTCCAAACTAAGACGAAGAATTCCAACAAATGTAACGGATATGATTAAATCTTTTCTCACAAACCGCACCTTCGTGATCAAAGTGGGAAAAGCGATATCCTCAAAGCGCGGGATATTTGCTGGAGTCCCGCAAGGCTCCGTGCTCTCCCCACTACTGTCCTCGCTATATGTCAATGCCATACCACAGATACCACGAATTAGGATTTTCCTGTATTCTGACGACATAGCAGTCCTAGCAAGAGGAATAAACCTAGATCATAAACTAAAAACACTACAAAAACAGATGAACCTGACTCTGAAGTGACCACAAGAAAACCACGACTTTCTCAGCGGAAAAGTATCACGCAATCTGGTTCTCTAGCCGCAAAACACAAACACACAAAGCGGTTCACAACGCCCAAGACAATCTACCTGGTGTCACTTTCGACCGGAGCATGCACCGGCACTTAGATGTCACGCGAATCCGATCGAAATTTTACCTAAGTCCCGTCTTCTAAAACCTCTCCTAAAGGAACCTACACTCCCCTTGGATCTTCGCCTGGCACTCTATAAAACGTGCTGCCGGCCTGTGGTCACCTATGCCGCAGCGACGTGGTGGACCACAGCACAGAAATAGATGGACACACTTGAGTTAATTCAGAATAGAGTTCTGAGACTCATATCTCACCCTCCGTTTCGGAAACGCCTGAAAGTACTGAGGAAGGAACTTGATAACGAGTCCTTCACTCAATACTTGAGACGGCTATCATTCAATGAAGTTTACCAAGGTTTTCAATCAGACGAAGCTTTAGCTACGCTAGAAAACTTTCAGAGACATTTCCGTACGAGCTCTCTCTTCAGACATACTAAGAGCGTAGAGCGAAACCTACACAAACTACTTACACTAGCAGTATAACGCAAAAGGCGTGTGCACTGTATATACGATCGATACGATCAAGTATCCTCTGATCAATACGATCATGATGCGATCGAACACCACACTGACCTTCGGCTACGCCCAAAAAAACAAGCCCGCCAGTCCAGTTGGAGGCTCAGAGAGCAGCTGGTGCACGGTTGTCTACGCCGTACGAGTCCGGTCATGGACTCGGTCAAGGAGTGCACGAGTGTCAACACGGCCTATGCGGCAGCCTATGCGACAGTCGGAGGGTCAGCGCGCGGTGTGGACCGCGACGAGACGGCAAGCCGTGCCGGAGGGCGCACGGTAGCCTACGCCGAGAGAGGAGACTCCACGGAGAACGAGCAGGACGCTCGTTGCACGGAAGACCCAACCCTGCGGTCGCGATCCGTGCTGGCATTGTACGGACGCGCAATGAGGGCGCATTCGCGCTTCAAGTATTCTCCATGGTGGGAGTGGGACATTGATCTCGAAGCTAATTGTAAAGTTCATGTGGAGTGAATAAAGTTTGTTAATATGATGTACCTCCTTCATTTAACAAACTGTCAAGTTCCTGTCAAAAATTTTCAAATTTTCGGAGGTATATTTATTTTTTTATTTTTATATGGTTTTCCATTATATGAGGTGTTCTTAAAGTACTATTTAGATACACAATTGTGGCAAAAGGGAAGTCAAATCTAAATTATTAATAAAACGTGGAAAATATGACTATATCAACTTTGCCGAAGATGACAGTACAAGAACGTATGTCCCCTCATACTCTTTTCGGTATTTTAATAAGCGAAATATAACCAAATTCGTGTACATTGGTAATATAACAATGGACAAGATCAGTATTCCTCAGAATAACTATATTAAAATCACCAATATTAAAATGTTTTATGCTTCACCTGAGGTAGATGTAATGGAGTATAATATCTAAATGGCCCTTGTAATGAGATATCTTAGATAGAAAATTAGAATGGTTTCTTACCAGTGTGAGTGCGCATGTGACGAGCCAAGTATCCTTTTTCAGTGAAGGTCTTCTCACAGATGGGACACTGGAAAGGTTTCTCACCATTGTGGGTGCGCATGTGCATAGAAAGGGTTCTTTTTAGAGTGAAAGTCTTCTCACAGATGGAACACTGGAAAGGTTTCTCACCAGTGTGAGTGCGCATATGCTTACCCAACGTTCCTTTCTCAGTGAAGGTTTTCTCACAGATGGAACACTGGAAGGGTTTCTCACCAGTGTGGGTGCGCATGTGGTTTTCCAAGGTTCCTTTTTCAGTGAAGGGCTTCCCACAGATTAAACACTGGAAAGGTTTCTCCCCAGTGTGGGTGCGCATGTGACGAGACAGGTGTCCTTTTTCAGTGAAGGCCTTCTCACATATGGAACACTGGAAAGGTTTCTCACCAGTGTGGGTGCGCGTGTGCCTATACAAGAATCCTTTTGCAGTGAAGGTCTTCTCACAGATGGAACACTGGAAAGGTTTCTCACCAGTGTGGGTTCGCATGTGCTCATCCAAGGATTCTTTGCGAGCGAATGTCTTCTCACAGATGGAACACTGGAAAGGTTTCTCACCGGTGTGGGATCGCATGTGGCAAGCCAAGTGTCCTTTCTGAGTGAAGGTCGTTTCACAGATTAAACACTGGAAAGGTCTCTTCCCAGAGTGGGTGCGCATGTGACGAGCCAAGTATCCTTTTTCAGTGAAGGTCTTCTCACATATGGAACACTGGAAAGTTTTCTCAGCAGAGTGGGTTCGCATGTGGATATCCAAGGTTCCTTTGTGAGCGAATGTCTTCTCACAGATGGAACAATGGAAAGGTTTCTCACCAGTGTGGGTGCGCATGTGCTTATCCAAGTGTCCTTTCTGAGTGAAGGTCTTCTCACAGACGGAACACTGGAAAGGTTTCTCACCGGTGTGGGTGCGCATATGACGAGCTAAGTGTCCTTTCTGAGTTAATGTCTTCTCACAGATAGAACACTGGAAAGGTTTCTTAGCAGTGTGGGTGAGCATATGCCTATGTAACTTCCCATTTCTACTGATCATCTTATCGCAAATGGGACGCTTAAATCGTTTTCCCCTTTGGATACTGCTGTTTGGGAGCTCGTCCTTGCCCTGCGTGGTCTGGTCATAGTTGCTGTTGCTACTCTTAGGGATGCAATCCAAGTCTGAACTATGGCTCTGTTGTGTCTGCATTGTGTTGGTTTTCTCTGATGAAAAACACCCATCACCTATCAACAAAAAAATACATTTGTATCAGAAAAATTCAGGTGCACACAAGCAACAACAAACGTCTGAAGCTTAACAATAAAACATTTGGTGATATAAACATGCAATGCCGGTGCAGTAGTTGGGAACGGGAAAGGCCACAGTTTTGAAAAAGCGATTAATATTTTTTAATAAGAATGGGTGTTTTGCAATTATTCAAAAAAGTAAAAATGTGTAATATTTAGAAAAATGATTGAATTGTTATGACTTTCTGAAATCTGAAATTAAAGAAGAAATAATCCTTTATGTTCTGACCTATATTTCTGACCTATATGACCTATAGAGAAAATGTCTTCAAAATTTTAGCTCCTGAGCATTTTCTTCGAATGACCCAACCAGTTGAGAACTTCAGTATTCTAAAACATCGTTTAAGGCACGGATATGCAGTTCCCCGTGCAAATATTGGCCAAAAAATATTTATATCTAAGATCTATTTCAAAAATGGCTTGATTGGTTTCAATGAATGCTTAAATCTTAAAACACAAATGACAAACATTACTAATGATGATAGTAAAATAACATAACTAAAAACAATGGACTCTGCATTAATCTAAACGTAAATAATTTTTATAAACACAAGGTACAATGATAAACTTTTTGGCACTAGGCTTCCGGTGAGATCGTGCGGGAGAAGCCACATTCAACAAAGAGCTACAGTTGCCTGAATTATTTCCTTTGATTCTGATGTCTGAGAAAATACCCATGTATCATCGGTACTGTGCACTAGTCTCAATACAAACAGGGTGAAGCTTTGTTATTCATATTTCGTTAATTTTGGTAGTGCCTAGTGATGCGCCGGGCACTGCACTGGCGGCGCTAGAGGTGTCTCTTGTGGAGGGGTGTGGGCGAAGGTGGTGGGTGTTGGGTGCGTTGACGGCTGGAGCGCGGGGCGAAGTAGACCCTCGCCGTGTGAGAGTAGAACCAGGCCGCGCTCTGGGAGATGCTTCCGCTATTATGCTTTCTCGAAGGGACTCCAGCTTAGGGCCCGAAGCCACTTTTTGTTGGGCGGCGTTGGTCTCCGTACTGCACTCGCCGAAGCACTTCCACCGAGACACACCCAGAGCCTAGCAGAAGGCGCTGACCGCTTCTATTTTTCTTTTGCGCGTGTTTACTTCCTGAGATGACACGCCCGGACTGATTCTCCCGAAGCACTATGACTGCTTCTATTTATAAGTGGTGGATAGTAGGGGAGTTCTGAGAGAACTGGGACCCCCATAATTAGCATTTTAATGGTGTTAGAGCGGTCCCAAAACTCTCTAAGCAGCAATGATAAATAAATATGACGTAAGAAGGGGAAAGTCCCAGAACTCTAAGCAATGTTAAATGACGTAAGAAAGGGAAAGTCCCCAGAGGGCGGTCCCAGTTCTCTCCGCAATGTTAATTGAAGGTAAGGGAAGGGAGTGTCCCAGAACTCTCAGGAGGGTTCTAATGAATTCTCCGGAGAGTACAGGGTGACCATCGACATTCGCGGAAGAATTCTCAGAGAGGTCATTGACATCAGAGCAGTCCCAGTTCTCTCCGCAATGTTAAGCGAAAGACCCCAAACTCTCTGGAGGGTTCTAATGAATGACATTGAGGTAGGGTGCGAACGTGACAGACAGAGCGCGCTAGTCACAAAAAACCTCTTAGAGAGAATTTAAAAGGGAGTTGTTGGACGGTAATCATTTCATTCACGCGCACAGCCAATTCAGAAACAACCAAAAAATGTCTGAAGTGACCGACGTGTACTTCGACTCAGAAGATGACGAGGTGTTTGACGAGTCAACGTCCGTGGAAGGGGTGCGAGGATCCCACGAAACCACGCGACCTGGAAGGTCGACGCGTGATCAACCTGGGCGATCCGGTCGACCACCAAGATGCTGCGACGAAGCTGTATGTGGATAATCAATTTACAAACGCGCGGGAATTCACAAACTATACTTTCAAGGAGCAGATAAAAAGACTCGACGACATGCGGTCCGATTTACATAACTTATCAATGTAGACGTGAGGCACGCGAATGTAGACGTGAGGCACCTCTCTCGCCGCCCAATGTGTCAGGAACGTGACGGGAAGATGAGCCAAACTTTTGTCATCATGGTGACTGAGAGAGCCACACCGGTCACGAAGGCGTTGCAGAGCCCGCTCAATATTGTCTGCGGTTGTAGGAAGGTGGTGGTGGTCTCCCATCACGCGTGCGTTGAGTGCAAACACGCAGATGTCGTGTATATAACTCGCGCGTTCTATCTAATCACCAGGGATGTTAGTGGGAGGTCAGACAGCTTGTGGATGATTGAAAGAGAATAGATATGAAATCATGGCTACCAAAGCACATTGTAGTGATGTGTCACCATTCAGTGGAAGAGCCCCAAGACGTGTTGAATGCCGATAGCTTCAACTTTGATGTGAAGGGTATTTGTAAAGAGCATGTAGAGCTTGCGGTGCGCGTCCACACATTTTTTGGGTGGTGGACAGCCGTACACCTCCAAGTCCTCCACGCTACAGTCTACATACTCCCACAACCACTTACGCTTTTGATTTCCTTTAACGTAAATTTTCGAGACACTCTCAAAAGCCTGGCGAATCACGTCACGTCACGTCAGTATGGATAAGTGCCACTCGTCCACTGTGGGGTGGCGGGGTGATAGTATTCAATCCATGCCTTTGTTCTTTGATCCTGCTCACAGAGTTCATACACGTGACAAGGAGGTTTGAAAGTATAAGTATGTAGACACTGATCGTCTTCCGGATTGCGCGGGATTCGCAGTACCGTCAACAATTTTATGATAAATTGTCCGTTTCTGTAATATCCCTGAAGGTCAGCAATGACAGTTGTGGAATGTGAACAACCGTCTGCCCCTCCAAACGGATGACATCGCCGGCGTATTGTGTACACATTTCGTCTAGGTAGTGTGGACAGAGGCGGCGGCGGCAGGGATGGCGGTGGCTGTGATAAAGGCTATTCTTCGTCTAAATACCATGGAACTGATGAGGGTTGGGATGGTAACAACTCGTTATTTTCTGCTTCTTCTTCTTTCGCTTCTTCGGTAGCGAAGAATCTCCTCACAAGAGTAGTAAATTTAAACCAAGTAAAAGCAGTATCCAAGTAGCGCAACATACTGCGGTTTGTACGAAATCAGCAACAGACATGTATAAAAGACGCAGTTATCAGCCGCAATGATGTGCTTAGGCCTCTCTGACAACTTCCAACGATTCCACTCCTCTTTTATAGCAGGGGAGAAAGAAAGAAAGGCTTATGATAATAAAATTAGCTATTCACGTTGTTGCTAAGGGGTGGGGGGAGAGGGGGTTATTTTTTTGTAAGTGAAAACCTTTTTACAAAAGAATGTGAGTGTTGAAGCAACATGATAAGACAAAAAAAATCGACCGCAGCTGCGCGGCGTTGTTGGGGGGGTTCCATTGTCACGTGTAGCAGCTGCGGTCTATTCGAGTCAACATGATTGTGACACATTCTCTATCTCTCTCTCTCAAATCTCAATATCTCGGGCATTCACCCAAGAGTTGTGGCGAGTGTCGAAACCCAGCCATTTCACGAGACATTGTGGGCCCTTTTTGCGTATAACACGCTCCACTAAATAATGGTTAGGGTAGCGTGTACGTTGCAATTCTTCTGCGTAGAATCGCCCCTTGATTGCTTCACCTTGTATGAGGTCTTCGAGTGAATGTGACGAGATTGGAAAGATGCACGCGCACAATTTTGAAGAGTACAGTGCCCCAGCGCGCTTCATAACCTTTCCGAAATGGTGAGCGCTTGTGCGTGTTCACAAGAAACAATGTCACCAACGGAAGCGACGCATCAATTGGTGCATGTCAACCGTCTTTGGCGTAGACAGTGCGCAGTAACTTGTTGTCCTATACGTCTTTCTGTTTCATAACCGTTGTTCTATGCCGAGTTATTGTAATCGTGAAGCAGGACCAGGGGCATGAGGGTCCATCGGCGGGTACCTTCGGCGGAGAAGCGCCGCCACATGCCCTCTTTCAGTGTCCGATTGAAACGCTCGATGACAAGTTGGAACAAGTGGAATAATGGTGAATAGATTGTGCAGGCAACCATTGCTTGGAAGTGCTATTGTAAAATTGTGTACCATCATCCGTTTGTAAGAGGGTCGGTTGCCGACCGCCGCTGGATGTTAAGATGAGCTCAAAGTCTTTCACAACTTCATCACCGGTCTTCTTTTTGAGGGGTTCGGAACTTGGAATACACATCAATTACCGTTAAGATGTACCGCATACCGCGATTGACTGTCGCATAAGGCT
>BOPP01000009.1:11019894-11036920 GCA_017312745.1 Gryllus bimaculatus | reverse complement strand
AAGCGCGCCCCGGCCTCCTCGAATTAATTTTCAAAAAAGAACCGAATCTCACAGTTGTGCAAGAGAGATAAAATTCTAAAATTGCAAGGATGTGTATGTAAAATTCTGTGAACGTCATGTGTAACATTCTAAAATTTCTTAATTGAATTTATAACCAATCGCATAACTAACGTAAGTCAAGGTTTAAGAAACAACATTGTATTCAATTTGCAATATTAAAAAAACTTATTAATACATTAGAGGAGAAACAAACAGATGCTTCACTAGTCTGAGCCCACTGCTAGGCCATGGTTCAATTGCGAAAATCAAATCTTTCATTTAAACAACTTCATCATTACACAAGCTAAGTCTTTTTGTGACATGAATTGTAAATAACGAAACTGAACGTTGAATAAAATACCTGTTTAGAAACCACACTACCGTGATAATATAACAAAAGAACGAAATTAAATTTCCGGCACCGGTAAAGTTTCGTTTCAGAAGCAGATTTGTTAGTCTATAGATTTCTTCGCTGTGTTTTGGACTTTAAGTTTCGCTAGGGTACTTACGTTTGGGTGCACAATAAACAAACGAAATGTTTAATTTTGCATAGTTTCGTTGTTTCCCAGAATTATTGCGTAGCAACTCGAACATTAATATAAGAAACTCTAAAAAATTCAGTTTCATACATCACAATGCTCTATTCTAATTTTTTACTTTCTCCCTATAGAAAAAGTTACATCACGCTGCGCGAAAAATGTCGAATTTTCTCGGCAAAACTCTTATTATTAAGACCAATAACGAAAAAATAAATTAATCCAGTTGCTAAATTTAGATGGGGGATCCTCTAAAACGTGGTGTAGCCAAAATCCCCGTTTTGTGAAATTCCCCTTGATACTGAAAAACCGATTGATAGCAAACGTCTGTCTGTGAACAATGCTAGCGGCTAAGCCGTTCAGCTTATTTTCTCCCAAAGTGATATTCTCCGATCGGTTTGGCTGATGTCGCGGCCCCTTGAATTTCAAAGCGATATTTCAATTTTCGGCGGTACTTTTCATGAAGCCTTAGCGACATTTTCAAAATTTTTAAGAAAATGGCGCCATCGATTTTGATTAAATTTATCACCATAAGTTGTAAAAAGTTGTAGAAAGTAAATTTTTTAATACTGACAGGCTATTTTTAATGAATTTTATGCACTATCACAATATGAAGAACGTGATCCTTATCTTCTTCTAAAAAGTACAGAATTTGTAATTCCGATGGGCATTTGCGCACTTCAGTGCTTCAGAGGCACCATCGGATCCGCTTACCGGTGAAGGAGTTAGCGTTTGCTTTTGAGGGTCTGCAGAGCCTCAGAGACGGCTGTCTTTTTAAAGAGAAAGGGGATCTTGCCACATTGTTTTCTTAACAGCTCAGACAATGTTTACCAAGTACTGTACTCACCACTCCAATAGTTTGTACCTTAGGTTCATGAAATAATTAAAAATATATCACTCATTTACCTGGGGAACATGCTGTGATCTCTTGTTTAATTGTAGCAACAGAAGCACCATCACAGCAGGATGCAAGAGGATCCTACAGAAATAAAAAATATATACAATCTCTTAATGGAGTAAAATATTGATTGAAAATTTTTAACTTCCTTTGGGAGGGAAAATGTAATTTTGAAAAATTCCTGTAATCCATGTTGTCCTATGTTTTGCAGCCCTGGATCTTAAATTAGAATTGGAAGGAGATTCTTGGTTTTCATTCAGGTCGGATAAATAATGTGAATTGTTCGTTTCATAAATACAATAATTGATATTTAGTGAATTTTCTACGGTGAAACTTAAAAATAATCCCACATGGTTTTGTCTTCTAGAAATTTTCAATCCTAAAAGACATTTAAAAATTACATTCTCCTGTACCTGTTTATATTTATTAAAAATTATTTATATATTAATTCCGGATATTTATGAATTTATTTTATCTAAAATATGCATTAACTCTGCATTGAGGTAGAGTCCAAAAATGCATGAAAAATGCAAAATAACAATTTAAATAGATTCAAATTTACATTGTAAATCTAAAATTTATTTCACCACTAGTAATACTGATATAAAGGGAATTGTTGCAAGTAAACTATCCCTTCTTTGTCACTTTGGTAGCAGAATCGAATTTTTTTCATTCGTGACATTGTCTCAAAGAAATACTAATGTTGACACCCTTCCGAAATTTAGAAAAGGCATCCACGAAAAAGAGTATTTGCTCCTTTGCATTTGTGAAATCGTATGCACTGAGTAGTAGAGCATCGTATATCTAACACAGAGAGCTCCGTAATCAAAAGGGTTTGGAGGCTCTTTTCAAAATCGGGAATGGATTTCTCGTAAGCGTACAATCCCTGTCGGCATCAGTGGAATATATTACGCTCGTGCAAACTGCTACGGTCATTAAGGATAATCGGAGAGAACTGGGGCAACTTGACGTCATAAGTCACCAAGCCACGCCACGATGACGTCATAGTTGTCCCAGAGCTCTCCCTTATGTAAAGTTAATAGGGAGTGACCTAGGTAATGTCCCAGACCTCTCGAGAGTTCTGGGACGACTGATAAGTAACGTCACAATGACGTCAAAGGTTTTCCCAATGTTAATTAGGATGATATCGACAGTCATGGCTAGTCCACAGTAAACTTAACGCTCCGCGCGCGAGTTTTGAATGTGGTTTGTCTGTAAGAAACGTTTTGAATGACGTCATAGTGAACAGGAGGGCAGGTGCTGACCTCGCAATTTGCTACACCGCTCTCTAGGTGCAGCAATTTTGAATGAGTTCGTGCCCCGCAGCGCGCTTCAATACTTTCGAAAACGGTGAGCTCTTGTGCGTGCTCACACGAACAATGTGCCCAACACGGAAGCGACGCGTCAATTGATGCATGTCGACCTCTGTACTTTGGCGTTGACAGTGCGCAGTAACTTGTCCTTTGCGTCTTTCGGTTTCATACCCGTTGTTCTATGCAGTGTGTTATTGTAATCGTGAAGCAGGACCAGGGGCATGAGGTTCCATCGGCGGGTACCTTCGGCGGAGAAGCGCCGCCACATGCCCTCTTTCAGTGTCCGATTGAAATGCTCGATGACAAGTTGGAACAAGTGGAATAATGGTGAATAGATTGTGCAGGCAACCATTTCTTGAAAGTGCTATTGTAAAATTCTGTAGCATCATCTGTTTGTAAGAGTGTGTTGCCGACGGCCGGTGGATGCCAAGATGCGCTCAAAGCCTTACACAACTTCATCACCGGTCTTCTTTTTGAGGGGTTCGGCCCACGCGAACTTGGAATACACAACATTATCGTTACGATGTACCGCATATCTCGATTGACCGTCGCATAATGCTGCATGTCGAGGGCGCTTGTAGTTCTTTCGCTATACCTAGACGCACAGGTGACACTTTGTTGACGGGTGGTGGCGGCTTTCTATCCTCCTACTGTTGCTTCTTTTTCCTCCGCATGGTGACGATGACTAGATGATAAAACCAGCAGAGCGGAGTTCGTGCTCTATTTCTACTATTTCACCATCGTGACCATTGTTACCGGCGGCTTTGGAGGTTTGTAGCAAGCGTAGTTTGTCAACAAGTGTGTTGGGGTCACGCCAAAATTTCGGGTCCGTCGGGCGCAGTCTCGAAACGCAGACCTCTCCCTGATTTGAGATTTTTTGTTTAATTGACGTTTTGGGTTTCTTCTGCTCGGAAACAGTTATGCAATAATCAAACTATACTTCCATTTTTATTTGTCGTGTCGTATTGTGCACCAGGCTTATAGTACGTTTTGTGCTGACGTATCATTTAATTTGTTTATAATTGGCCACATCGTCTGGCGGAATGTTGGGTTTCTTTTCAAAAAGGAACTCGAAAAGACACTGCGTAGGATCAAAGACCTGGTGTGCTATAGTAAATATACCGTCATCGTTTATATACATCTCTTTGTTACCAACATTAAGTATATTGTAAATGAAATTAGGACCGTAAGCTGTATCACTTTTCTTCTCCCATGCAGCTAGCAATCTTTCTCTCCATATGCTATCCTATTCAGCTTGTTGTGACTCTTCGTCTTCTTTAGCTTCCTCACGCAGTTCTCTTTTTTTGGGAAGACCACGGTGATGAAAAGTTTTTCCTTCTTTTTGGGGGGAAAAGATTTGGGAAAAGACGTGTTTACGCCGATATTGGCGTATATATTTTTTGTGTGGGCATCACAGATAAGAGAGGTAGGTTTTTTGTCAGTTTGCATTGCTTCGGTATGATATTCGGTATAGTATGAACGGGTCTTGTGACATACGTTTTGAGGAATCGTTCACGCTGTTACGTGGTGACGGAGGGCTTTATTTTATTGCTTTATTAGCTCGCGCTAAATAATCTTTCCAAAGACGATGAGGAGGGGAGCGATAAGTGCACAGCCTCAGAGCACTAGCTGTCATCCGCTGTCTAGCTGACACTCCGCTCACACGCAAACTATATTTCTTTGGGCAGCAGCGTGGGACCAACAGATCAGGAGTTCATTATCCATGCTGCGAAAAAAGAAAAGTGTGTTCATTAAATCCCGCTCCCATATATGGCGTGAGAGGCATCTAATGCTTCACAGTCCACGGACATCTGCTGACATCCCCGTAACACAACGTGATAGTGGAAGTAAAGCACACCTACCAAGTCGTTTTGTTTTTCGTATTCAACAAAAGTTTTTTTCCTTTGTCTTTATTGGTGAGTTATACAACAATTTATATTACGCGCGCATACACACATACTCACACAATGGATCGAAACTTCCTTTTAGGAGACTTTTTAAAAATTGAATCTCTGTGAAACTCTTGATGTTCTGGAAACTCAACACAGTGGGTCAACACTTACTTTACCAGGGCAATCTTTTTATAAATTGTTTCGATTGCTGTGAAAAAGCAGGACGAGTAGAGGGTCGCGGTATCTCTCGCTTTCTCTCCTCGTACGAAACCGTTCTACACAGTGTGTCGAAACACCCTCATGTGTGTGTCATTGTATCGAAACAGTACAATGTTTAACATTTTTTTCCTTTTAAGAATAATATTCTCTATACCACTCATGCAACAAGACCAGTCACGTTGATTGTGTCATCGCAAATGTTCCCCAATGGACGGATGTTGTAGTCTTTGAATAAACGAATTTTCTTACTAGTTGCCGTATTCCTTTCCATCAAATTGCGGATGCCCGATTGCGGTGTACTTTGGTTGCGGTTGACTTTGAATGTTTGACACGCCGTTTCTTCGTGTCGACCACGGCCGAGCCAACCCTCCCTTCAGCCCTATCAATTACATGAACCTTTTGCTGTCGGTATAAAGGTTGCATGCGACTTTGATACGCGCTCGCGGTACATCTCACATCTTGGTCCCGATGCTATTACAAAACATTTAGAAATTTTAGAATCACTTGCCAAAGAGTATGAATACCTGCTGAATCATCCGATTCCCAGCATCATGACGGAGGCGGATGAGATAGCTTTTCAAGCTGCCAACATTTGCCATATTTGTAAACAACCTTTTTTATTAATGAAATAAATCCTCCTATTCGGTATAATTACCGCCTTGATCACGTTCACGACTTTATGAGTGATCTGCCGCCGTGCCCAGAGACTTGCATACCTCCCGACTCGAACAGCAGACAAGTCAAATTGATGGTCACGCTATGCCCAAGCGTCGCTACATTATTCACATTCAAAATTTACTTCAGGGCATGGAGTTTGGTGTACAACTTTCAAAAATTCACCGTGTCCTTTCTTTCGACCTTGGCTTGTCGCGTACATGGACCTCAATAATAACCGGCGACGTCTCGCAACCTCCGATTTCGAGGATAAATTTTATAAATTGATAATTCCATTTATGGAAAGTCCTTGGAGGATGTGAGAAATCGCCGCATTTATCATGTCAATAAGTGGGATGGAAGGTGTGAAGCCCGCCGCCTTATTGCGAACCCCGCTTTATTATCTAGCCATCACGTGAAAGGGGACCCAATGACCATCGAGTTGCGCAAAGTTGAGGTGAAACTCTCGAAGCCCATCTATTTGGGGTTTTGTATTTTGGAACATTCTAAATTCCTATTATATTTTTGTAAAAAACATCTTCGCGAGCTTCGCCTACACTACATGGATACCGATAGTTTCATTCTTTCTACTAGCTCAGACGCTTACGCTGAAATGAATCGGTATTCATGTTGGTTCGACACATCATTTCATTCGATAATCAGTATAGAGTGGTACCGCAAAATAAAAAGGTACTCGGATTATTCAAGGACGAATGTGGAAATTACCCCTTCGAAGGATTCGTAGGTTTGCGTCCGAAAATCTACTCCATTCGCACTTTCCCAATCCTGTTTCTCGAGCGAAGGGAGTGCAGCGTTCGATTGTCAAAAGATATAAATTTGAAACGTATTTGGACTGCTTATTTCGGAATAAACATAGAATTGACACGCATGCTAGTATTCGGTCCAAATCCCATGTAGTTTATACATTTTTTTAAAATAAACGCTCGTTAGGATTCCGTTGACAAGCGTTATTGGCTTAATAGGTTTAAGAGTTTTCTGTGGGATCACTTCCGCATCATGTGTACGCGTCCGTCCAAACCGTATTGCGGGGAGAGAGAAAGAGACACCAGTATATACAATCGACCCCGTAGGCATGGTTTTTTATTCGTATTTATTACTTAGAAGAGTGGTGGGGGCGAGAGAGAGAGAGAGGGAGGGAGAGCATTTCTTCAATGACATTTACCATTGGACCGTCGCCATGGACGTACGTCACGTGGATGAAAGTAATGTTGCCGGGTGGCGCCAGGAGGCAGATCACATGTGGAACAATCTCGCGAATGCAGCAGCCGCCTTCACCGTTGCCGTCAACTCCTAGGAAGAGGTAGCGCTGAGGAACGGCGGCGACGCCGAAGACAATAACCTTTGGAAGGACATCACCTTGCTATCGACACACTTGGCTCTCAGTGCTCGACTCGTTCACGAAGATCATCTCAACAAGTACAGTGGGGGGTCTTCTCCACAATATTTCTGACCTCGTCGACGACTTACATTTGCATGTCTTAGTTGTTATGTAGACGCTCGGCCATCTTCTCCCGGATTCTTATGGTGCAATGTTGCGTGAGCGTGTTCACGTCATCCGCCGGGCTATTCAGCCTCTCCCGTCTCCCCAAGAAAATATACCCCACATAAGATGAAATGGAGCCGACCAACCCGGCTTAATCTCTCTCTTTTTGCACGCCTCCTGCTTGTGGGAAAACAAGTGCTCCTCTCTCTGACTCTGGCTGATTGATAAGTAGTCAAAAGTGCAATGTCTGAGCTCTTGCTACTCTATATATTCATATCATTCGTTTGAGCTCGGCACAACTATGCGCCGACATCATGGACTGGAAACGTATCCTTCCCAATTTACTGGTCCGTGAGAGACTACGCACTCGAAATCTTCCCATTATGGAGGTTGTTACATTGGACCGTACATACTACGTGGCATTCAATCTTGCGCTAACAAGAGCTTACAATACCAACGAATTACTACACATTCTTCGCGATGGCTTAAATGATGTTGATCATGGCGGGTTCACTGCACTCTTGCTGCCGAGCACAATATGGCAATGTGTGCCGTTCTCATCGCTGCTGGCGCAAACATCAACGCTAGGGACAGCGACGGCAACACGTCTCTCCATATTGCTGTAAGTCACACTCAACTCGATGTTATTCGCCTCCTATTGGCGCATGCGGACATTCACGCTACCAACAAGCGAAAGACGCCCGCGCCAGTCCAACTCACGACTGACATCGAGGTGTGTGCTGTTTTCAACATTGCCGACGTCACACTGAAATCATGATGTCATTATCAGATTGTTGTAAAAGCTTCGAAAAAGCTGAGGTACGTTCAGGTTCGCGACTTGCGAGCGCTGGATGATGAGACGCTTTGCGTGCTGCCTCCAGCCATCTATCTGACGTTGGCCTTCGACCAGGTACATGCTGTTTGGGAGCGACTACCTTTACATCTCAGATTAGGGATGACTTTCAAGCCCTTCTCTCGTGTTCCTGTCATCGCAGATTCTACGGTCCACCGTCCCCCAAAACGCCATTGTGTACGCTGTATTCAAAGATAACTTGTAAAAAGTGTGTAAATAAACTAGTTTTTAATTACATTTTGTACATATTCCCCCTACACCTCCAAGAAGGGATGTTACTCTTTTTTCCTTTATTGTTTTTTTCAAGAGTATAATGTTTTTTTCTCATTGAAAGAAACAATGTCATGGTCAATTATTTTAAAGTAAAACCCGGTCATTTACGGGTCTCATATTTTGTCTTTCATACGTCAAGTCTCATCGCGGTTGTGTGCGCTGTCTATGACGTCAGCACTCAGATGTACCATTGTGACGCCAGCACCTTCCCCGTCACAGTGACGTCATCGAGCGCTCTTAGACAACCGCATTCAATCGCGCGCGTGGACGTTGTAGGACAGTCATGACGTCGATTACTCCCATTCTCATAACATTGCGGAGAGTTCTGGGACACTTGTGACGTTCTCATTAGTGCCCCGAACTCTCTGGAGAGTTCTGGGACCTTTGTGACGTTTTAGCAGAGTCCTAGAACTCTCCGGAGCGTTCTGGGACATATGGCGTAGGTCACTCCCCATTAAATTTACATGGGGAGTGACCTAGGACAACTATGACGTCATCGTGACGTTCTTTGGTGACGTTTTTCATTGCGTCATTGGTGTCCCAGTTTTCAGGTAATCCCTACTGCCGGAATTCGCTGCCCGGACTGCGTCATCTGCCGGCGCCTCCCCTCCCCCGAACAGGACGGTTCCGGGTAATTCGCGAGTCGCGTAGAAATGTTGCACACGTTCCCAATGGCTCGAGGCGGGTGCCGACCAGGTATAAATTCGCCACTGCCGGCGGCCGCGATTCAGTCAGGCAGTAAGCGGCTGCTAGTCAGTAAACTAAGTAGTCAAGTAGTAAGCAGTTAGTCCGTCAGTGTGTCAGAAGTGGAAGCTGAGCTGTAAAGTGTGTATTGCGGGGAACAGTGGTGCAGTGGGTGAACAGCAGTCAGCAGTTTGAAGTCTTCAATGGAAGTTGAGCTGTGAAGTGTGCATCGCGGTAAACAGCAGTGCAGTGGACTCAGGTCTGCGCATTGAAGTGTGGTCTCGCAGTGAATTGTGGTCAGCGCAGTGGACCGTGTAACGGACTGTGCGATAGTGTAGAAGTGAACAGTGTAAATAAATAATCAAGAGAACGGAGTCGTTTGTAAGGAAAAAGGAAGTGAAGAACACAAGGACTGTGTAAGCTACCTGTAGAGCTGAAGTAGTTTTAATGTATAATTGTTTACGAATAAACGTTTTTGTTAAAATTTTAAATACCTGTGTGCATTAATTCCCAACCGAGAAACGTTACACTATCCTGAGCGCCTACCCCCACAAAATATGAAATGGGATGCTTTTCTCTGCAATGAGGCGCTTGCCTATAACAATAACTGCGAATGTCACTTAACTACGAAATGGAACTGGCAGGATCGAAATAGAGCTGTTAGATTCTTCCTAAGACAAGCAAAAGCTCTAGAAACGTTACACATGGCAATAGTCTTCTAGTCACAATTGTATGAGCACTGGGAATCAGTGAGGAGAATGGACCAGAAATCACACAGTATCAAAGACTTCGAAATGCGAATGTAACCTGTTATTCCTACCTTATCTTCGGAAGTAAATAATGTTTCTTGCTTCACTGTTGGCCCAATAAACACAGCAATTGGAGGCTGCAACTCCTCCTGGACAAAACAAAAATTTGACAAAACATAGCTATTGGTGCTAAATCAGCAACTAATCTTAAATCGAATGTGGAATTTCCTAAACGAAAACTTGGATAAAACAAATGTGAGAAATTATTCATTCAAAATATGTTTGATAATTGATATACTATATTGCATACTAATAAATCGATTGTATATCATTTTAATGAATTCTTTGTAAAAACATGTTCAAAAAATGGCCGACAATTTCATCACGCGACAATAGTCAAAGATGCTTTAGACGGAACTCCAATGGATACTAATTTTAGAACTCAATATGAAGATTTATTGTCAATTATAACAAATTCTTAAAAGCCTGGAGAGGTTGATCACATTCCTATTGATTAAAATTGCTGGACATTATATAATTAAGCCATTATCTTTTAGTGCTCACTAGCGAGACGTTGTTCCGCCCTCCACCTCTCTGAATTGATTAATGCCTTATTTTACGTGGCGAAACTCTGGCCATGCGGCCTGCTCTTCCGTCTGACCACGCAAATTTCGCTACGCTGCTTTCACCAACTACCGAAGAAAGCAGGTATTTGGCGAGAAACAGGCTATTTGAATTTAGCTCAGAGGCGTCATTTAGGCTTGAGGATCTTTTACATGCAAGTAAATCTACTAACATGGGGCAGACGGCTTTACTTCTCCTCTGAAGGAAGGCGTGCGAAGGATTTTTTCGCCCTTAAAAATCCACGGCTTCGATCGCCGCCAACTTGGGTACAACCGTCCGATACGCTAACCGTTACACCATCGCCGTGCGCATCTCTCGTTCTCCTTCCCTCTCTGTCTCTCCTGGGCACATTTCATAATCGCAAGGGCAGAATATCCAAAGAAGTCGCTCTTAATACTCGTACTTCAGGGTGTGACGGGTTGCGTCGAGCATCATTGCGTACAATGCCCTGCTCAGAGGCACTTGAGTCAGTATTATCAATGCGCGTCTATGTGCGCAGTCTTATGCACATTCCCATCGTACAATGCCTATATTCTTCCCACAACCGCAAACAATAAGATGAGAAAGTTTTATCGCAATCGGATGAACGGTACGGCAGCGCATTAAGTACACACCAACCAACCAACATTGTTTTTATATTTTGTTAATAAATGCATGATGGACGGGTGGTGCATAATTTTTTTTAAAAATCGGAAGTGAATCAAATATATAACCCAGGGGATAGGGAGGAAGCCAAACCAATTTTCCAAGAAAAAAAAAAAAGATTGAATTCACACCTACAAAAAAATAATTTTCTATTTGCTTTCCAGAAAAGTAAAAGTACTGAGGGTGCAATTCGTTACAGACCAAATCTACTGTGTAATTCATAAAAATGAATCTTGTTTAACAATAATTTTGAATTTTGCTAAGATATTTGATGCAATGCATCATATTGTTTGAAAGCTACCTGTTTGACAGAAAACAAGAAGTCCAGTTAAGCGATATCAACAGCAATGAATTAACCCTGGAATACAAAGTCCGATTTTTCCAAAGAAGGTATATTTTTAAGACTTGTATTGCTTACAAATATAGTTTAAGAATTGGGAACATGCATTACATAAATTAAGTTTGTCAAACAGGATAGTTTTCACAATTCCTACGCTTACTTCAATCTTTTCAGAGGTCCATGTATTGTTGACTCTTTCCCTTGCAGAGTCAGCAACCGGTAAAACCAAAACATATTAAGACACTTTTTTAAGAAATTATTTATTATTGATATAATAAGAAACACACCAATGCTATTTACAAGTGTTTTATTGGTACTTTCTGAATAATATCTATGGTGAAATTAGCCAATTATAGCAGTTAACCCTCTGCAAATCAAAAGACTGAACTTGTAATTGTGAATCCTCAACATATATTTGCTTATGAATAATATTAGAAAGAAAATAAACTTATTTACTGTTCATCAAGCCAAAAATGCTAATCAGTAATTGTTATGGAATCAGAAAATACCATGTTAAGATAAAAGCAACAAACCCTGACAACTCAAGCCACAAGTGTGTGCAATAATAATAAAATTAATAGTAATGTTTTTCTTTGCCAATAGACTTATACATTGAAGTTTCAAGCATTGTCACTGTGTATTAACTTATTATGATTGCCTAAGAAAAAACATAATTACCTTAGACACATACATACAAACTAAATTATAATACTAATACATTTTCTACTCCATTACTTCTTTTAATTTACAGGACACATTCCTATTAAATACTTTTTCAACAAGTCATTGCATTTCTTTTCTTCACATACATCTTTAATATTTAAGGCAGTTTATTTGAAAACAAGATGACTCTGTGCTGGGCACTTTTATTCATTGAGGCTCTAGATGTAAATATCCTCTTTGCCTCTAGTACTATAATTATGCAATTCACTATTATGAATAAAGTGTGTGCAAGATTTCTTTCTGAAGAGAGTAATGATTTTAAACGCATAAAAGGCTATTGCAGTCATTATGTTGTGTGGTGTAGTTTTTACATGACTGTCTAGGTTTTAGTGTGAAAATGCATCTAAGGGCTCTTTTTTGTAGAATCATAATTGCGTTCATGTTCAGAATGCTTGTACTACCTCATATTTCTATTCTACATTCAATATATGGATGTATTATCACATAATATATTGCTTTGAGTGTATCAATTGTCACAATTGTTTCCTAAAATACGTTAATAAGATATTAGAGCTTATTTTATTACACATTTCATAAATGTATACATTGAAAGTTAGGCTTTTATACATATACATTGCAAGAAATTTATGGCAATCAATTTGTTTCATAGTTTCATTTTTTACTTCAACAAGAATAGAGTTATAAAAATACAATACATTTGTTTTTAAGTATTTAAGATTAAATTATTCATGTCAAAGTAGAAAGAAGTATGTTCCATTGATTTTGTCATTTTTTCATCTAGTGTAATTAAGTCTATAGCAATGCTTGCAACCGCAGTGTCATCTAGTAATTCATGATCTACAGCCTTGGGAAAATCATTCACATATAATAGTTTAAGTAGAGGATCAAGTATTGACCCTTGTAAAATGCTTTAAATTACTGTATCCAACTATGACTGTATTTTATCAACTGAATGTTTAGATTCCCAAAACATTTCTATACATTGCTTATGATTTATTAGGTAAGAGTTTATTTATACTTCCTCTCGACCATAAACACTATATTGTTTGAAAGAAGTAAGTTGTGGTGTGCTATACTGCAGTATAGCTGTGAAGAAGGCCACAGCAAGATGGCCGAAACATCAGTACAATTGACCGATGCAGCTCATCCCGGATAGCCAAGAATGCAAAATCTCTAACACTTAAATTTTGTTTCAAGGGGGTAAGAAAAGAAGATGGGAGAAATTCTATATTATTTCATGGAGATAGAAAATTTGTATTGTTTTCATGAGCAGGTCTACAATATTTCATTAACCCTAAAGTGGTAACAAAATTTATTGTGTTATAGGTTATATCGGCCTCTCAGCTCCTGTGATTTACTTCATGTTATTTGCACAATACTTAATGTTTTTATTGAATGTATTTGTTATATAACTATAAATACATATATTTGAATCAAAATATATTTTTTTAATATGAAATTAAATTTTTAAAGCAGAGTTGTTACAAGAATATTTGAAACTAGTGTAAAATTCTGTTTTGTATATTTCTTTTAGATTAAATTTTTGTAAATGAATATTATAAATTTCATAATTAGATATAACTATGCATGCCAGACAGTAATCGCAAATACTTCACACTTCACAACTTCTTGGAACACGTCGGGCAAATCAGTTCTGAACCAACAGCTGACTTTGGCAAGACATTTATAGGCTTGTTTTCTTCTGACATTTTCAACTACACTAAAAAAATCAAATAAACATACATAACACATTCTTTCTATGAGAATGAAATATTAACTGAAAAACGTGAGAAAACAACATCTTACTTCGAAAAAGAACTTCCCAAAGTTTGGACAAAAATAATTTTTATGTTTACAGTAACACAGGTTTTCAAGGCCTTCTTGGAAAAATTACACAGAAAGGTTATCACGTCAATGAATGATGCTTAGTTCAGCCACTGATGTTGCAACATAACCAGTATAGACAAATCAGCAAAAAGAAATAGACATAGGGTCTGAGAGACCATTGTCAGCACTTAAGGCTTAAGGTCAGAACAAAACTATAGTTTAGCAAACAAAAACAAACAAACCTCGTTCTTTAAATAATAGATAATACAATATTTTTTTAAAATTGGCACATGTTATCTCTTCCAAAATACAAAGTTTCAGGATCCATCTATTAAAATCTATTTCATTATAACTTCAGACAAACTGACCAAAATCATAAATACAAATTAATTGTTTTTATACCTTGTAACTTGATACTTACACAAAATGCTGATGAGATTATTTTCAATGATTAATATTTTTCAACTACATTATAATTCATTAAAATAAAATAAATTATTTAATTAGAATTTACAAGCAATATAACCAAAATAATCTTAAATATTCTTTCTTTACTAAAAATAAAATTAATATAACTTTATATTTCATTCATTTATACTAAATTGTGAAAATATTACAATATTATATTGGTTAGGAATACTAAGCATATATATTGTTAAAAGTTTTTGGACCAGTACTGATGGACTCAACAACTTAACGAAGGATTGGCATCTCCTTTTTTATTTTTTTCAAAAGAATTTTAATAATCTTAAATTATTTGGGTACCCAATTTGTGTTAGAAAGTGCGGTTAAAATTTAGTATAGCTAATATATAGAGAAACCTATATATTAGCAATGCTCTAAATACAGCCCTACAAAACAACGTTATGAATTATGTAAGGTCTCAGCATGCCACTGCGTTATCCGTTTTCAATTCTGACACTTTTGGTTTCAAATGTTATCGGAAATTAATAAATTGTAAATATTATTTCTACAGGCAACATTCCACTTCAGTTAATAAAATAATGTGTTCAAGTTTAGTATATGGTACACTCTTAGAGAAGCGTGGTGGCAGGGCTTAAGCCCTAATTACTGTACGTGCTATAATAGAAATGAATAAAACTTACAGATAGGCAAATTTCATGGTTCGCCCTTCATATGTTTTTTCCCTTCCGCACTGTAATGCCATTTTACTTTCAAAGGCAAGTTTTCTCGCCTCGCTTGCTCGGATCCAAGTCAGGGCGAGGCTCGGGCCTTCGACCCTAACGTTCACAATAAACATCCTTGAGTCTATCCAACACATAATTACCAATTCACTTTTATAAGACACCACTTTTTAAGAAAGCCCCCAGAATTCAAACTGCCTAATTAATGCCAGAATGGCATGAAGTGCCGGTTTTAATGACTTCCTTAGGTTGTACCATATACTACATTTCATTCGAAAGTGCTATTGTGAGGGATCTGTAAAATAAGGCTGAATGTGAAAATAAATTGAGGATATTAGCAAAGGAAGATTCTTTGCAGTAGAAGATTTTACAAATATCATTCGAATCACAGAACTGCTATATGAAAATTCACTAAAAGCAAAACACTGAAGAATATTTTCTCTACTAGCTGCTTTATAATATACAGATGAATGCAGTTGAATTTCATACAGCAAAAATCAAAACTTCCCATTCAAAATCTTGAAATTTTAAATCAAATGAATTTTTCACTTTCGAGATGGTTAATGGTGCATTCAAATGCAAATGATGTTACATCTCTCCAGTGATGTTAATACCTCTTTCTTTTAGACTCCACACCCAAGAACAGTATTATTTTGAAGATAACTTACATGCAGTAAGGTACATAGTACAGGACCTGGTAATAGTACCTGGTTTCCTTACCAAGCTATTAATTAAAAAAGGCGCTCCAGAATCGCCTTCCAAAAGCATTAACACCATTTAAGCAGATTCACCTTAAAATTCACAGTTCTCCTTTTGGCACAACAAATTAAGACATTTCTGTGGAACCTTTAATTTTCTCCTGTTCCAATCAGGAATTTAACTTGGGTACTTGAGCATTGAAATCTAACACACTCTCTCAGCACTCTTCAATGCTGAAAAATCTGCACTTTCATAACAGTGGCTACTTCTTCTAAACCCCAATATGTCAAATCAGCAATTAATTTCCATTTACCATAAAACACTGACTACATAATGCCACTAATGCGAATATTACTCACGAAAGCATTCCAGCAATTATCTTCATCCACATCAATTGGTTCTTCTTTAATCTAGAGGTAACAGAAAAACACTAAGAAGTTTGCATACCATTGTCATACACTGCACTTAGAGCATACAACTGAGTTTGAGCTTCATCGACTTGGTGTAATAACACATAACGCTGAATAATGAGACTTACCGCTTCTGTTTTAATATTTACCGGTTCTATTTTAATAACGCTTTCCGATAAAATATTAATCTCTTCCATCACTATCACAGTCAGATTACAAGTGAACAATTACACATTCTGATGTTGACAAAGCTAAGACATGCTAAGACAGAAACTTTCTCTCTCTGCTTTCTCTAACAAGCTAAGCAAGTCGTCCCGGGCAGGGCCGGTTCACTCAATGTTAAAAGGCGGGGTCTAAGTTTGTTTCCTCACTCCTGGACCTGGTGCAGATAGCGCAGCTGTTGCGTTTTGGCGCGCATTTTCAAAGTAAGGTTGTGCGAATTGATTGTGGTGCGTGTAGGGAATATCCAAGAGTATTATTTGCTTTCCTTATGATTCAGATTAACTTGTTTTAAATAATATTTTTAAATATCGTATTAGATGTTTATATTTAAAACCAAAATTGTAAAGTGATTTATTTATCCTTAATTACTTTAAAAGCAGAAAAAAGTGAAAACATGAAGTTTTAAATTGATCATTTCCTTATTGTTTGTTTTAGTTGTTTTTTTCTGGTTTTTTTCACATAGATACTATACATTTGAGGGGTCTGATGCACTACCGCGCTAACCCACAAAATCTTTAAATGTGAGTACTAATAGTTTCATCACTTCTCATGTGTTCATGTTATCAAATAAGCTTGTAGCAACAGCTGTTAGCATGGGTCAGAAAAAAGGCATTCATTATCAAAAAAATTTTACCTTCTTTTCTGTAATATTACCTGAATCAAAAAACCCCTTACTGTTAAAAACAACTTATATCACAAATTACTTACAACAATATTAGACAGTTTTTGAAATATTAAATTCTCTTTTATAATTGTCCTGTACCTTCCCACTTAAATGGTATTTTACCAATATACACAAGGAAAAAGGTTAACATT
>BOPP01000009.1:10991063-11017776 GCA_017312745.1 Gryllus bimaculatus | reverse complement strand
CACGTCGGACCTGTTGTAGATGGCGCAAAAATCATTACCCCGTTTTGACCGCCAAGTTTCCCTACCCTCTGGCAAATTAACGTGCACCTGCACCCGGCGATACTAGTGCTTTCTATAGTAGCACTTTGTTCCTAGTTTTGATTGAGTTGCAGGCATAGAGGAGAGATACAGATGGTTGCAGCTGGGTTGCAGGGCCCTGGGTTAAGATATACGGTATTACTCGGCCAACTTTTCTTGAACGACGACCTTGCTTCTCCCTCCCTGGCACAATAACCAGTTGCAGGCAGAAGTTAGCAACAAGCACTGATATGAATATTCCAAACATATCTTTACTGACGCGAAATAGAAACTATTTTCTGTTGAAGAGAACTTCTGTCCGTGATTTTCTCCAAAAAATGTCAAGAAATGATCAAAGCAGGTGAAGATTGACCACAAGAGATACCTCGGAACTCCTGAGAAAGTTAGAACGCAAATTCAGAAAGTTGCGAAACTGATTCTCCAGAGATTGGCATTGCTTCATAAAATCTAGGGGCTGATTATGAAACAAATACCCCCACTCTACCCGCATTTCTTCAATCCATCGTTCAAGAAAAGTTGTGCGAGTATTGTACGCGCACGTTTTCTTGAGCCCCGGAATACATACTCCCTCTCTTTTGTCAACATCAGTTAAATTCAGAATAAATTATAGCAACGAGCATTGTCAACAAAATTTGGTAACCAGAAATGATCGCCGCGGTGTAATAGAATACATTTTGCTTTGAAAAATGAACAAATAATTTGATACGAAATTCCTTTTTTCCAAATAATCAAACTCCCCACTCCTGTCGCAACTAGCGAAGCTAGGGGTCAAGAAGACGTGCGTGGATAATAATACTTACTACCTTTATTTCGTATTCACATGGATGAAAAAGATATTTATTTACGATCCCTCTACAGTTTATAATGTATCTGATAAAGTAAACAGCTGATTTAGTCAAACATAACCTCGTGACAAAATCTCAATCGTCACAATTGGAACCAATCCATTCTCTCCCGCATCCTGTATTTGTACCAGTGGATAATATTCCCAATCATTGCTGGAATCGATATGAAATGGAAAACTGCATAGAAAGCGTTTTCTTCTCATTTACTATTAATTTGTTATTACGGAACAAATTTGAAATATCTGATATTGTACTATATACAGATTCTTTATTGCAACAATATTCGTATCATCCGCAAAAAGAACAGTTCTTTCGTTTCCAATTGTCGAGGGCATAACGTTTACGTATAGTAGGAAGAGAATAGGGTCTAAAATCGATCCCTGCGGGACTCCACATGCAATTGGTAAAGAATTGGAAAGGTGTGTATACGCGCAAGTTTCCTTGGGTCCTAGCAAACCTACCCTCACTCCTTTACTAATATTAATTGAATTCAAAAGAAATGATAGCAACAAGTTTTTTTTGACAAACTCTGATAACCAGAAGTATTTGCTCCTGCCTAATAGAAAATAGCTTCATCGAAAAACGAGCTACAGATTTCATATAATATTCCTGTCAAAAAATAATCAAACCCCCCACTCCCCTTGCATCTAACGAAATGAGGGCTCAAGAAAACGTGCGTGGATAATACATTATTTTTCATTATTCCAGTAAGGTATTTCTATGATCGTTGTTTAAAAAATTTGAAATAAACCTGCTACGCGGGAACTTTAACATTTCACTCCCATACTTATTTAATCCCCACCCACAGCCTTAATTGATCAAAAAATTAACAATAATTATAAGGATTTTATGGAAGAAAAAAGTCAAATTTGGGCAGTAAAATCTATTATTTACTGAGCGTATTGATATTACACAATTTCAATATAATTAACAATTTTGTGTTACACAAGACATTAAACAATACATTAGCTCGAATGCAACTTTACTGGCTTGTAGTCATGCCAACTTAATGTGAATACTATGGAATATTACATTGTTACGGAGCATTATACGTAAACAATACCAATAGTGTTGAAAAGAAACAAATAAAACATTCCCGCAGATTCGCCCAGCTAAAACAAATAGTTATAATACAAGTGCCAGTGCGAGTTGGAAAGGTAGCATCTCAAGGACAAGGCGCTTATGAGTTTTGTTTCCAGCAATAAAAGAACATCGATATGATTACTGAATAACTCGATAATGCGTCAATCTCCTGGGTTCGAGTGACCGGAACGGCCGTTGACTTCCAGGCGCGAGGCTCGCTAAAGCAAGAGGACGCGTTCTGCTTTTTCCCCTGAGTTCGGTGTTCAGCCATTGCGAGCTGTCACTTGAGCGCAGAGAGTTGGTAGTGTAGTGAGGTTTGTAACCTGTTTTTTCAGCTCAGAGACCTCCTTACTGAGTTGCTCCGTCTCTGACTTAGCAGCAGTTGTGTGAAGGCAATTTTGGCGCGGCGTTGTCAGGTCGAGCGGCTCTCTTTTGATTGCCCTTTCGGACATTTAAGTTCGTCGCCACCTTCACCGCGCGTGCTGCTTGCGCAGGGTTTTGTGATGAGTGCCCGCGAAGGCAGTGCTCTTGCGTGAAGGCTGTGTTTTTGTGGTTTCGACTTAACATTTTCAGTGTAGCTCTGCTTTGGCTAAACATTGTTGATCTTCGCTGCTACGGCTTTGTGGGCCTTGCAACCGGCCTAGTTTGCAGAGTGATTTGCTCCGCAGTTGCAGCAGACAGCAGGTGTTTTGTTGTTGCCGCAATCCTTTGTCAGTTGGCCTTCGCCGCAGTGAATGCAGCGTGGGTTGATCTGGCAATAGGCGCGTGTGCGCGACCAACTGCTGCACCTTTTGCAGAAACGTGCGCTACCAGTTCGCTTCGCGACCTCGATGCGCGCCCGGCAGTGACAGATCGGCAGTGACAGCACCTAACGGAACTAATTTCCCGTTTTGGCGCATCTTCAGCGGGTGTACTGCAGGCCTGGGTTTCCCCAGGCACTGCGTTGCGATGTCGCCAGCAACTTCATCCGCTGACACTTGGGGAGGCGGGCCACTCACGTGTTCCTCCTTACATAGTGCGTGAAGTGCGACGTTTGCAGTTTCTTCAGCGCGGACGCGCTCTTCACAAGGTCGGTGGCATTCCGCGCTTGCAGCGAGAAGAATGCCCTGAAGTGTTTACCCGTGACCGGGTGTTCGCAGCCATGCGTCGAAGCCATTTTTCGAACCAGCGGCAAAAGCCACCATTAGAAGCCACTGAGGCGTTCGCGACCATGATGGGCGGGACGCGCTTGGAAGCCTTCGCAGGCCCTGAAGCGGTCGCAGGCTGCGTGGCAGGCGTAGGTAGTTGCAGTGAGGCGGCAGAGGCGGCGATTTCGCCTGGCGCTGCGGTGAGGGTGGAGGAGGCGACAGAGCGCCGGGAGGCGCGAGTTCCGCTTCGGCGTTTCCCGGTAGCGGGGTCGCGACGGCGGCGGCGCTCTCGACGGGCAAAGTGTCCATTTGCATTTCCTCCTCGCTCGCAGGGAGATCTAGAAAGCTGTCAGGTGGAAGGCGTGAGGCGGTCGGCGCATCGTCTGAAAGGCGGCGCTTCTTGCCTTTGCCGGAGGTGATGTCGAATTTGGCGGCGTTGGCGGGCAGTGGCTGAATGCAAGATGCGCGGGGGTAAAACTCCGAAAACCCGTTCTCGGCGGCGGATTTGCTGAACTGTGACTGTTCAGCAGGTGTTAGCTTGGCTACAAAGAGCGCGACCAGATCGGTCGTCACCTCGGCAAGGCATCCGTTCTCGTCGACCTGCATGAAGGACTTGAGGGCGTTAGCAATGCGCGAGGCTATGCTTTTCTGCTCTTTTTGTTGGTCCATAAAGGGGACGTTTGAATGACAGGGAAATCCTTCTGATTGATGACGCCTGGAATTTCTCCCGGCGTCATGTTTACCGAAGCGGTGGCGGATGCAGCAGCTGCTGTGGTGTTGGTGGTGGCGGCGTGAAACGCAGCAAGGCCTTCGGGCGCTATCGAAACCTTGGTCGAAAAGACCAAGGCGGTTCGAAAGCGCGCAGGACCGCTCCCGTTACGTAACCATTGCTATTGCCGATAAAGTACGTGCTGTTTTAGCATCACTAGTTTTACTTATTATTTTGTGAAGTGTTAATAATGTTGTGATTGAATTGAATCAAAATGGAATCGATTGTGTGCTCTATCCTTGTACTAAAATATCAGAATTAATTTAATAAATGATTCAGGTAAAAGTAAATAAGAAATATGAATATGGACGTGAAGGTGTGCTCCAATCCAACTTCTCCGATTCCTTAACTGTTCCCATTTTTTGTGACGAAATAATTTGTTTCTATCAGCAAATTGGCAATAGAAATAAAAATATTTTCATGATGCATATTATCACCAAATCACTTTAACTAAATTAATACTTCTTAAATTAAGTTATGATGTCAATGGTATCAATGAGAAGCAAAATTTGCTCTTCAATAAATTAAATTAGCACTCTCATTTTGCAGGTCCACTTGTCAAACAAAGCTGTAATGAAGAAAACAGGAAATTAAAATTCCTAAAGAAATGAAGCAACATTGAGAAATGCAGTTTTGCATTTCATACAAATTTTGGTTATTAACGTATTCTGAAATTGATTCCCCTTATAAATTTTTGCCACAGTTACAACCAAATCTCGCGCGGTGCTGCCATTCTTTTAGTTTAACGACTTGCCGTTAGCGCTGCTATAGGAACGCTGAGCCGGTGAGAACCAGAGTGTATATATCGGTATATATCGCCAGCGAGAACAAACGAGCACTGACGAGCACATGCAATCATGCAAAGCACATGGCACATGTAGGCACATGCGAGCACGTGTGAATAGTTCGGTCACGGAGAACCAACCGGAACCGACGAAGATCTGACTGCATAGCAGGCCGAGGTAGATACGTTGTGAGTGAATACGTGTGAGCATGTGTGCATGGTGAAGAGGAATTCGAGCATTGTTATAGAATAAATCTAGAATTTTCTCTCTGGGAGAATGCCAGCCTACGAAGAGAAATGTTTTCCTCGAGGGGGCAAAGAACGTCCGGAACTGAAGGTTAGGAAATGTCAGAATAGTGTAGAGCACACACTATTGATTTATAATATATTCTGTTAGATGTCTTGGTAAAACTAATATTTTATAAAAGATTTGTTTTAACTATAAATGATTTTTTTTTTAGAAATCTCCAAAAACTTCAAAACGAAAGAGCTGGTTAGTGGCTCCAACTACGGTTGCAGTTCCCGAAAAACATGTTGAATCCCCTAAAGAACTTGTTCCGAAACGTAAAAAGAAAGTACTTTCTCCTGAAAATCATGATGCTGTTCTTGAGCAATCAGAAGATGCAGTTCGAAAATCCGCCAGAAACCTGACACTGCGAGTAAGTAGATTCCAAAATGCAGAATAATTCCAGTTAACGGCAGGTTTATTTATTTACGTCAAAAACTGTGTGTGACATGCTATGGAGAGAAGTTAATATGAAGTGACATTTATGACCAGAAGCAAAACAAGTTGAATTAAAGCAAACATTACTTAAACTTGTAACACTTAGAGTGCTATGTAAATCGTTGTGACACACTCGATGCTCTCGTGGGGCCAAGTATATACAGGATGACTGACTTCTGAAAAAACAAGGAAATTGGAGTGCAGAAATTATACAGGAAAACAATGGAGCGGGTCAAAGTGTAGCGTTTCTATCTAATCTTAACGAAAGGAAAGACTGGATCTCTCTATTGATCTCATTTGACAAAATATTGTAGGGTGACTGTTCTTTTAAATGCCAAGTGCAGTTGTTTAAAGTATCTTTGTAATTAGTAACAACAATTACCACTACAATAAGCAGATTAGATATTTTATTTTTACTTAATTTGCGTTTGTTGTATAGGGTCTGACTTCTTGCATGTAATTACCTGAAATTTTGAGAGGTATAATTCATTTAATGTGTAGTAATGAAATAGTGTGTCTTCATCAGTATATTTAACGAAGCAGTTTGAAATGATATCTTTGACTCACTACTTGAACTTCTCATGAAACTTTTGACTTTCTAACAAAATCACTTTACCAATTATCTGTGTAATATACACACTGTTTTGTTGCCCAAGTTGTCTTTCTCTCTCCGCTTGTTGGTAAAAGGAGCGTAACGAAATTTGCAAGGTTGGACAGAAAAGTAGGCCTCATGGCCTGAGTCTTGGCACATAAAATAAGGCATCAATACATTTCAAGTGTACAGATGCGTACTCTTATGGATTACTCAATATGATTACATAACATGCTTCTGTAGCTTAATACTCGGAGATTAAACCATTATGATGCATTTTCATAATTTTAACGTGTTTTTTATAGTTTACTTATAATGAGCATCAGAGAATGTAAAGTTTACAAGCCTAATTGTGGTACTGCAGTCTACCAAAGAGTAAAACAGTAAAAAATGCCCCCAAACCTAATAAAACAATATGTTTGGAACAAGGATTCTGTAGTAAAATAGAATTTGTTTCACTCTATTGAAGCTCCCTTATCCCACCCTTTTAAACTATTAAACAATGGAAAGATTGGAATGTTTTTGTAAATTAGATTTTTTATGTTGTGAATATTATGTGTTAACTAAGCAGTTAGAATTTTGGAGGCATTCTTGAAAAGTGCTTTCTTATAAAAGTGAATTGGTAATTATGCGTTGGATAGACTCAATGATACTTATAGTGAATGTGAGGGCTGAAGGCCCGAGCCTCGCCATGACATGGATCCTGGTAAGCGAAGCGAGAAAACTTGCCTTTGAAAGTAAATTGGCATTACAATGCAGCGGGAACAAAGCATATAAAGGGCAAACCATGAAAATCTCCTATTCGTAAGTTTTACTCCTTTCTATTAGAGCACGTACAGTAATTAGGGCTTAAGCCCCGCCGCCACGCTTCGATAAGGGTGTACCATATACTAAACTTTAACCCTTTATTTTATTAACTGAAGTGGAATGTTGCCTGTAGAAATAATATTTATAATTTATCAATTTTTGATAACATTTGAAACAAAAGTGTCAGAATTGAAAACGGATAACGCAGTGGCATGCTGAGACCTTATATAATTCATAACGTTGTTTCGTAGGGCTGTATTTAGAGCATTGCTAATATATAGGTTTCCTTAGGTGCTTGTCATGGTGACTCGTTTCTGGTCCAGTATTGTCATTGGATCAGGCATTTTGAGTGTTCAGTTTTATTTCAAATCTGGTGTACCACTCCTTCTTGATTAGTAAACATGATTTTGTAATTGTCATCTTTTTGATTTATGTCGATATTAATCACATGAAATTGATTAAATTACATAATATGAGTATGAAAGTAATTGAAAATAAATTTTCTATTAATGAAAAAAATAATTCATAGATCCAACAGCTTTAGGAAGTACTTTTATATTTTGTTAGAAAAAGTTTCAAAAAACAAGTTTTTTCAAATTTGGAATTAAAATTGTTCAGCAAAGTACATTTGATTACGGTTATAGTGAACTTCTGGGGACTGACAATTTTGGTTCACTATATCAGAAGTTCATTATATCCAGTGATGTCAAAATTAAATAGAATTTCTCCACAATGATTGATTTTATTAATGTAGAGATATAGCAAAATACATTAACTGCATGAACTGAAAATTTCAATTATTTTATTAGTCTATAAAAAAATAATTAATTTTCAATTGTTTGCTTTGTACATTTGCATTAGTAATTTTTCTAGATCCTCATGAGTTTGTGCTCTCTCTGCTTACTTGATTATGCATGGGTCACCCAGTCTTGACACCCATCAATGCGTCTTGTGCTGGTGGAAGTTCCATAAAAGTTTTTTACTTGCCTAATAACATAAAAGATCCTTTCAGTTGCAGGATGGCACAGGTGACTAATGAAACTAATTGCTTTCCTGTGCAGCATGGGGGGTATTGCCAGTGTAGGGCTGTGGCAGTCACATGCTTCCTGCCACTTATGTAGAACACAGCACACTATGTCCCTGCAGAATATCAACTTCCTTTTTTGACTATAAATTGACTAATAAATGGTTATTATGTTTTAAACCAAACTAAGAGTGTGTATTTTGACCATAAAATTTATCTGTCAGTTACATTGAAACTTTTGAGTTCAGTTTATATTTTAATGATATTGTTTTTTGAAATGGTGAAAAAAGAGAATGTTGATTTTTTTTTTCCAGACGCTCTCAGAAGGGGTTATAATCGTTGGATATGTAAGAGAAGTTACTACGGTTGAATTGAAGGTTAATCTACCAGAATTAATTGTTGGCTATGTTCCAGCTGCAAATGTTTCTGAAGAATATTGTAAATATTTAAATGAGCTTTTGAGAGGTGATGCAAAAGTAAGTTTAATAGAAAATATTTTCCTTTTGAAAGTTATTATTATTATTATTATTATTATTATTATTATTACTATTATTATTACTATTATTATTATTATTATTATTACTATTAATAATAATAATAATAATAATAATAATAATAATAATAAAAATAATAATAATAAAAATAATAATAATAATAATAATAATAATAATAATAATAATAATAATAATAATAATAATAATATTGCCCATATAATTGTGTACACAAATGTAAGAAATAAGTAACATCATTATATGAATTCTTTTGTATTGTAATAGTTTTATCTTAGAATATAGATTGTTCTGTAGACTCAATATATAGACCAGAATTAAACAGTATATTCTCATTTCCCTATTATTTACAATTATCTCCATAACAATTAGAAACAAATATTAGTTTCAAATTTTCAGCTATGATGTTTTTCCTATTTTCTTGTAGGAGGGTCTTGAACTGACTAAAAGAGCGCTCCTCATAGCATGAAGTCACTATTGCATATTTAAACTTTCACAGATTCTCTTGGGAAAAGTCAATATCCAGTGAGAAAGAATTGTTCCCTCATAGCATTGCACTAATAGTACAAATTGTACAAAATAGTACAAAAAAATAGGCAAAATATGTAAATATATTTACTTTTAGGTAAAGTATGAAAATATGTGTACTAAAACATCATAATTTTTGGGCACTAACGTGTATGAAACATGAATGGTTGATAGACTTAACAGATACATCAGGAAAATATGTTATTACATAAATATTCTGGCTTATATTATTATTATTATTATTGTTGTCGTTGTTGTTGTTTCCATCTCCTGTTTCTCTTACCTGCTAAACTAACTAAATTTTTCAGGAACTTCAAGAGCTGACCGATATGTTTAAACCTGGCCAACTTGTTGTTACTAGAGTAGAAGAGATTTGTGCTGTAAAGGGAAAGACAAAAGTGACCCTGTCACTTATTCCGGGAAGAGTTAACAGATCTGTGACTGTTCATGACATAATGGAAGGTTTATTGTTATCAGCATCTGTCCAGAGTAACGAAGAGCATGTTTATGTAATGAATTGTGGTATTCATGGTGTCAAAGCTATCTTGAAGAAAGATCAGGCTTTAAACTACGAAAATATGTGGAATGATGGCAAACCATTAGGTATTAATTTATTAGATATGTGTTACTAATTGAATGTGGTGTTGCTGATGCTGTAAACTGTTTTGAAAATATTTTCATGTGTTGAAAGTTTCATTGTACTTCATTTCTTACATGTATAGCTTTGTTCAAATACGTTCTTAGTTTCTGGCATTGGACTTTCCAATGAATCATAGTAGCTGATAATGTTACACTCCCCTTCAAAAATTTCCAATATTCAATGGCCTTGTATGTTACTTCCATTGGGGATATGAACAGGTAATATTGCAATTTCAAAATTATAATCACCGTAAAAAGATACTTGCAGGTATTGATGATGACTTAGTTTAGTGCAGCTACATTTTTATGATTTTTGCTAATATGCACAATAATGTACAAAGATCACCTGTTACCTGTTCTGGGTTTTTCTCTAATCCTAACGTAAGATCATTCTTCATTAGTTCTGAAAATTCTGTCTCAAAATCTTCAACTACACTTGATCCTTCCCCGGATTTGCTTAACACTTCCATATTTTTCTTCCCTAATTTTCAAAGATATTAAAATTCTACAAACTCAGCCTAATTTGTGTTCTTCCACTTCTACAATTGCGTTATTAATTGTTTTGTTTGTGAATCTATATTAACATTAAATGGAAACTGTTTTGTATATTTATGTGAATAAGGTATTGGTTAAGTTTATTAAGAATAAGTTGTGGGTCACATTGATGTGACAATTCATTTGAAATTAGGACTGCAAAACATTCCATGATTGAGAAAACTACAGGACAATTGTAGTTATCTTCATATTTTGATAGAGACATTATTAATTATTAGTGTTTGAAATTTCCACAGACAAAAGATATTGTCAAATTAATATTATTGTCCCAATAGTCTTAAAAATAAAAGAATAAATAATTTTTTGCCTGAAATAAATGAAAATAAAATAAATTTGAACTTGAAAAAAATCATGATAAATTTTTAAAATTTGCACCTATAAATTTATATTAATAAGTATCTATTATGTGATTACAGAAGTTTATTAACAAGTAAAGTATACCAAATGCCTCTGTGCACCTAATCCTTGGAGTCCTATTACTCCAAGCGACCAGTTATGTTTGTAAGATGTTATCTCTCTTAGGTTAGGTACAGCAGAGCTGACTATTAAATGAAGTTCAATAAATAAACCCAGGCAATGCCGGATAATCAGCTAGTGTGTTGTCAAAATTGGTAACAACGCGTGCAGGTGGTCAATTCCTTTTGTTTATACTGTAGAAATTGTTAGTAAGTCATTGTGACCCTAATTTGTGTACACATCTAATGAATATGTTCAGTGATATGGTAATTTTAAAGTAAAATATTGGAAAGCTAACATAATGGGACACAAAATATATTGTGACAACAGTGCAAAGTTGAATGAATTCATCCAAATAAGGATAGTGCAGTTGCCTGTGGAAACTTTTATTGTAAGTGTTTTACATTACTTTGATGGTAATTTTTCATAGTTTTCTGTCTTGATTTTCAAATTGCTATAAATCATGTTCTTGTATTATTAAGCTCATTTGAAACAAAAATAGTCACATTGGATGAATTACATCTGTGTTGGAAATTGAACAAAAATAAAATTGTAACTGATGGTGGATGCCAATCTAATATAATTATATAACGTAACTAATGTGGTTAATACCATCAAATCAAATAAATGAAGTAAACATTCGGCTGCTAGTTAAATTGCTTTGTGAAGGGCAAAAGGTTTTTGAGAATCAGCTGAGAAGTGTCAGGTTTAGCAGAAACAAAAAGGACCAGAGTGACGTTTCTCTATTATGTGTGAGTACTTGTCTGAGCAGAAATTATTTGTCAAAGCTCCACCATTCATCAAGCATTAATTCTAAATGAAATGAACTTACCTGATGGCCCTTAACAAAGCAGGGCCGCTGTAAAATGTCTTCAAAGACAGAATTTGTTTCCATAAAACCACCATTAGCGCCATGGATGTTGCAAGATGGGATAGCACATTGCTTACTCCATGCACAATAAATGAAAGTAAATATTTCCATTATATGTTGATAATGGGAGGTGTGGTTAGTTGACATTAAAGAATGTGGTTTGATATTTATATGTGGGAGGTTTGATTTACTCATGCACTGCTGCTAGTTATAAGATGACTTGAATGTTACGTCACCAATCAGTTTCTGCATTCATCCTTTTTGTAACTATAGTAAAGCATTAACTCCCAGAGACCTTATTTGACCAGACAACTCAAATTTGTTTCTTTTGCATTAATTTTTGAATTTTATTTCATCAATAGACATAGGCATTCTAAACAAAACATACGTTTTGGGATGTTAATTTATTAATATTGCTAAATCATTGTATGCTCCTGGTCAGGATGTAGTCGTGAATTGTGTTGGCTTGAATCTTCTCCTATAATTGCTTACCTGGGGTATGCCTGTGGATAAATTGAAGGGAGAGGCCTGTGGAAAGCAATCAGTGGTTTGTTCACACTGGAATTGTCAGGGTACAACCAGCTAAAGGCAAAAGGTTCTGCTGCTATTAATTCAAAAATTGGTAATAAAACCAGTGATTGGGGCTTTGTAGCGCTCTTGTTGTATAAATTAGCACCATAACAACAATAGAGCAATGGAAGTTGCAAACAGTTGCTGTGCTACAATTAGGACTTGATATATATGGACCAATGACAGCAGGGAAGCGCTGTGAGTTCAAAATTAATTCAGATGTTAATGGGTTATGTAGGGTGATACACACACCTTTGGCATACAAGTATGCAAGTAATCATTGATTTCGTCAAACAAGTATTTTATGTACAGAAAGTTGTTGAATTTGTAATACAATTATGCTATAGCTCACAATATGACATGTAAATAAAGAGTGGGTTAAAAAGTTACTTAAAAAGTTCGCTTTTGATATCTGAATCATTGTACATTTCGCAGAACAGTTTTCACTGAAACAAATATGTGCAAGGTGTAATATTTTTGAAAACCTTAGATTTTTCGACCATGCTCTGTCCATTAGTATTATGCCACTACTGCTGGAAAATTCGGATTGTTCCCACTCTGCCAATGCAACAAAACAAAGTGGCCTTGCACATTTTTTTGTACCCTTTTTTTTAATTAAAAAGAATTTGTTCAGAAATTCACTAGTTTGGTGCATATTCTTTGAAACACTTCTGCATACTTATAAGTTGCAATATTGATCTTCCATTGTTATTAACTTTTCTTTAAAGTATTGTTGACAGGCCTGAGTCTTTCCTAGGTTGCTTTTATATCTGTATTTTGGAAGATCTTTCTTTCCTACAGACTGCTAGTGAGCAGTTGTTGTGTTAAACACACATGCTTTCGCACAGCATGGAAAATTTCTTGGGAGGGATTGTTAGAAAAAGAATAATGGTAAAAAGATGCCTTCATCTGAAATCATAACCATAATTCAGTTCTACCAAGCCCTTAATCCATTGGAGTCTGCAGCACAGAGCACTAAGTCACTGTTCTTGTTTAACCTCCCATCAACAATGTTGATGGATTCTCAATTGGCCATGCACCTGCTGTTATCCCAGAAACATAGGGGTCTGCCCAACTCAATTTCAGAGATATCCATCTTCCAGCTTTATTTAACTAATCTACTTTGTTTACACTCTTGGGTACATGTTGGCTCTCAGTCCAGAATGACCACTTCAGAATATGGTAGTAGTACTGTGTGGTTAAATGTATTTTTGAAATATTATCCCAAATAATGTACATTACATTTACCTAAAATAATTATAATAGAATATTGGGATATAATGTGATATCATTTCATTTTCATTGATATTTGTTCTTTGCAGGTGTTGGTCAAGTTCTCAGGTGTTTTGTCACTAAATGCATTACTTCTGAAGGTTCTGCAAATGTGGAATTAACTGTAGATCCTGAGAAATTGTCACAGTATTTTGATGAAAAGAGTTATGTACCTCAGAACTCAGGAATTGTGGGAAAGTGTTTCCAGCTTTCAGTTCAAAAGGTTTGTTTTTACTTTCTACTTTTTAATTTCTTTATCTCATTAATGAAAATTGTACTGCCGTACTTAACTACTTCTGTCTCTCCCTACTATTTTTTATAAACTTTAAGTTTTCTTTTGGTATTGATAGTAATGGCTCAAAGGCTAAGCTCAAGGGCTTGGATGTGTTGGGGTGACAACAGCTAAAAATAAATAAATGTGTTAATGTTTAAATGTGATTATAGTGCAACGTCAACCACACTTTTCCTTAATTGTGTCTTTTTTGTTACTGGTAATAATGGTATTGAAGTGACACAGTAAATAAAGTGTGCCTTCATTTCTGCACTTGCTCTTTCACCAAATCCACAACAGCTCATTGCAATTATCACTTCCTCCTGTAGATAGGAGGCAACTACATAGTCATAGGCACCAAGCAACATTACCTTAATATGTATGCTTGTTTAAAACTAAACAATAAAAAAATTTGGTTAAATATATATTTTTGATGATGCAGGTTTTAAACAAGCTTTATTTACGGAATAATTATTTTCATTGTGCTTGAACCTAACCTTTCTTTCCCTTGTGATTAAAGCTCAATATAATATAGAATTAAATTATATTTTCAAGTACAATTATCAACAGAATTTTCAAGAACTTACATTTTAAACTTGTTATCTTTCCAGCAAATTGTCAGTAATATGCAAATAAATTGGCACAATTGTTTAATAATAACAAATGCTATTGAAATTTCACAGGTTCATCCAAAAGGTCTCATGGTGAAATTCGCACGCCACCAGTATGGTTATGTTCATTCCAATCACATGAATGGAGATTTTAGAGAAATGAAAAAAAATGCATTGCTTTTAGGAAGAGTGTTATATATTGAACCATTGGATGACTATGTTATCTTTTCTGCTTTAAAAAGTGTGTGTGATCCACACCCTCCTCCTCCTCCTTTTCAGGAATTTAAAAAAGGAAGTAGGTTTTCAGAAGCAAGGGTAAGAGGTTTTGTGCAATCTATAAAACATTTACCATATCATGGAAATAACAATATGTGCCTAAATAATTTAACAATATAAATTTCATTGACTTTTGCAATCAAAAATAAATCAGTCATGAATAAATTTATTTCTGTAGGTGATCAGCAAGAAAGGAAGAAACTTGCTGGTGGAATTTGGGGAGAATTTTAATTACTATGGCTTGGTGTCTGTACGTCAGTTAGATATTGCTGAAAATATACAGGATAAAGCGTTTCTTAACCTGGTGAAAAAGAAATATCCTCCTGGTTCATATCATGAATGTAAAGTTCTTGAGTATGATTTTATGGCTGAGAAGTACATTTGCACTTTCAAAAGGTAACAAGAATTATTAAACTACTTTGTATGTACATGGTTTTCAGTTTGTTTTGTAACAAACGTATTTAACATTAGAGTTACATGATATAAACATATTATATACAAAATTTTGTTTCTCCTGATTACCCAAAATTCAATTTTTTCAAATTTTCATTTCTATAAATTTATTATGAAGAGTAATATATCTGTAAAGTATTCAAAATTCTAGCCTGAAATTTCAGTTGCAATGAATAGTTTGTGTTCCTGATGCAGAAAAAAAATGATGATGATGATGATGATGATGATGATGATAATGATAATAAAAAGAAAATTTCCAGTAAAATACTTGTTTACCCAAATATAAGATGACCGTCTAAAAATGAAGAGGCCTCCTGAGAAATTTTAACTAACTCTATTTAGATAAAACAAAATTGCACTGTTTAAAAAATTCTTTTGCTGATGAGAATGTAAAAAAATATTACCTGAGCTGTCACAATTTTCTTCATAATTAAAATCATCAGAATTATGGTTTTTGTTCTTATCTTCATCTTCTCATTTATCGCTGTTTCTTTGGTAGTCCTCCTCCTATACTTCATTATCCTCTAACTTTTTAAGACTTCTTTGAATGTTTTGTGCCTTGAATTTGTGTTGGTCTTTCAGCTGACACCAATTGAGAACATACTCTTCCAAATCACCAGATTTTCTTCATATCATGTTCTTGTTTGTTGCTTTCTCAAAAGTAATATACTACATTTAGAAGAAAGGAAAGTCCACTTGATTGAAATCAGAGACCCACATAACATTTTTGCATTACTTTTTCCTGCAGCATTACAATACAAGTTTTGAAATGCCAAAAGCAATGTAAATGAAATTAGTTTGTTTGAAATTGTTGTTTACAGATGGCAGCTCTTTGCAATTCACACAAACGTAAGATTTGTACTGAGGGTCTCTGTATCTGAATAGATAGAGAAATATTAATTCATAATGAACAAGCTTTGAATGGATTTCTTATGTGCAAATGATAAGAGGAAGTATGTTGTTCTCATTTCTGTTGATTGCCTACGTTTCATAAAAAATAACCGTATTTGTTTGCAGATCCATCATAAAGCAAAAATATACAAGTATAGATGAGCTTTATCCAGGTCTAGTTACAAAATGTACTGTGCAGCGTTGTTCAGATAAAAGAATTACTTTGAAGCTGTATGACATTCGTGGGTTTGTGGAACCTATTCAGTTCTCTGATGTGCCTGACAGTGGCATATTGTTCACGAAGGGTCAAAAAGTGAAAGCAAAGGTGAGAATTTGATTATAATTAGATTTTAATTTAAATGTGCTGAGAATGGTAGAGGCTTCTGAGTGATAATTCATTGACATGAAATGAAATTGAGGGAATTTGGATTACCTGTTGCGTGAGAACTTAACGAAAAAGTTCAAATATTAACAAGTGACAACAAAATTATATTCTATGTAAATATGGTCCAACATATATTTATAGACAGATTTATAGACATGTTTCATATTATAGTTGGTAAGAAATTGGGAAAATTACGTAAAATATTTTGTTTATTATTACAAAAATGTGGATTGCTTCACGATCTTGTACAGAAGACACCCAAGATCATGATGCTTTCCATATTTTTGTAATAATAAAGAAAATATTTAACATGTTTTTTTTAATTTCTTACCAACTATAATTTGACTGTATTTAATTTATATAGGACCATATTAACATAATTATATTTAATAATAAGACAGTCATAATATAAGAAAATGAAATTATATTCATAGAATGGTGGTTTTCTGAGGAAGAAAAGCAAAAAGAAAGAAAGGAGAAAAAACAAATCAAATTCCTGTACTTCTTATACTAAATTATTTCCAATACATGTTTTACATTTATACATTTTTCAAGCATGCTATATGTTCATTATGAAAGTCTCTTTAAGACTTTAGAACATCCAAATGTAAACAACTTAGGTGACCAATAAGTGAGAACATTTTTGTAGAGGAGTCCAAGGTATTTCGGTGTACAATTCAGTATTCAGGTAGTTTAATTTTGTTGCTACGTAGGGTGTTTCAACCCTCCATTTTGCAATTTTAGGCAAATCTACAGGATGTAAAACTAGGGGCACTAGTATTGTCCTTGTGACTTTGCATATCATTCACCAATATTGCATGATAAAAATTAAATGCATTTAAACAAAATGTAAAAGTTCAAGGGAATTAATACTTACAATGACAATTTGGTCTGTGTCACAAGAGCATTATATTGATGCACATCGCCTACTGCTGTTGGCATAGGATGCGTCGATGCCTGCGCACACGAGGCACTTAACTTGCATCTTAGATTTACACTATCTGTCTAGTGCTCTGAGACACGCTCTTGTCAAAGTGCATCGCCTACACGACCGTCGCACATTGAAAGCTAGAAAACACACATTATCATGACTTACATTGTAGCTTGAGCTGTGGGCACAACGTAAATCACCAAGACTGTTCATGTGCCGATTTGCATAAAATACAGAAAACAAAAAGACAAACATTAAGCGACTCGTATGTGCAGGTATTGAGGCATGTTGCTGCAACTGCCAGCAGCATTAGGTGACGTACATCAATGCAACACTTGTGTAATGGTCCCACAATTGTGTAATGGTAACACATTTAATCTCCAGCATTACCACTTTCTGAGAGAATGGCAGTCACCATATGAAAACCGTCGTATCTGAAAACTTTTCATGATCGAGGAAAATCTAAGCACATACTATTTGGAAACAAGGTGTGACCCTTAGTAAATCTCACATATTTTCTTTTCTGATGATTTTTCATTGTAGACTAGGCAATAGGCATAATTCATGCATATAGCATATTAAAATTATCTTATCATAAAAATGATACTTATTAGAGAAAATGTGAGTACATATTTGGTATCAGGACATGATAAATAGTAAAGCACACATCATTTTATTTCTGATGATTTTTCATTGTTGATCTGTGTAATTGATGCTCTAATTATTATAGATTGTTCAGACAATTGGAGAGATTTGTGGGCTTGTTTTTAGGATTGTTTGTATAATTGTGATGGTTTTTCTTTTTTTCCAGACACAGCTATCAGCTAGTCTCGTTTTTGACACATTGCATTCATCGTTTATTTAAATCATAGAGATTAAGAAGTAGTTGTGACTCTACACTATTTTGTCCTCTTGAGATTGATTATTTAGGTGTGCCCTTTTTGATATTTAACACAAACATTTAATGAAAAAATTAAATGCTATGTCCAATATTTTTTTAAAGGATTTAAAATTATGAGTTTAGCTCATGTAGTTGAAAATAGGCACTTAAAAGCTTAAAATATGCAAAAAAATAGATATTATAGTTGATAATAAGATCAAAACCTCAATACTCAAATTTAGATGTAGTACCTACATTAAGGATGAACACAATTCTTTAAAACCAAATTGGATTTCTTCGATTGCAAAAACATATTGAGAAGTTTGATGTTATTTCCTAAGAATCTACTTGTGTGGAAATTTATATCTTGTCAAGAAATGGTTACACTTAAAGTTGGATTTTGTTTGTTGTTGGATTTTAAAGTTTTAAAATAGTAAAGTTTGCAGCAATCAGTGCACGGCACAAGTCAGTTTTTCTTGTATTCATCTTGATACTACACTTGCTGAAGAAAGGGTTGAGTAGTTTTTCTCACTCTTCCTACACTTTACTGGAGTTGCTGTGTTTTATGTGTTAGATATATTTTTGGCTCAGTTTACCACTTACAACACTGACAAAAAATTATATTTCCATCTGCTGAGAAACCTTCTTTTTCGGAAGACCGGAAAGGCGAGAGCAATTTTGTGTTCTCTGGAGCACCCTTTTTTACTATAAACATTTTCAGATTTTACAAGGTTTATTTCACTTTGTATTGTTGGCTTAATTTAAACTTAATCCCAATAACGTAATTCTAAAAATCACACTTTTGGGGGAGGAATCCTTTGCGGGAAGACCTCAGGGGAGTTACCTTTCGGAAAACTTTGGAAGGAAGGTATGGAAGGGAAATTTATTTTTAATACGGATAGCATGAGTAGGACTTCTACCCAATAGGAGGGGACATATTCTCATGATTTGAGGAAAGCTATGGTAAAATTGTGTGGAGAGATATGCAATGTAATTTTCTACAGTTTTGAGATGGAATTCATTGTGCAGCTGTTGGTTGGAAATGAACTGTGGTGCATTCATAATTTTACGGAAGCGCCCAAACAGGCTTTGGCAAAATAGATAAGCTTATTCTGCACAGTGTCAAATTCAAACACATTCTAAGTGGTGTCCCTGCTGTATCACAAGCAACATAGGTCATAGTTTCTCAATCGCCCTGATACTAGTTAGGGAATTGACACTACTTGACAAAAAATTTCCCCACATTGAATTCTTAAAAAAGTAAAAGACAAAATAATTGGAACAGAAAATATAAAAAGTGTGGAAAAATCAAGATAGTCACTAATAGGTTTGTAACGCTTGAATGAGCAATTACCTCTAATACAGGCATTTATAGCCACTATAAAATTATCGCAAAAGTCATTTCTAAGATGGACATTTGGCATAGATAGAGGCACGGATAAGTGAAGTAAGTTGCTTGAAAATACATTCAAAGAAATAATATAGGCAAATAGGGCATTTTCTGAGCTCTATTAACGAGGTCCTATGTAGACATGTAGCATTTCCCTTTTATTTTCTACATTGGAATGTTTTGGAAGTAATTAATGCCAATGTTTTTATTTTTAGGTCCTTACTGTGAAGAATCCTATTTGTGAATTCACACTGAAACCCGCATTAGTGAATTCAAGTAATCCTATATTGACAAAATTTAGTGATGGAAAATGTGGTGTTCAGTATGAGGGCATTATAGTATTAGTCAATGACAAAGGAGTGCTAGTAAAGTTTTATGCTGATTTTACAACTTTTGTCTCGAAACAACATGTTGTTGGAGGCATGGACAAGGACCTGAACAAGTTATATTATGTTGGACAAGTTGTAAGTAAAATGTTCATAAAAGTTAGTTGCTTTTTAATAAATGGTGAATGACAACAGATCTTTGTAGATAAGTTTTGTTACTTTTTAGTGAATTTTATTGTGTTGAATTTATATGGAATAGACATTTCAATTTACTCATGCATTTATGATAAAATATTAATTTCATTTATGTTTTGTAGGTGAAATGCAAGGTTTTAAAAGTAATTGATGAAGAACAAAAACTTATTCTAAGTGTTCAACCTCTAAAAAATCAATCAAATAAAAGTTGTTTGGTGTACCCCTTGGAAATTGGAAAACTGTATACTGTAATTGTTAAAAAAATTACGCAAGATGGACTGATTGTTCAAGAAGAAGGTAAATTAATTATAATTATTGAGTATTTAAAAAAGCTAATAAGTATACCTATAAACTATTTTTAACTTTTATGTTCTTGTATATGTAGTATAGAGAAAATTATGAAATGCGTTAAAACAATCTGTAGATTTTGTCAAAAATTATTTTGATGGAAATGCACATTTTTGTGGATTGGTGCAGAGGAAGGATTTTCAAAAACTTCTTGTCTGTCTGTGTTATGTGAAGAACACTAATGTCTAACCAATGCCACCTAAAACATGAGGCCTATTGGCCGGCAGCAATCTTGCTTCTGATGTCACAACTTGTAGTCTTAACATTACATTTGGGCTAAAGTGTGGTCTACATGTGCATCAGTGTGAACTGCTACTGTCGTGTATATAATTACATGAGAACAGTGTTTTTATTCATTTTATGGTGTAATAACATCCATGCTTTAAATTTGTGTGAAAAGAACATATTTGTAGCAGAGCAATTTTGATACAGAGTACTTATAAAAAATTGTAAAAACGTCACAAGTTCGGGTTACGTGAAGTTGCCGTGCTCTTCTACATTGAAATTGGTTTCTACAAAATCCAAAACCCCAAAAGTGGAGAAAAATCCAGAGTATGCTTTGTAGTACAAAGGAATGAAATTCAGTTTGTCGAATGAAAATGACAAGACTGGTTCACTTAATAGATGAAATATTCTTTATGTCAAATTCAGACAGAAGGCAGGAACTGCCATTAATAAAGAAGTATCATCATGTAGGTCATAAATTTCCAGTCAGAAAGTTGACAGATGCGTTGCTAAACCACTATATCAAAATCATATTTGAAGGGCTGGGAGAGATTGGTTTTGAAGAGATTGCAATGATTTCTGACAATAATCCTGTGAAACGAAAAGGCATGTAATGTTTTCTGATCCTCCAAAACTAGAAATACCTTATGAATGTCCATATTAATTCCACAGAAAAAATTATTGTTTCTTTTGACAGTGTGTACCTCTCAAAGTGCTTAAAAAACTGGTTAAATCATGATAAACATGAAATTAATGTTCCTAAAATGGAAAATGGTGTTATGCATGCAGCAGAATCGTGTAGTTGCCTCATTTATTGCCGCACTGGGATGCACAATGATTTTAAATATGGCAATACTGTAAATTTAAAATCATTCATCTCTTTTTTGTTAAAATTAACTGTTAATTGATGAAATACAATAACATGCTGCGATTTTTTTTTTCTGTAAAGTATCATTATTAAGGCAGCCAAGAAGGTAAGTAAATGTTAACTGACGTAAGTGTGCTGCCGGCGAAAGATTCGTTTGCCGTGATGACTACTCACAGCGGCAGTCGAGAGGCCTTATATTAGTGTCTAGGTGGCATTGGTTTAACCCATTCACTCGTTTTCTTAAACATATTCTCTGAACGTTCTGACCAAGGCTGTCGAGGTCTTCCATAATTGAAATGGCTCTTCCAATTTTGGAGAGTACTTCTTAGAATGTAGAAATATAATTCTCAAAAATGACAGATTTTCATACTCTTGCATCTATATCATAGGTAGATAAAGTTATAGTATAACGCTGCAGGAAAAAGTGATGATTTTCTTTCAGCAAAACATGTGTTTGCTGGTCTCTGAAATCATAAAAGAACATTTTTGTTGCTTCTTTTGGTAGCCAAGCACTTTCTCGAGTGCTTGGTAGTCAGAATTCCCATTTTTGGGGTCCTTGTTGCCAAAAAGAAAGTGCCTTGAACATTTTTTCAACCTGACATACCTTGTCACAGAGTAAAGTAGAAATTGCTCTGTAGTAGTGTCATTTAGGCAACAACAGCACAATTGTAATACAAATTGTATGGTTTGTTAGTAGAATTGTTTATTTCTTTTTTGTAAAAATGTGATTGAGGACTAGAATGAGTCTTTGTATTTTAAAGAGGCCTTAATTTTAAAACGTGATAAACTTTTTGGTATTTGTATTCTCAATTTAAAGTGTGTAATGATTATGTGCTATGATTTTGGATATCCTGATGAAGACAGAACTTGTTCAAAAGAAGCCCAAATTACATGTCTGCCAGTCAATCCAGAGAGAACCAGACAACCCCAAAATTATTTTGGTTACATCCTTTTTGTCAATATGTATTTAATAAACAATTAAATTCTTGTATACATTTGTCGAGAATCTTTGAGTTCATTTGGAGAAGAATGTCAAAGAATAAAATAAGTATATCATTGTTTAGCTGAGAATTTGCCATTACTTGTAGAGAATGGAATTCAATCCAAGAATATTTTAAGATACTCTCTTAATCCACAATAAATGTTTATAATTTATTGTAACTTGTGTTTATTATTTGTATGTGATTGTTGCAAACAAATGTCAGGTTGGATTTTTTTTACTTATTGTGGCAAATCAGAAAGAAGTTGGCATATTTTTTATTACATTTTTCCTTTTCCTTATTTAAATTTTTTTTTTTGATAATGAGATTGCCAATGCATGCTTAAATAATATATCCTTGTATACTTCTTTTACATATTTTGAAATGTAGGTATTTTGAGGTGAATAACCCCTTGTGAAAAGATCTAACTTTCTTATGCCCAGAGTTTATCGCATATTCAAAAATTTGCTTGCAATTAAAAAAGTATTGATTTCCTACATCTGGATAAATATAGATTTGTTGTAAACGTTAAACAAAAAGTCTAAAAACTGTTCTCTGTTAAAACTTTTATTCAATACTGGAAGTAGTGCGTAAGTACAATATTATTCTCCTGGAGTAGGTTTGCAATTTTTCAGAATTTTTACTTTGTCACACTTAATTAGTAAGAAGAAAATGTGATGAAAGCGTGTGCCAGAAAATGGCAAATTTTCGGCACAAAAACATATTGCCTGGACCTAGTAACGATAAAGTGGATATATCCTGTTGCTGTATATAGTAAACCACTTCCTCTAACACATAGTGTAGGCAGAAATGATGTTTTATTGGTCCTTGATACCGAAAAATCAATTGATGGCAAAATGTTTGTTCATCCGTTTGTGAGCAACCAACACCACTTAGACATACAGGTGGTGTTGGGCCAATACTAGTGCTTAATCAGTTCCGCCGATTTTCTCCAAAATGATATTCCCTGATCGATCTGAATGAACTTCAGTTTTTGGGAGTTTCAACTGTACATTTTGATTTGGAGGATATATTACGTGGAGCCGAAATATTTTATCTCAGTTTTGTGATTCAATTTTGCCATCAAATATAATAAAGACCTTTTTTAAGGGAATGGTGCAGGTCTCATATTCATTGTAATTCCAGATTTTTCGAAAGGTGCAATGTTTTTGGGGGCATCTTTCTACAATTATAATATTCAAGATAGAGATGTATTTCCTTAATGAAATCTTATCCTTAAAGACACATCTTGAAATGAGGTCGCTCACAAATTTTTTGCAAATTTAGTTGTTTTTGTGTAATTTTGCTTGAAATATAAGGAATTAAAAATTTTTTAAAACAACTTTTATCTCTAAAACTGCATTAATTTTTTCTTTAAATTTTCTCCTATATGTATCAAGGGAGATAAAAAGAGACTAGTCCCATTTTTTACTATTTTTTAAAATTGTAAAAAGTTAACATTTCAAAACTACTATATTGAAGATAGAGATTTTTGACAAAGACTATTCCAAAAAATCAGCTCTTTATGAAAGGTCACATACTATTTTTTGAAATATGAGTAATTTTTATGTTCGGATTTCTAGTGTGAGAGTATTTCCAAGGTCCTTCAGGAAATTGTCTTTCTTGCTGTCACTTCTAATACAATTATTTCATTGTTCCCTTTTCAAATATGGGTTCTTTTTTTAAGATCGTGTACTCTAACATTTAAGAACAGTAGTACAAACAATAATTACTGCCTTAACGCCTAAATATAACTAAATTAATAACTAAAAAAATATAACTAAAATGCTAGCTTTCTCAGGGATTAATTAGGGAGTTAGTGACCTAAAAATTGTTTTTGGTGTTCCTAATTAGCACAAATATATGGCACAAGCTTTTTTGAAATTTTAATAAGTAGGGTTGTTATCATTACCACCCTTATTTTTGAAGACTTAATTTGAGTAGTTGCATGATAGCAAATAAATTATTTTTTATTGACTATTTAGCCCAAAATTATGGGATAAGCAAGAGTTTTTGAATTTTTAGAAATTGGGATGGTTTTAACATTTTGTCCTTGAAGTTAAAGCATGTGGCCCAAAATTTGCTTGTTTTAATGTTATAAAAATATTTAGATTTTGAATAAGCGGGGGAAATTTAAGAGCTAGGTTTGCCTCTCCCATTTTTGAATCATAATTTCAGGGAGTTGTGGAGTAGCAAAAATCTGTTTTTGGTTTCACTAATTACCCCAAAATTACAGTGCAAGAATTTTTGGAAAATTTTCAAGTTTTGAAAAGTGGAGATGCTAGTTAGACCAACCTCATTTTTATATCTTTATTTTGAGGTATTGGGAGATAGATCAAAGTGTTCTTAATCTGAAATTAACCCAAAAATTTGAAGCAAGAATTTTTTTTAGTGTTGTAAAGTGGGAGTGCTACCTTCACCAACTTTGTCACGTGCTTCTCAATCCGTTGAAGGGCGCATTCAGAGGTCGCCTATAATGAACCACTTTCTTGAGATCTTCTGAAGATGTTAATAAGTATGCTTTTAGTGGCACAATATGATTAGAAAATTGTCTGTAATATTTGTGTACCTTTCTTTCAATTCTCCCATCTCAAAATAAATATAAATATGTGCGTCCGTGTGTGCGCGTGCATTAATATAAATTATATTGTGTGTGAAATTAAATTATGTTGTGTATTCCTTGTAGCTGTTAATTTGCATTAGCTATTAATTTTTAAATGCTCTTGGCAGTATTTGAAAGAAGGCTAATAAGGCATAGAAAACAAATGGTTAGTTAATAGAAGATTTTTTACTCAGAACAATTTGAAAAGTAAAGTATTAATGTATTATCATTTCCTTCAATCTAGTTTGTAGAAAATAAGTCATCAAATTAAATTTTTAAGAACATATTGTGAAAGAGATTAAAATTTACCAAGCCTTATCCTATCAGAAAAGTAATGGCAAATTTACATTTGTAAAGCAGAAATACCCCTTAGTATTGAAATAGGATTTAAAAAATTTTCATTTTTCAACTCTTCCAGTGTCACCTTAATGAACCTAATTATGTTTTATAATGTACAAAAATAAAATATAAGCATAAAAGTTTATGATAAGTTATTGAGTGAAAATCAAATATAAATAAACTGAAAAATTATATTTTATGTATTTTAAGAGAATGTGTTGCTAAATCACAGTTAATTTAATTACCATATATACTCAAATATTACCCGCACCCTAATTTTCTGGTAAGGAATCTTGAAAAAAACAAACTTGTTTTAAATTTTTTCACTTTTATTTCAAAAATGTCTGTCCTGGAAAGGCCTTAAAAGCACTGCTTGATACGATTGCAATCATGTTAGATTGAAAGAGAAAGGCACGAAATGCCTTGAGACTTGAAGATACGCCCTGATGTGCCACGTTGTAAAAACCGAAATATTACTCATGCCGCCATGTGACAATGTGCAACACACTTGTTCGCAGCACCAACATTGACTGGAATATTATCCACACCCCAATTTGTGAAATCATAAAATTGTAATACAAAACAGTTGTACTCCTAAGATAGTGTGATAATAGATATCTACTATCAATTTTGTTGATAAGAAGGTTCTCTAAAAATAATTCATTATAATTCCATTGAGATTGTAATGATACTAATATATAATGTAGCAAAGTGAAAGTAAATTGTAAATTCTGGGAGAAAATAATTGTTCTTCGCTACACTAAATAATTAAAAACATAGTATTGCACGATTTCCAGTTGTTTAGATTATTTTTTTATGTACTGATAGCCCATTATTAGAGAGGCATATAAAAAAATTGGTCTTCTTAAGTATTTTTAAAAACCACTTGTTTTTGTTTACATTTCCTGTGCTTGGCAAAACATGTTTTTAGTTTTATGTTTTGTACAGATTTTTAATCAGAAAGAAATGCTTTTATACGATTCCATAATTTTTGAGAAGTAGTGTGAATGTTTTCTTTTTGTTTCATAGTGGAAGGTGTAATGGGTATGCTACCAGCATCACAGTTGACAGACAGTCCACAAATTTCACAGTTGCTCAGTCAATCGTACAAAGAAGGTGAGAAGTTGCAAGCCTTGTGCTTGAATGGTGGGGATCAAATTATGTTTTCTGCAAGCCCAACCTTCAAAAAATATTTGGAGGTGAGTTTCTTTCAATTTATGATATGTCTTTGAATCATTGACAGTGGTCTTCAGAGTTGATTATGGTTTATGGTTTATATTGTGACATTAACTATAACTATATTGCGGATTGCTAGAAACAGACAATGCTTTCTATTTTTATTTATTTTTAATTACATAATTATGTTCTTATTAATTATTATTTAGTTATTTACTATTAATTTTTAGTAGTAAATAACTAAAATATATATATGTATATATATATGTATATATATATATATATATATGTATATATGTATATATATATATATATATGTATATATGTATATAT
>BOPP01000009.1:10977513-10989455 GCA_017312745.1 Gryllus bimaculatus | reverse complement strand
CTATGAGTATTCCTCCACCTCTTTGTTGAGATTCTCTGTCTTGTCTGTGTATGTTGTATCCTTGAAGATTGAGTTTGCCGTTGTGAATGTCTGCATGAAGCCAGGTCTCGGTAAAGATGATGACGTCAGGTCTGGGAGTTTGAAGTTGTGCATCTTTGAGAATTTCAAGCTTAGTCCGAAGTACCCTGACGTTTTGATAGTAGATTATAACGTCTTTTTCTACTTTTTCGGGATAGATGTTCTATGTTTATGTTGACTAGATGAAGAAGTCAAATCATCATTTTTGTCATCTTTGATGTCATGTTTGCGGGGTACACCGTTTATGAATTTAATTTGTTTTTTTCCCAGATTTTCAGGTTTGTTTACTTCAGCTTTTATCTTATTAAATTCAAATCCTCTGGTTTCTGGTGTAGTCGGCTTGAAATGAAACCTTCACTTTGACAGTTGATTTTTTTCTCCAGTATTTTGATGTCACATTCTTGAAGCAATGTAACTCGCATTTGGCTTTTGGTCTTGCTTTTTTTGAATTGATTCTCACATTTTGGAATGGGTCCTATCTTGTTTCTTGAATTTTGCTTATATATTAACAAGGGCTTCTTCATCCGTGTGCGATTGTTTCTGCCAAATCTTGACTATTCGCTCTCCTTGATTCATCAGAAGATGATATTTTTTCTTTTTTCTGGCGTAGGGAAATTTCTTCGATGACGTCTGTAGAATTTAAGTTGGAGACATTCTTATCAGTTTCGATTTTTGATAAATGATTTTCAAATAATACTAAAGTCTCAGTAACATTATTTTGAAATTCATTGAATGACTTGGTAAGTTTGTCAATCTTTGTGAATTTGTTTTCAAAAGATGGCATTGACTGTAGCATCATTGGAACTGATCTCAGACCTTTTAGCATTTGGGACAGAGATATAGCAATTTCTTTTCCGATTTCAATTCTATGCTTCTTTGTTCAGTCCGTGAAATATCATCACATCTATATGAATATGACACGAACAACTATCACAAATCGCATGTTTTGTTAGTGCTTCAATCTCTTTAGAACAAATATCACACTTAAATTTGTCCGCCATTTCACCAAACTGTAGTCTTGTCACTAATCATCAACTTTTATGTATTGTCGAACAGTGTTATAATAATAATAATAATATATATATATATATATATATATATATATAATATCGATGGATGGATGTATTCACTTCATCATTATCTGCTATCTACTCATTAGAAGTCCCTCGCTTCCATGTCCGTGATTGAAGAGCCCTAATGTTAACAGAATCATTATTTGAATTTGGTTTAACCAGGTAAAATTAATTTTTGTATTATTTATCACTTTCAATCCTACAGGCGTATCTGATCCATCACCTTCATTTTACTGCCGTGTCCTATGTATGGCATACGTCCATCTACGTTTCTTGCTTTTGACAGGCAATAAAGGTCTTTTGGATGTTCATAGGCACCTAGAATACACTTTTTAATATTATTAAGTTGGTCACAGGAAAAACATGGAGTGCTTTTATTTTGTGAAAGTACAGTAAAACCCAGTTTTTACATTTTTTATGGGACCAATGAAAATGTGAAAAATGCAGGAAAGTTGAAAAACAATAGGCTATGCAAGTACTTTCTTTATTTACTGCAATGGTGGCTCTGTTTTACTTTCTCATCCTTCGTAAGAAGATTAAGTGTAACCGTGCGCTAGAAAACTCCAAAAATTTTGACAGAAAATCTCTTATTGATGGGCCCTGGTAATAAAAGTGTATAAATCATATTCTTGTTTATAGTTAATTACTTCCTCTAACACATGGTGTAGCCTGAATCCATTACTTAGGGGTCCTTGAAACAGCAAAAATTGATTGACAGCAAATTGTCTGTGGTTAACGCAAATGCCTAAATCGTCAGCCGATTTTTTCCAAAATTGATATTCCTCGTTTGATCTGAAACAACTCGACGCTTTTGCGAGTTTGTTACATATATACTATGTAGTAAACTACTACATATTGGTACAGGATTTATCCCCTTTTTTCTGTATCAGTATGAAATTTTCTGTCAAAAAATCGCTGTTTTGTATCACAGCATTACATAACATAATACTACGTATCATATGTATGTATATGAGAAAGTGTAAAATAAAAATAAAAAAATTACATAAAAGACAGGAAGCATTCTTCATATCAAGTTATAAATTGCAGGAAGAGAATGCATTGTAACTATGGGCTTTATGATGGGACCAAATGATAAATTATGTAGACGTAAAATGCGGGAAGGTAAAAACAGGGTTTTACTGTATTTGGAATTTTTCCAGGAAGTGATTGGATATTCGTACTTGTGAGCACTGTAAATTACATTCAGAATGTACATCTTTGCCAGTGTTTGTGCTGTTAGTGACATATACAGATGTTTAGAAGACATAGGTGTAAAATTCACTATGACACAACAGAAGTTCAAGAATTTTTGACTTATGAATTGGAACTGGATTCTTCTGATGAGGACTTTGATTTTTTCCTGGACTGTTGTCTAGTTTGAGTAATGAAAATTATATTGAGAGTAATAATCATACAAATTATTCTATTGGCGGGTCTTCCCTAATTGCCTTCACTAAGTGATCTTATTGCCTTTAGAATACAGTGAAATTGATAAATAATCTGAATTACCGGTGTTTGAGAAAACCAGTGAAATAAAATTTCTTGGACATGAAGACAACTGGACTAGATTGTTTTTCATAATTTTTTACCACAGTATGCCTTAAAGATAAAAGGCAGAAATTAATAGATATGCAAATGGAGCTATATCTGAACTTCAAAAAAATATAATTATAATGCACCAGCATTGTTGACACATGAAGTTTACTGAGTTCCCCACCATATTATGTTACATGGTTACTTTCTGCAAAATATAAAATGGTGTTAACCATGTGGTGTATCCCTTAGAATCAAATGTGTTAATAACCACGGTTGAAGGAGATAATTTCTTTTGTTGGAAGTGGAAAAAGTTATTTAGACACTGTACTTTGAAACATGAGAAACTTTGAGAATAACTCATATGTTGTAATATTGTAAGTGGTTTTTCATACTTTTATATCATTAAAATTTAAATAGTAATTTTGACAACTTGAATGTTTTTTTCTTTTCAGACTTCTGCTGGTAAAAAGCTAATCAAAAAAGGATTTGCAGGGCTAATGGAAGGTATGGTAGTTCCATCAGTAGTAGCAGAAATTTCTCCAGATAAACTGATACTTTCTCTTCCTGTGTTTGAAAAATTGTATTCAGTTTCTGTTGCATCTAATGTGAGTACACGAGAACATTTTACATTACATTACATTATATTACAATATATTACATTACAATAACAATTAAGCGATGGGCAGGACGAAATCTTCCAAGTGCTATAGACGACTATGTGGATTATTTGTTGGTTATTTTTGTTGTTTTGGTTTTATGGTAGATTCCTTATATGCATTGCTTAACATGTTTTCTTAGAGAATTCATAGTTTTTATGATTATTTAAATAATCCACCTTTTGTTCTTGAAAGTGCCTTTCATTAAGTCAAAAAAGTAATTTTTTATATGTCGCTTTATATTTTTTTCGTCATAACTAACACAAACATAATGAAATCAAAGAATAGAGACTTAATTTGACCAGTAATGGTGTTTTCATTGCCAATTGAAAAGAAATCCTTTGAGTCAGACTCTTTTATCACAGTGATTCAAAAGTGATATTCTGTAGAATTTCAACTGTAAAAAGCTGTAGATGAGTTTCCTTTAGAGAAAATTCTTATGTAACTGCTGTAACAATATTCTTGTAATGTACTACATCTAATAGGAATATTTAAATGCAGTTGCTTTCATATATTTTATTATTATTTTATGTAATTCAATTTTCATTTCATAAAAAAAATACTTTTCTGTTAATAGTTTCTTTTGTCAATGGATCCTGCAAGTTCATAATGCCCTGGACCCCCAAAAGAATATTGGTGGCATTAATGTTAATTGAACCATTTTATTTTAGAAACCCGCCAAACGCTTTTGCAACGAATTTTTGTTCTAGTAGGATAGATACATTGTTTAGTGCATATATATATGAAAATATTCATTTATCAACTTCTTTAATAAAAAAAAATATTATGAAATCTAAAAAATTGGGAGACTCCTCAGTTTTCTTAAAATAAGGAATTTGGTTGTTGATCGGTTTTTTGAAATCAATGATTCAATTTAATTTGATTGATTGATTTCTTAGTCCTGTTAATTTTCTCAAATTAATTTTTACCAGTGATGTGTCCTATTTTTTATGACTTTTTCTTGTATTTGAATGATATATCCTTATGCGCAGCATGTGTGCAATGGAATCACAGAAGATATCGAATCACTTGGAATTCAAAAGGATCAAACACTAATGGTGAAAATTTTGGATATTTTTGGCTCTGTTATTGATGGTGCATGTAATCTTGAGTTGGTGTGTGACAGATCAAAGATGGTGAGTTTTTCTTTTTCTTACATCTTTATTTTCGGAAATGTTAGAGTTCTCATAGAGCCTCATAGTTCCACAAACGTTGGTTTACTGCTATAAAATATTATTTTCTTAGGTTTTTGAAGCAAGCATGAAACCTGTAAATATTGAGTTTAATTAAAACATTTTTTTAAATTCATTTTTAATATGTTAGTGATGCTTTAGCAACTCGGTAAGGAACTACACAGTTTGATTCGTAGTACATAAAATATCATCACTCTTCTAGCAAAATAGCCTAGTGCACTTTTATAAAAATGAGTTGTGTACATTTTAAGGAAGTTAATTGTATCTTAATCATGCTTTAAATATAATAATTAATACTGTTTTAACATTCACAATACAAAGTAAAATAATTATTTGAGAGTTGTGTCATATGTAAAAATATTTACTTCGCAATGCCGTTTTGGAGGGGCATTCATGATACAAAAATGTATTTTGATATTATTATGTGTAGTTAAATGTGGATAAACAAATGAAATTGTGGTGTAAAACCTAATGCATGTAACAGAAACAGAAGGTTAAAAAATCTTCAGGATTACTTCCTTTTGATGCTTTTATGATAGAAACTGTATTTTGGTTGTGAAATGTGTTAGCTGATTAAATATTACTCTGCTCTAAAAAACATACTTAAATCATCATAACTTCACCTAATTTCACTCCAAATTCTCCCCTTTAAAACTTTCTTTTATTGTCATTTGGCAAACATTCTATTAATGGGTTTTCAAATATTGATGGTTTCCTACAAATGAGAAAATCTGGCCTTTATTATTTATTTAGGACAATGGTGTAATTATTTCACATATATAAAAAACGTAAGTTAGGTAAGAGTTAATATTTGTTGGACATAATGTATGAAACTTTTTAGAGATCACTACAATAAAAGTTGTAGAATAAAGCAATGTTTTGGGAATTTAATTTAATTTTTATAATAAGGCATTTCTGCTGTAAAGACAAGAAAAAAACATTTACAATGAAATGAATTATATATATAATGTACATACGTGGGTGGGTTGGTGCACACACACACACACACACACACACACACACACACACACAAATGCACACACACACATGTATGTACATACATAATACATGCATACAATTCATAACTTTTTTCTCTTTAAGTCTTGCACCATAGCCCAGAACAGATCTCAGTGCTGTGTCTGTCAATCTCAGTGCCATAAATAATCGGCCAAGTGCATAGCTGTGTCCTTGTGGCAAACACCCCCTTAGGCCAGTGTTCTATGAAGGAGACGCCAGCTGAATTCAATGATGTTCATGTGAGCCCAGTCCCCCGAAGTGCTGACAGCTGTATTCAATTAAATCTTGGCATCTGTGAAACTCAACAAAACATACAACAAGTAAAACCGTGTGACGTGCACACCAATGAGGTGAAACAGCAAATGAACTGCACAGTTGGTACCATAAGTGTTCAGCATGTGCTGGGGGCAATTCGTGAACAAGTGAACAAAGCACTGCACATAAGCAGCAGATCGCTAGAATACCCAAACCTTTTTTATGAGCGTTATATAGTGCTAAAAACATCTACTCGCCAGATTGTAATGCTGCTTCTGGTATTGAGGTGTGTTCATAAAATACCTTCGTTATGTTATGGAAGCTTTCATTTTACAGTAAAATCTGTCTTAAGATGTACCTCTGTACGATGGAAAGCTGCCAATCTGGACAAAAATCTCAAGTATGGAATGATTTTTAAGTGAAAATCACTTCTATAAGTAGGAAACCTGTCTAAGACAGAAACAGAATGGTTTTTAGAGAACTTATTAGTACCTTCTGGAAATGTATTTTTCAATTTCTGTCACTGTCTTTGGAATGACATAGTGCGAAGGGTCACTTCCTAAGACAAATAGTAAAAAATGAGTTTTCCCCTTATCCCTGCTGTTGAGAAATCTTTGCATCTGCAACTTTGCTTCACTGTGACTTTCTCTCACTGAAGTCACGGAACTGCGTCATCTCGCTGTTTCCGCCGACGTTTCCGCAGCTAGCCTGTCTACGGGGTTCCCAAGTTTGCCGCAAGTGGTCTTCGGGGTTCACAAGTGGCCACCCACGACGCGGCACCCCTTCCCTTCCGCTCCCTAGGTTTGCCATTGTTCAGCCCGGCGTCTCTTCCCGCACGCGCTGTCCATGAGCATGAAATGCACGTGGCTGATATTTGGTACGTTTGTACAAGGTTACTGATATGACGCCACAACCGGAATTAGTCCAATAAGCATGGAAGAGTGGAGGGAATATTATAAAGCACTTCTTAAGGAAGATAGACTCAATTTTTTGCTGGACATGATAAATGAAAAGAGTACATAATTAAATTTGTTCAAAAAGTTGGTTGCCCCGACCGAGACTCAAACCCAGGCCTTCTGGTTTACGCCCAGCTGCTCTAATCACTAGCTACGGAGACAACCAATCCTTTGAACAAAACGACTTTTGATCAAAATAAACACGTTTGGAAAAATATTTGTCTCCCTCCCCCCTCCCCAGTTCACCAGAGGTTAATAAACTTTTAATAAGCGGACTTTTAAGATTTCTCTGACCAACCCCAAATGTCGTTAATTAAATGTGGTCAACGTTAAGTTATCAACAGACCTGGCAAACAGTAAACAAAGGAGAAAAACGACCGATAACTTGTTTTGCCGTCTCTATCCTCTGCGGTTATTTGGAGGGGTAATCAATAGCTTATTCAACAGTCGGGGTTGACGGGATCTAGATGGATGGGGTCAGGAGGAAAAAGACTCGATTAAAGGTTATGGACGGCGTTTATACTCGACGGCTAGCAACCTTTTCGCGTCACCATGACGTAAATCGTTTGTTGATACTAAATAACTCAAAATATTGCAAAAGAAAATCCAAGTTAAAAAATGGACATTGTTTCACATAAAATGATGCAAAAACTACTCATGTTTTGGAAAAATTTAACGTGTAGATACGCCGAAAAAAAAGAACCGTTGGAGTATACCAGATCCACGATACTGTAACAATATTCCTTGTTACAGAATCATGGATCTGGTACACACCAGTGTTTTTTTTCGTTTTTTTTCTTCAGTATCGACATAAACCGCTAGGCTAGCTCAGTTAGTTCTGCTGGATACCTTTTTAGCGAGTGGATGAAGGATGGGCGTTGTTGCAGGTCACAAGAAAAAGTGAATAGAACAGACAGCATTTAATGTATGCTTTCAGAAACACACACACACACAAAACTCCCCATTTGGAATGAAATGAGTTCATGTGAAAGTTTTTAAAAATAGTTTTAAAAGTTACTCTTAATGCTAATGACAACAGTTTTACCAGTATCGGTAATCAGGCCAATGCGCGGCCGCGCTGCTTCAAAAAGAAACCTTAAATCAATAGTGTGGATTTGGCTGAAGAGTTATTTTAGGCCCCAAAGCAATGGTTTTCCTTTGAAAACTAAGGGGATTCACTGCTCGTTTTGTCCGCTGGGCTCGTGGAGGTCATCAACCCAAACAACTGGGCAGGCTGCTGCGCCGGGGTATGCGGCGGTCGGGAAGGGGTCGACCGACGCCGTCTGGGGCGCTTCAGGCGGCCACTGTGCCCTTCCCTTCGGTGAATGGAGGCGCGCAAACGACCTTGTCCCCCTTACGTCACTCGGTGTCTTCTCTCGTCGTTAGTGCGCCGTTCCAGTCTTTGGTTGATGCGGTTGGATCTGATGAATTCAGGGAATTCGCGAATAAAGTCATAACTTGAATTTTCCGGCTCCCGTGACTAATTTTGTTTAAATAGTTCTGATGTAATGAGACACGAGAATATAACATTCGCGGTAGGTCGGCGTTCCGCAGAAACAATAATTTCAAATTTCAGTTCAAACTGAACTATCGAAGGAAACTTTCCCCAGTGTCCTGCACGCGACAATGAAAATTTTACAAGTCCCAACATTGGCGACCGAATTCACTGCTCTCTTAAATGCGTCCACCCTCCGATCTCTATCACGACTCTCCGCCTTATGATCTGAATCACATCTTCCTCCTGATCTTGTCACGGCGTGCCCTGGTCTCGCCCGAGAAAACTTCCCCATTTCCTTTAACCTCTAGTCTCCCTGATTCATCCCTTCCCTGAATATTCGCTGTCTCATTGGAGAAAGAGTATTGCGTTGTGCTTAATTCCCCACCAATCGCTGGTCGAGCTTTCCTGGAATTTTCCTTCCCTGGCTCTTACTGAAGTTGATACTTCCCCCCTCAACAAAATAACCCCTCAAAAAAAGCAAGCACCACCCCTCACCCCACCCTATTTTCTATCTCCTCAAACTCTAAGTGCATAACATCTCTGCTCTCTTTTCATACTCTTCTCTCCTCCCAACTCAAACTACCTTTAACGAAAAAAAAGTCTAAATACCAATTTAGTCCTTGTCCTACCCACCCCCAGCCCTCTGGGGAACGTGAGGCAGTTGGCCAATCCGAAATTAGAAGAATGAAAGTCCAGGACAGAAGAGGACACAGATCCAGGCCATCCACACCAAGATGCACCACCTTCGACAAAGTTGATACTCTGCGAACGTGCACAGCTGCGCGTCTCCTCGGTACCAGCTTCTGCATTAACTCTATCGCAATAAACAATTTATCAGCTCGGGGGATTTTTCGTATTGAAAGACCAGGCATGTTCTGGATGATTCGTCTGGGGGGGAAGGTGGCTCGGACAGGATAGGTACCAAACAGTGTGTGCTTGACACATACTTCCCGTCTTCTCTGATTTCGGCTGTATCACCGTCGAAATATCAATTCAATTGGTGGAAATTCTGTACCAGTAATAAATTATCATATTCCTAATTTGTTTTTGTTTCCGGGTGCCACGACCGTGACAACTAAAAGAAGTTACGGCAAATGCTGCTGCAAAAAACGAAAACCATTCCCCTGCGTTCGCATTCACATTTATGAAGTATAATTTTCAGTGGGAGGAGACAAATATGCCTCTTAATTGAAATTCCAAAAGATATGTGGCACTAAGAACAAAAATGCAATAAAATATGAATAACTTATGAATTATAATGGAATTTGATGCATTAACACAGAGTGCACTAAATACGCACGGTAGTACGAATAAAATTACAATATTGTTGACGGTTGCAGAGGAATTGCGTTTTCGCATACTGCGGGCTCTACCGCGTGCTAATAACACTAACTACGCAGAAGAAAGAATTCTTGAGAAAGTCACAAATAGTAAAAAAAAATCGAAAATTACCGTTTCTGTACATTCAACTATTCCCAAACTATAGTTTCATGACAAATTAACAAACATCGTAATTGTGTATTTGAGAAAACTACATTGCGAGCACTGTTAAAAAATGCAGTGCATTTACTTTCTCGACACTACTTACGAAGGGTAGTGAAGATTATGTAATGCCGCGGGAATAAACGGCGAGTTTTCGTTAGAAAAAATTGCTGGGCACTGATAACAGAAAAAGTGGGAAAGTCAATCCGACTGTATGTCTGTCCGACCGGCCGACTGTCCATCTGTTTGTCCGACCGGCCGACTGTCCATCTGTTTGTCCGACCGGCCGACTTGTCCATCTGTTTGTCCGACGGGCCGACTGTCCAATCTGTTGTCCGACGGCCGACTGTTCCATCTGTTTGTCCGACCGGCCGACTGTCCATTCTTGTTTGTCCGACCGGCCGACTGTCCATCTGTTTGTCCGACCGGCCGGACTGTCCAACTGTTTTTTGCCGACCGGCCGACTGTCCATCTGTTCTGTCCGACCGGCCGACTGGTCCAATCTGTTTTGTCGACCGCCGGACTGTCCATCGTTTGTCCGACCGGCGACTGTCCATCTGTTTGTACCACCGCGCCGACTGTCCGCTGTATTGGTCCGCACTGGCTCCGTCTGTTTGTTCCGCACCGCCGGACTGTCCGTCTGTTTGTGCCGACCGGCCGACTGTCCGTCTCGTTGTCCGATCGGCCGACTGTCCGTCTGTTTGCTCCGACCGGCCGACTGTTCCCGTCTGTAGTTGTCCGACCGGCCGACTGTCCGTCTGTTTGTCCGACCGGCCGACTGTCCGTCTGTTTGTTCCGATCGACCGACTGTCTCTGTTTTGTCCGATCGACCGACTGTCCGTCTGTTTGCCGTATCGACCGACTGTCCGTTCCGTCTGCTGATGTCGATCGACCGACCGACCGTCACGTCTGTTTGTCCGATCGACCGACCGACCGTCCGTCTGTTTGTCCCGATCGACCGACCGACCCGTCCGTCTGTTTGTCCCGTCGACCGACCGGACCCGTCCGTCTGTTTGTCCGATCGACGACGACGTCCGTCTGTTTGTCCTACCGACCGTCCGTCTGTTTGTCGATCGACCGACCGTCCGTCTGTTTGTCGCATCGACGACCGACCGTCCGTCTGTGTCCGGATCGACGGACCACCGGTCCGTCTGTTTGTTCGATCGACCGACCGACCGTCCGTCTGTTTGTCCGATCCGACCGACGACCGTCGTCTGTTTGTCCGATCGACCGACGACCGACCGTCCGTCTGTTTTGTCCGATCGACCGACGGACCGACCGTCCGTCTGTTTGTCCGATCGACCGACCGACCGACGCACCGTCCGTCTGTTTGTCCGATCGACCGACCGCACGTCCGTCTGGTTTGTCCGATTCGACGACCGACCCGTCCGTCATGTTTGTCGATTCTTACCGACCCGACCCGACCGTCCGTCTGTTTTGTCCGATCTACCGACGACGATCCGTCCGTCTGTTTGTCCGATCGACCGACCGACCGACCGTCCGGTCTGTTTGTCCGATCGACCGACCACGACCGTCCGTCTGTTTGTCGATCGACCGACCGACGACCTGTCCGTCGTCTGTTTTGACCGATCGATCGGCCGTTCATCGTCCGTCTGTTTGTCCGACTCGACCGACCCGACCGACCGTCTGTTTGTCCGGATCGGACCGATCGCACCGACCGTTCTGTTTTGTCGATCGACCGAACCGACCGACCGTTCTGTTTGTTCCGATCGACCGACCGACCGACCGTCTGTTTGTCCGATCGACCGACCGACCGTCCGCTTCTGTTTGTCCGATCGACCGACCGACCGTCCGTCTGGTTTGTTCCGATCGACCACCGACCGTCCCGTCGTCTGTCGACCCGACCGACTGACCGTCCGTCTGTTTGTCCTACTGACCGACCGTCCGTCTGTTTGTCCTACCGACCGACCGTCCGTCCGTCCGTCCGTCCGTCTGTCTGTTTGTCCTACCTACCGACTGACCTACCGTCCGTCCGTCCGTCCGTCCGTCCGTCTGTCTGTTTGTCCGTCCGTCCGTCTGTCTGTTTGTCCGTCCGTCCGTCCGTCCGTCCGTCTGTCTGTTTGTCCGACCGTCTGTCTGTTTGTCCGACCGTCCGTCCGTCCGTCCGTCCGTCTGTCTGTTTGTCCGACCGTCCGTCCGTCCGTCTGTCTGTCCGACCGTCCGTCCGTCCGTCTGTC
>BOPP01000009.1:10844971-10977488 GCA_017312745.1 Gryllus bimaculatus | reverse complement strand
CTAGATGAAGAAAGTTCAAATCATCATTTTTGTCATCTTGATGTCATGTTTGCGGCGGCTACACCGTTATGAATTTAATTTGTTTTTTTCCCCAGATTTTCAGGTTTGTTACTTCCAGCTTTTATCTTATTAAATTCAAATCCTCTGGTTTCTGCGCTGTTAGTCGCTTGAAATGAAACTTCACTTGACAGTTTGATTTTTTTCTCCAGTATTTTGATGTCACATTCTTCGAAGCAAATGTAACTCGCATTGGCTTTTGGTCTTGCTTTTTTTTGAATTGATTCTCACAATTTTGGAATGGGTCCTATCTTGTTCTTTGAATTTTTGCTTAATATATTAACAAGGGCGCTTCTTCATCGTGTGCGATGGTTCTGCCAAATCTTGACTATTCGCCTCCCTTGGATTATCATCCAGAAGATGATAATTTTTCTTTTTTCTGGCGTAGGGAAATTTCTTCGATGACGTCTGTAGAATTTAAGTTGAGACATTCTATCCAGTTTCGATTTTGATAAAATGATTTTTCAAAATAATACTAAAGTCTCAGTAACATTATTTTGAAAATTCATTGAATGCACTTGTAAGCTTTGTTCAATCTTTGTGAATTGTTTTCAAAAGATTGGCCATTGACTGTAGCATCATTGGAAACTGATCTCAGACCTTTTAGCATTTGGGACAGAGATATAGCAATTTTCTTTTCCGATTTCAATTCTATGCTTCTTTGTTCAGTCCGTGAAATATCATCACATCTATATGAATATGACACCGATCAAAACTATCACAAATCGCATGCTTTTGTTAGTGCTTTCAATCTCTTTAGAAAACAAATATCACACTTAAATTGTCCGCGCCATTTCACCAAAACTGTTAGTCTTGTCACTAATCATCAACTTTTATGTATTGTCGAACAGTGTGATAATAATAATAATAATATATATATATATATATATTATATATATATAATATCGCATTGGATGGCATGTATTCACTTCATCATTATCTGCTATCTACTCCATTAGAAGTCCCTCGCTTCCATTGTCCGTGATTGCAAGAGCCCTTAATGTTAACAGAATCATTATTGAATTTGGTTTAACCAGGTAAAATTAATTTTTGTATTATTTTATCACTTTCAATCCTACAGGCGTATCTGATCCATCACCTTCATTTTACTTGCCGCTGTCCTATGATTATGCATTACGTCCATCCTACGTTTCTTGCTTTTGACAGGCAATAAAGGTCTTTTGTATGTTCACATAGGCCACCTAGAATACACTTTTTAATATTATTAAGTTGGTCACAGGAAAAACATGGAGCTGCTTTATTTTTGGTGCAAAGTTACAGTAAAAACCCAGTTTTTACATTTTTTATGGACCAATAAAATGTGAAAAATGGCTAGGAAAGTTGAAAAAAACAATAGGCTATGCAAGTACTTTCTTTATTTACTGCAATGGGTGCGCTCTTTTTACTTTCTCGTCCTCGTTAAGCAAGATAAAGTGTAACCGTGCGCTAGGAAAACTCCCAAAAATTTTGACGAAATCTTCTTATTGATGGGCCCTGGTAATAAAAGAAAGAATGTGTAAAATTCATATTCTCTGTTATAGGTTAATTACTTCCTCTAACACATGGTGTAGCCTGATGCATTACTTAGGCGTCCTTTGAAAACAGGCAAAAAATGATTGACGGCAAATTGTCTGTTAGTGTTAACGCAAATGCCTTAAATCGGTCAGCGATTTTTTCCAAAATTGATATCCTCGTTTGATCTGAAACAACTCGACGCTTTTTTGCGAGTTTGTGTACATATATCTATGTAGTAAAACTACTATATATTGGTACAGGATTTATCCCCTTTTTTCTGTATCAGTATGAAATTTTCTGTCAAAAAATCGCCTGTTTTGTATCACAGCATTACATTTACCTTAATACTACGTATCATATGTATGTGTATTATGAGAAAGTTGAAAATAAAAATAAAAAAAAAACATAAAGACAGGAAGCATTCTTCATACAAGTTATAAATTGCAGGAAGAAGAATGCATTGTAAACTATGGGCTTTATGATGGGACCAAATGATAAATTATGCTAGACGTAAAATGCGGAAGGTAAAAACAGGTGTTTTACTGTATTTGGAATTTTTTCCAGGAAGTGAAATTGGAAATTCGTACTTTGTGAGCACTGTAAATTACATTCGAATGCTACATCTTTGCCAGTGTTTGTGCTGTTAGTGCACATATTTACAGCATGTTTTTAGTAAGACATAGGCTGTTAAAAATTCACTATGACACAACAGAAGTTCAAGAATTTTTTGACTTATGGAAATTGGAACTGGATTCTTCTGATTGGGGACTTTTGATTTTTTTCCTGGACTGTTGTCTAGTTTGAGTAATGAAAATTGTATGAGAGCTAATTAATCATACAAATTAATTCTATTGGCCGGTCTTCCTAATTGCCTTCACTAAGTGATTTTTATTGCCTTTAAGAATACCTGTGAAACTTGATAAAAATCTGAATTACCGGTGTTTGAGGAAAAACCAGTGAAATAAAATTTCTTGGACATGAAGAAACTGGACTTAGATTGTTTTTTCATAATTTTTTACCACAGTATGCCTTAAAGATAAAAAGCGAGAAATTTAATAGATATGCAAATTGGAGCTATATCTGAACTTCAAAAAAAATTATAATTATAATGCACCAGCATGTTTGACACATAAGTTTTACTGGAGTTCCCCACCATATTATGTTTACATTGGGTTACTTTCTGCAAAATATAAAATGCGTGTTAACCACTTGGTGTATCCCTTAGAATCAAATGTGTTAATAACCACGGTTGAAGGAGATAATTTCTATTGTTGGAAGCTGGAAAAAGGTTATTTAGACACCTGCTTACTTTGAAAACATGAGAAACTTTGAGAATAACTCATATGTTGTTAATTATTGTAAGTGGTTTTTCATACTTTTATATCATTAAAATTTAAATAGTAATTTGACAACTTGAATGTTTTTTCTTTTCAGACTCTCTGCTGGTTAAAAGCTAATCAAAAAAGGGATTTGCAGGGGCTAATGGAAGGTATGTGTATCCATCAGTTAGTAGCAGAAATTTCTCCAGATAACTGATTACTTTTCTCTTCCGTGTTGAAAAAATTGTATTCAGTTCTTGTTCATCTAATGTGAGTACACGAGAACATTTTACATTACAAATTACATTATATTACAATATATTACATACAATAACCAATTAAGCGATGGGCAAGCGACGAAATCTTCAAGTGCCTATAGACGACTATGTGGATTATTTGTTGGTTATTTTTGTTGTTTTGGTTTTATGGTAGATTCCTTATATGCATTGCTTTAACATGTTTCTGTAGAGAATCATAGTTTATGATTATTTAAATTAATCCACCTTTTGTTCTTTGAAAGTGCCTTTCATTAAGTTCAAAAAAGTAATTTTTTTATATTGTCTTTATATTTTTTTTCGTCATAACTAACACCAAACATAATTAAAATCAAAGAATAGAACTTAATTTGACCCAGTAATGGTGTTTTCATTGCCAATTGAAAAGCAAATCTTTTGCAGTCAGACTCTTTTACACAGTGATTCAAAGTGATATCTTGTAGAATTCAACTGTAAAAGCTTATAGATGAGTTTCCTTTAGAGAAAATTCTTACGTAACTGCTGTAACAATATTCTTTGTAATGTATACATTCTAATTAGGAATATTAAATGCAGTTGCCTTTCATATATTTTATTATTATTTTATGTAATTCAATTTTCATTTCATAAAAAAATACTTTTTTCTGTTAATAGTTTCTTTTGTCAATGGATCCTGCAATTTCATAATGCCCTGGGACCCCAAACAAAAGAATATTTGTGGCATTAATGTTAATTGAACCATCTTTTATTTTAGAAACCCGCAAAACGCTTTTGCAACGGAATTTTTGTTCTAGTAGGATAGATACATTGTTTATGCATATATATATGAAAATATTCATTTATTCAACTTCTTTAATAAAAAAAAATATTATGAAATCTAAAAAATTTGGGGAGACTCCTCAGTTTTCTTAAATAAGAATTTTGGTTGTTGATCGGTTTTTTTGAAATTCAATGCATTCAATTTAATTTTGATTGATTGATTTTTTTAGTCCTGTTAATTTTCTCAAATTAATTTACAGTGATGTGTCTATTTTTTATGGAACTTTTTCTTGTATTTGAAATAATATATCCTTATGCGCAGCATGTGTGCAATGCGAATCACAGAAGATATCGAATCACTGGAATTCAAAAGCGATCAAACACTAATGGTGCAAATGGATATTTTTGGCTCCTGTTATTGATGGTGCATGTAGTCTTGCAGTTGGGTGTGTGACAGATCCAAAGATGGTGAGTTTTTCTTTTTTCTTACATCTTTTATTTTCGGAAATGTTAGAGTTCTCATTAGCTGCCTCATTAGTTCCACAAACGTGTGGTTTACTGCTTATAAAATATTATTTTCTTAGGTTTTGAAGCAAGCATGAACCTGTTAAATATTGAGTTTTAATTTAAAACATTTTTTTTAAATTCATTTTTAATATGTTAGTTGATGCTTTAGCAACTCGGGTAAGGAACTACCACAGTTGATCGTAGATACCATTTTAAAAATATTCATCACTCTTCTAGCAAAATAGCCTAGTTGCACTGTTGTATAAAAATGAGTTGTTGTACATTTTAAGGAAGTTTAATTGTATTCTTAATCATGCTTTAAATATAATAATTAATACTGTTTTAACATTCACAATACCAAAGTTAAATTAATTATTTTGAGTAGTTTGTCATATGTAAAAATATTACTTCGCAATGCCCGTTTTGGAGGGCATCATGATACAAAAATTGTATTTTTGATATTATTATGGTGTAGTTAAATGTGGTATTAAACAAATGGAAATTGTGCGTGTTAAAAACCTAATTGCATGTAACAGAAACAGAAGGTTAAAAAATCTTCAGGATCTTCCTTTTTGATGCTTTTTATTGATAGAAAACTGTATTTTGGTTGTGAAAATTGTAGCTGCATTAAATAATTACTCTGCTTCTAAAAAACATACTTTAAATCATCATAACTTTTCACCTAATTTCACTCCAAATTTCACCCCTTTTAAAAACTTTCTTTTATTGTCATTTGAACCAAACATTTCTATTAATTGGGCTTTTTCAAATATTGATGGCTTCCTACAAATGAGAAAATTCTGGCCTTTATTATTTAGGACAATGGCTGTAATTATTTCACATATATAAAAAAACGTAAGTTAGGTAAGTAGTTAATATTTGTTGGACATATGTATGAAAAACTTTTTAGAGATTCACTACAATTAAAAGTTGTTAGAAAAAGGCAATGTTTTGGGAATTTAATTTAAATTTTTAAATAAGGCATTTGCTGCTGTAAAGACAAGCAAAAAACATTTACAATTGAAATGTAATGTATATATAATAATGTACATTACGTGGCGTGGGTTGGGTGCGCACACACACAACACACACACACACACACACACACACACACAAATGGCACACCACACCCATGTATTAACATACATTAATACATCCATTACAATTCATAACTTTTTTCTCTTTAAGTCCGTTGCACCATAGCCGAACAGATCTCAGTCTGTGTCCTGTCAAATCTCTAGTGCCATAAATACTCGGCCAGTGCATAGCTGTGTCCTTGTTTGGCAAAACACCCCCCTTAGGCCAGTGTATCTATGAAGGAGACGCCAGCTGAATTCAATGATGTTTCATGTGAGCCCAGTGCCCCCGAAGTGCTGACAGCTGTATTCAATTTAAATCTTGGCATCTGTGAAAACTCAAACAAAACATACAAGTAAAACCGTGTGAGTGCACACCAATTGAGTGAAACCAGCAAATGAACTGCATAGTTGGTACCATAAGTTGTTCAGCATGTGCTGGGGGAATTCTGTGAACAAGTGAACAGAGGCCACTCTGCACATAAGCAGCAGACGGCCTAGAAATACCCCAAACCTTTTTATGAGCGTTTATATAGTGCAAAAACATCTATTCACCAGATTGTATGCTGCTTCTGGTATTGAAAGGTGTGTTCATTAAAAACCTTCGTTATGTTATGGAAGCTTTCATTTTAACAGTAAAATCTGTCTTAAGATGTAACCTTCTTGACGATGGAGCTGCCAATCTGACAAAAATCTCAAGAATGGAATGATTTTTAAGTGAAAATCACTTCTATAAGGTAGGAAACCTGTCTAAGACAGGAAACAGAATGGTTTTTAGAGAACTTATTAGTACCTTCTGCGAAAATGTATTTTTCAATTTCTGTCACTGTCTTGGAATGACATAGTCCGAAGGGTCACTTCCAAGACAATAGTAAAAAATGAGTTTCCCCTTATCCCTGCTGTTAGAAATCTTTTGCATTCTGCAACTGTGCTTCACTGTTGACTTTTCTTCTCACTGAAGTCACGGAACTGCGGTCATTCTCCGCTGTTTCCGCCGACGTTTCCGCAGCTAGCCTGGTCTACGGGTTCCAAGTTTGCCGCAAGTTAGGTCTCGGGGTTCAACAAGTGGCCACCCACGACGCGGCACCCCTTCCCTTCCGCTCCCTAGGTTGCCATTGTTCAGCCCGGGCGTCTCTTCCCGCACGCGCTGGTCCATTGAGCATGAAATGCACGCTGGGCTGATATTGGTTTACGTTTGTAACAAGGTTACTGATATGACGCCACAACGAATTTAGTCCAATAAGCATGGAAGAGTGTGAGGTAATATTATAAAGCACTTCTTAAGGAAGATAGACTCAATTTTGCTGGACATCATAAATGAAAAGAGTACATAATTAAATTTTCAAAAAGCTTGGTTGCCCCGCCGAGACTTTCAAAACCCAGGCCTTCTGGTTTTTTTACGCCCACTGCTCTAATCACTAGCTACGGAGACAACCAATCCTTTGAAACCAAAACGACTTTTGATCAAAATAAACACGTTTGGGAAAAATATTGTCTTTCCCTCCCCCTCCCCAGTTCACCAGAGGTTTATTAAACTTTTTAATAATGCGGCACTTTAAGATTCTCTGCCAACCCAAAATTGCTTCGTTAATTAAATGGTGGTCAAACGTTAAGTTATCAACAGACCTGGCAAACAGTAAACAAGGAGAAAACGACGATAACTTGTTTTGCCGTCTCTATCCTCTGCGGTTATTTGCAGGGTAATCAATTAGCTTATTAACATGGGGTTGACGGGATCTAGATGGATGGGGGTTAGGAGGAAAAAGGACTCGAATTAAAGGTTATGGACGGCGTTTATACTCGACGCCGCTAGCAACCTTTCGCCGTCACCATGACGAAATCGTTTGTTGATACTAAATAACTCAAAATAGTTGCCAAAAGAAAAATCCAAGTTAAAAAATGGACATTGTTTCACATAAAATGATGCAAAAACTACTCATGTTTTTGGAAAAAATTTAACGTGTTTAGATACTGCCCGAAAAAAAGCAACGTTGGATATACCAGATCACGATACTGTAACAATATTCCTTGTTACAGATCATGGATCTGCGTTACACACCAGTTTTTTTTCGTTTTTTTCTTCAGTATCGACATAAACGCTTAGGGCTAGCTCAGTTAGTTTCTGCTGGAATACCTTTTAGCGAGTGGATGAAGGTGGGCGTTTGTTGCAGGTCACAAGAAAAAGTGAATAGAACAGACAGCATTTAATGTATTGCTTTCAGAAACACACACACACCACAAAACTCCCCATTTTGGACATGAAAATGAGTTCATGTTGAAGTTTTTTAAAAATGTTTTAAAAGGTTATCTTAATTGCTAATGACAACAGTTTTATCCAGTATCGTTAATCAGGGCCAATGCGCGGCGCGCTGGCTTCAAAAAGAAACTTAAAAACAATAGTGTGGATTTTGTGAAGCGTTATTTAGGCCCCCAAAGCAATGTTTTCCTTTGAAAAACTAAGGGGATTTCAACTCTCGTTTTGGTCCGCTGGGCTCGTGGAGGTCATCAACCCAAACAACTGGGGCAGGCTGCTGCGCGTGGATGCGCGCGGTCGGAAGGGGTCGACCGACGCCGCTGGGGCGCTTCAGGCGCGCCACTTGTGCCCTTCCCTTCGTGTGAATGGAAAGTGCGCGCAAACGACCTTGTCCCCCTTACGTCACTCGGTGTCTTCTTCTCGTCGTTAGTGCGCCGTTCCAGTCTTTGGTTTGATGCGGTTGGATCTGATGAATTCAGGCGAATTCTGCCGAATTTAAAGTCATTAACTTGAATTTTCCGGCTCCCGTGACTTAATTTTGTTTTAAATAGTTCTAATGTTAATGAGACACGAGAACTATAACATTCGCGGTAGGTCGGTCGTTCCCGCAGAAACAATAATTTCAAATTTCAGTTCAAAACTGAACTATTCGGAAGGAACTTTCCCCAGTTCCTGCAGCGACAATTGAAAATTACAAAGTTCCCAACATTGGCGACCGAATTTCACTGCTCTCTTAAATGCGTCCACCCTACCGATCTCTATCACGACTCTCGCCTTTAATGATCTGAATCCACATCTTCCTCCTGATCTTGTCACGGCCGTGCCCTGGTCTCGCACGAGAAACTTCCCCATCTCCTTTAACCTCTAGTCTCCCTGATTCATCCCTCCCCTGAATATTCGCTGTCCTCATTGGAAGAAGAGTATTGCGTTTGTTGCTTAATTCCCCACCAATCGCTCGGTTCGAGCTTTTCCTGGAATTTTCCTTCCCTGGCTCTACTGAGTTTGGATTACTTCCCCCCTCAACAAATAACCCCTCAAAAAAGCAAGCACCACCCCTCACCCACCTATTTTCTATCTCCTTCAAACTCTAAGTGCATTAACATCTCTGCTTCTCTTTTCATACTCTTCTCTCCTCCCAACTCAAAACTACCTTTAACGAAAAAAAAGTCTAAATACCAATTTAGTCCTTGTCCTACCCACCCCCAGCCCTCTGGGGACGTGAGCAGTTGGCCAATCCGAAATTAGAAGAATGAAAGCCAGGACAGAAGATGGACACAGATTCAGGCCATCCAACCAAGAAATTGCACCACCTTCGACAAAGTTTGATACTCTGCGAACGCTGCACAGCTGCGCGTCTCCTCGGTACCAGCTTCGCATTTAACTCTATTCGCAATTAACAAGTTTATTCAGCTCGGGCGGATTTTCGCTATTGAAGACCAGGCATGTCTGGATGATTCGTCTGGGGGGGAAGGTGGCTCGGACAGATAGTACCCAAACCAGTGTGTGCTTGACACATACTTCCCGTCTTCTCTGATTTTCGGCTGTATCACCGTCGAAATACAATTCAATTGGTGGAAATTCATGTACCAGTAATAAAATTATTCATATTCCTAATTTGTTTTTGTATTCCGTGGTGCCACGGACGTGACAACTAAAAGAAGTTACGGCAAATTGCTGCTGCAAAAAACGGAAAAACCATTCCCTTGCGTTCGCATTCAACATTTATGAAGGTATTAATTTTCAGTGGGAGGAGACAAATATGCCTCTTAATTGAATTCCAAAAAACATATTGTGGCACTAAGAACAAAAAATGCAATAAAATATGAATAACTTATGAATTATAATTTTGAATTTGATGCATTAACACAGAGTGACTAAATTACGCACTGGTAGTCGGAGATAAAATTACAATATTGTTGACGCGGGGGGGGATGCCAGAGGGAATTGCTTTTCGCATTACTGCGGGCTCTACCAGCGTGCTAATAACACTAACTACGCAGAAGAAAGAAATCTGAGAAAGTCACAAAATTAAGTAAAAAAAAATCAAAATTACCGTTTCTGTACATATCAACTATTCCAACTTATAGTTTCATGACAAATTAAACTAAACATCGTTAATTGTGTATTTGCAGAAAACTACCATTGGCCGAGCACTGCTTAAAAATGCAGTGCATTTACTTTCTCGCACACTACTTACGAAGTGTAGTGAAGATTATGTTAATGCCGCGCGGAATAAACGGCGGTTTTTTTTTTTCCGTTAGAAAAAAAATTGCTGTGGCACTTGATAACAGAAAAGTGGGAAGTCCAATCCGCACTGTTGTCGTCCGACCGGCGACTGTCCATCTGTTGTCCGACGGGTCCCGACTATCCATCTGTTTTTGCTCCGACCGGCCGACTGTCCATCTGTTTGTCCGACGCGACTGTCCATCTGTTTGTCCGACCGGCCGACTTGTCCATCTGTTTGTCCGACGGGCCGACTGTCCAATCTGTTGTCCGACGGCCGACTGTTCCATCTGTTTGTCCGACCGGCCGACTGTCCATTCTTGTTTGTCCGACCGGCCGACTGTCCATCTGTTTGTCCGACCGGCCGGACTGTCCAACTGTTTTTTGCCGACCGGCCGACTGTCCATCTGTTCTGTCCGACCGGCCGACTGGTCCAATCTGTTTTGTCGACCGCCGGACTGTCCATCGTTTGTCCGACCGGCGACTGTCCATCTGTTTGTACCACCGCGCCGACTGTCCGCTGTATTGGTCCGCACTGGCTCCGTCTGTTTGTTCCGCACCGCCGGACTGTCCGTCTGTTTGTGCCGACCGGCCGACTGTCCGTCTCGTTGTCCGATCGGCCGACTGTCCGTCTGTTTGCTCCGACCGGCCGACTGTTCCCGTCTGTAGTTGTCCGACCGGCCGACTGTCCGTCTGTTTGTCCGACCGGCCGACTGTCCGTCTGTTTGTTCCGATCGACCGACTGTCTCTGTTTTGTCCGATCGACCGACTGTCCGTCTGTTTGCCGTATCGACCGACTGTCCGTTCCGTCTGCTGATGTCGATCGACCGACCGACCGTCACGTCTGTTTGTCCGATCGACCGACCGACCGTCCGTCTGTTTGTCCCGATCGACCGACCGACCCGTCCGTCTGTTTGTCCCGTCGACCGACCGGACCCGTCCGTCTGTTTGTCCGATCGACGACGACGTCCGTCTGTTTGTCCTACCGACCGTCCGTCTGTTTGTCGATCGACCGACCGTCCGTCTGTTTGTCGCATCGACGACCGACCGTCCGTCTGTGTCCGGATCGACGGACCACCGGTCCGTCTGTTTGTTCGATCGACCGACCGACCGTCCGTCTGTTTGTCCGATCCGACCGACGACCGTCGTCTGTTTGTCCGATCGACCGACGACCGACCGTCCGTCTGTTTTGTCCGATCGACCGACGGACCGACCGTCCGTCTGTTTGTCCGATCGACCGACCGACCGACGCACCGTCCGTCTGTTTGTCCGATCGACCGACCGCACGTCCGTCTGGTTTGTCCGATTCGACGACCGACCCGTCCGTCATGTTTGTCGATTCTTACCGACCCGACCCGACCGTCCGTCTGTTTTGTCCGATCTACCGACGACGATCCGTCCGTCTGTTTGTCCGATCGACCGACCGACCGACCGTCCGGTCTGTTTGTCCGATCGACCGACCACGACCGTCCGTCTGTTTGTCGATCGACCGACCGACGACCTGTCCGTCGTCTGTTTTGACCGATCGATCGGCCGTTCATCGTCCGTCTGTTTGTCCGACTCGACCGACCCGACCGACCGTCTGTTTGTCCGGATCGGACCGATCGCACCGACCGTTCTGTTTTGTCGATCGACCGAACCGACCGACCGTTCTGTTTGTTCCGATCGACCGACCGACCGACCGTCTGTTTGTCCGATCGACCGACCGACCGTCCGCTTCTGTTTGTCCGATCGACCGACCGACCGTCCGTCTGGTTTGTTCCGATCGACCACCGACCGTCCCGTCGTCTGTCGACCCGACCGACTGACCGTCCGTCTGTTTGTCCGAACCACGGACGTCCCGTCTGTTTGTCCTACTGGACCGACCGGTCCGTCTGTTTGTCCTTACCGACTACCGTCCGTCCGTCCGTCCGTCCGTCTGTCTGTTTGTCCTACCTACCGACTGACCTACACGTCCGTCCGTCCGTCCGTCCGTCCGTCTGCTGTTTGTCCGTCCGTCCGTCTTGTCTGTTTGTCCTCCGTCCGTCCGTCTGTCTGTCTGTCTGTCTGTCTGTCCGACCGTCCGTCCGTCCGTCCGTCTGTCTGTCTGTCCGACCGACCGTCCGTCCGTCCGTCTGTCTGTCCTACCGACCGCCCGTCTATGTCCCCCCCCCGCGGTGTGAGTCATTTGTGGTTGAAATCACTTACGGTGTTTCGGAGTCATGCTGGAACATACTTGTACAAATTGGTGTATCAATTTTATTCATTTAGATTTGACATTTACTACGAAAATCTTTGTCTATTGTAAATGTGGGAGAGTGATGGGATGCTAATTTTTTTTTTTCTTCTTAAGTCAAATATTTGAAAATGGTAATATTTTGTTGCAGGTGGAAACTGGCATTATGCTTCTTCAGGATTTTATGTTTTCTCAGAAACGAATTCATAATTTTTGGAAAAGTGAGGGTAATCCACTTGGAGAACTTCAAATAGGTTCTCAAGTTGAAGGCACTGTTGTTGCTGTGACAACTATTGGTGCTGTTGTTAACTTGAACAATGGAGCGCGTGCTGTTGTGATGCCTATGCACATTTCAAAAGGTAATTTTACAAATCTAGAAAGCAGGAGAAGGCGGTGTGAATAATCCTGTTGCTTGGATTCTGTGACATTACTTGTTTACTTTTGTTACATTACTCCCTTAATTCTTTTGCTTAGAAACTCATGATTCTGTTGTTATAATAAACGTGTGTAGTAGTGCAGTAATCATTGGTCAATTAGCATTCAAAGGAGGAGTTTAGAGTACAAGGCTGAATGATTGTAATAAGAAATTTTTACTTCAACTCTGTTTCGAGTGCAGGGTACACACAGAAGATTCTTTTGTATAATATGGACCATAAAAATTTACATTTGAGTGAAAAGTATATTTTAAATCAAAGCTGTTGACTTTTTATTTTCTCACTCTTTTCTATAATATTGTACATTTTGTCTCTTTCTTCTTTACTTCTCTTTTTCTATTACTCCTCTTTTGTTCTTTTTCTCTTCTATTTCTTTTCTTTCTTCTCTTTTTTTTCTTCTTTTTCTCTTCTATTTCTTTTCTTTCTTCTCCTTTTTCTTTCTTCTCCTTTTTTCTTCTTTTTCTTTCTTCTCCTTTTTTCTTCTTTTTCTTTCTTCTCCTTTTTTCTTCTTTTTTTTCCCCTTTTTCTCGTCTTCTCCTTTCTCCATAGCAATACCAAGCTATTGAGTTAAAATTAAGATTACTTTCCTTACAAGTACAATATCATTACAATTAAGATCCAAATACAACCTATCTGAATTTAACACTAACTAGAATACTCATGCAAGAACTCTCCACAAACCCATCCTTTTCCCTATCCTTCCATTTTTGTACATTGGTGAAAAGTTGTTAACAAAATATGTTTATTTGTTTAAAAATATATACATGTAACTTCCAATTTACTTACAGAATATCAAATGAAAATAAAAAAACAACTCTGCAATTGATGTTTGAAACAAATTTTGAATAAAAGTTTATTCAGTATTTTAGACAGATGTTCGGGAACAATTCACAACTCTTCCATAAAAACATTTGAAAAATTAAAAACATTTTTAATTGTACAATCTTTCATGATAGCTTTTCACTTTCCTTGATAGTCACAAAAACATTAGAAAAAGTTTTTACTTATGAGAAAGCTGCCTAAATTTGTCCATGTGAACATGCTGGATTGAGCCAGTGCAACCTTACTCTTTGCAATATTATTTAAGTTTATTTTCGAACGGAGAGGTACACCCCTGCAATTTAATCCCATATAATATCAAGTAATTAGTTCAATTTTCATAGAGTTGCAGATTCTGCACTCTCTGAACAGTGGAGCAGTATCAGTAAAACTGCAGATAGGTGAAGTCAATGCCGTCGAGATTAACTCCCACACCTGTAAAGTGTGAGAAGATAGTTTTAATTCTTTCTTCCCTTTTTCTACATTTTTTCCTTTTCCTTTCCTACATATTTTCCTCCTTTTGCTTTTCTTTTCTTTTCTTTTCTTTTCTTTTCCTTTTTTTTTTTCTTCCCACATTTTTTCTTTTTTTCCTTTCCTTTCCCTCCTTTTTTTACTGTCCCTTTTTTCCTTACTCTTTTTCCCCTTTTTCCTTTATAAAAAAAAAAATATTTTGTGTACTCTTGTACTTTCAGTACGTTTAGTGCTAGCATCATACCTGATATTTTTACTGGTTTTATTAACAGTGAATATTGCTATTCGATTTGAAAGATAGCCGAGTGTAAGACTGCTCTAAAGAGGTCATGACTGGAAAAAAATCCTCAGCTTTGCTGGTATTTGAATGTGGGTATAACAGGTTAGCAAACGTATGTTCTAGCCACTACCCTGCCGCAACCCCTATTAATTCAATTACCAAACCTTATTGCAATTCAATATATTTTTAAAAAAATATTTATTTAATTTGTTTATTGTTTCAGATTTGAACTTGGAAGTTCATGTACACGTGAAAGGAACTGTAATGTATGTTGATACTGTAAACCAGTGTGTTGAAATAACATTGTGGAAACATGTCCAGGAAACCTTTTCATCAGCTGAAACGATCCTGGATGTTGGAAAACACAAAAAGGGGATTGTGTATATATCAAGGCCAGATGTTCTTGTTTGTGGTGTTAAGCATTTCAGAACCTCCTATATTGTTTATGTTCCTTCACGTTGGCATATCAATGATTTGCGTCCTACACCTTTCTTGCCGATTGGTGTGGGTGAAAGTCTAACTATTACAGAGTAAGAAGTAATCTTTTAATTATAATATATCTATGGTTTTCATTCTGATAATGCCAAAATTCATCATAATTATTATCTAATGCATGATTGTATATTTTCCTATGTACAATATATTTTTTGTGCTATTTTTACAATTATTAATATCGGGTAATATAATTTCTAAATAATAAAGGACATTTGGGAAGTTATTGCTACGTAATAACAAGAGAGATGGTAGAGATTATATTACTATTCACTTATGGGTCTGAATTCATTCGACTTAATGTGATTCATGTAACACGGCTAGCTTCTTCTCAACAAAAATGGGAACCAGTTTGGTAACATTTTTGAAAAGTCTCAAGAGGTTTCGTGTAAAGTACCTCCAAAATTTGAAGAATTATTTTATAAATTGCTGGGTTTCAAATTGGATCAGATTGATTGAGAGGAATATTCATATTGGAAAAATCATATGAATAGTTTAGATGCTAGTGTACTTTCGTAGTACCTCTTATCAAAGTGATTTCATGTTCATGTAGTGGGTGGAAGTTTTCATTTTTATTTAGCAAGAGCTTACCCTCTAAATGTAATAGATTTTTAATAGTACCAGTAATAGTAATTTCTTTCAAATGTTCACTAGAATTTAAACATTACATACAATTTTTTTCTTTCCAGGTGCGAAACTGGCATGTTATTTGGTGTGCCTCGAAAAGTTGAACTTATTGTCAAGAAATGTAGACGAAATGAAAGTGATGCAGACAGTGCTGAGGAAGACGATTCAGGGGAAGAAAAAATTCAGCATAGTTCAAAAGTGAAAGAGAAAGATAATAGAAAGAAAGAAGAGGAAGATAGAAGTTTAGAAAACTGCACAGATTTTATAAGTATTAATTCTCGTGTTAGTGTTAAAAATGTGCAAAAATTAATGGACAATGGTACAGCAACCAATGTAAAACATATCAAGAAAGGTGAGCAAAAACCACTCATTGGTTTTGATGAATCGTTTAACTCAAGTGTGTCTGACAATTTTTCTCAGCTTGGGGAAAATGTTTCTAAGTTTCAATATGGCAGTAGTGTAATAGCCGAACTGAAAAAGAAAAAAAAGATAAAAGCAAAATCTCATGAAAATAGTCTAAATGAAATGGAAATGACAGAAGATAGTACTGTATCTACAAATAATGAAAAACTGACAGATGTTAAAGTCAAAAGTAAGAAACAAAAGAGGAAAGCTGAGAATGATAATTCACTGGTCCAAAATGGGTTCCATGTTACATCTGAACTGGTGGAGGAAAATCTTCAACATGTTGATTTCATTAAAAATGAGAGACTGAATAATTCCCTTGAAATGAGTGTAAATCATTCTCAAACTGAAGTGTTGGTTCCTGAAATTGATGAAAAAGATGTTTTTATAACCAAAGAATTTTGTGATCAAAACATTGATTATTTGACAGTAGAAAACAAAAATAAAAAGCGAAAGGAAAATGTTGCCAATAATAGATCATTGGTTGTAGAAGAATCATCTGATTTTTCTCAAAAAGTTGAGGAAAATCTTCATGAACTTGTAATAAATAATGAAAACAAAACACACAAAAGGAAGAGGAAGGCATCTTTTGAGAAAAGTGAAAATGAAATTCTTTTATCAAGAGAAAGTTTTGTTTCGGTGGATGGAAAAAAAGATTCTTCTAGAAATAATATTGAGAAGATTGATAATAATTTACAAACATCAGGTGGCAATGAATCTCTTCACAAAGATGTCACAAAAATTAAAAATAAGAAACAAAAGAGAGAGTCTGTGGTCAATCAATCTTCATTAGTAGAAAAGTCCAGTGATTTGGCTTGCCGTGTTGAGGACAATCTTGGTGAATGTGTGATAAACAAAAATGCAAATGAATCGAACATTATGAAGAAGAAAAAGAAAACCAAGAATTCCCTTTTGAATCATCAAAATGAAGACAAGAACTCGTTAGTAAGCAATATTAATTTGACCAAAGAAACAAAAAATGCAAACGAAGAGATAAATGAATGTCATGAAAACAAGGGATATGAAAAGAAAAAGAAGAAAACGGAGAGTGAGAAAAAATGTGAAGATGTGAAACAGCCATCATTTCTTAATGTGTGTGCAGGTTTTTTTTGGAATGCCACTCCAGATCAACTTCCTGCTGCAAATAAAGTAAAGAATGCTGAACCAGGTTCAAGTTCTGAAGATGAAAGTGAAGTTGTAAGTAAAATGGCCTTTATTTTATTGTATCTATGCTCTTGACCAGCACTAAATAATGTGGTAACTTTTAGAAATGTGTATTTGAGGTGTATTGTGTGTGGGGGAGAGGGGGGAGGAGCGGTGCATGGACATTTGCATGCACATGTGTGTGCAGTACACAAATAAAATAGCTAAATCAGTGAAAACTTCGTAGTAATAAAATTGTAGTAAAAATTAAAATTTTGGAAATACATATGTAATATATTGAACAAAAATGACAATGGTAATATCAATTTGGAAAGAAATGAGAACACTATTATTTGTTCAACTTCCTACCTGGGGTAGAAAGCAGGTCAAAGAATGATGGAGCCCACTCTTGCCCAGTGGTAGATTTATGAATAAGCAAACCTGGGTGGCAATGTTAGAGGGGTGGTAAAGTTTTGGTGAAACTTTTTTTTTTAATAATGTTTATTAAATGTTACATTAAATTTTAAAATATAATATTTTTATATACAATTTTATGCTTTTTTATAATGCAAGTGAAGCTTTTTGAAAAATATTCACGGCAGGATTTTCACCAGTTTCTTCAATATATATACATATATTATATTCTGAGAAAACCTTCTCATATTTTGATATGATATGAATATTTCATATTTTGAGAATGCCTTCTCATTGTTGGGAGATGTTTTGGCTGTGAAAAACACTGTTTTAATTGTTGAATTTGTGTTGTTATGTTAACTTTAAAGGAATTTGTTTTGCACCTAATGTTCTATGATTTATAATGAGTTTAACAAATAATAGCTGAGATGTATTAACATGGACAGAAATTGCTATTTCTAAGAAAACAACTAAAGAATTTGTTGCCCCATGGTCAACAAATATACATTATTGTTGCAAATATACAAGATTGTCCTCATTATACAAATTTATTCATTAAAAAGCGTCGTTACTAAATAACATTGTCACAATTTGGAATTCTTTACGACTGCGGAAAACATTCTCTGAGAATGAGGGGTAACAAATTCTTTGAACAAATTTAATCATTAATATTATTATTGAGCAATTTCTGTCTATGTTAATACATCTCAGCTATTATTTGTTAAATTCATTACAAATCATAGAACATTAGGTGTGAAACAAATTCTTTTAGAGTTAACATATCAAATTCGATAATTAAAACAGTGCTTCTTACAGCCAAAACATCTCTCAACAATGAGAAGGCATTCTCAGAATTTCTCTCTGCCTTGTCGTGGCACACAGTGGGGCATTCTTGTATTGAAATTTGATATCTCCTGAAATTAGAAAATGCAGTGTGGAAAATTCGAATGTGCAAATCCAAAAATCAAAATTGCACCAAATTACTCATTAAAATAATATATATGACCTATTTTTAAAAAAAAATTTTTGGGGAAAAGATATTTAACAAAAATACTGTTGTCAACAATTTTATACAAATTTGTAAATTTGCAATGTTGATTTTTTGTTGTTTGCAATATTCAAAAATACTAAGTGTTATGCGAAAATGTGACCAGTACTATTTTCTTTCCATTCCTTGCCACAGACCAGGAAAAAATTTAAAGAAAAATATTGAAGTCCTTTTTGAGAAAACTGTTTAAAATTGCCTCAAAATTGTTTTCTATTAATGCAAAAACTACTCTTCTTTTTTTTGGGGGGGGAAACCTGACCTTATTGCAAGATCAATTTTTGATGAACAAAATTCGTTTAAAAAAAAAAAAATTACATTCTAAAAATTGTAGTTATAGGAAGATGCAAAAGTAATTTTGAACTTATGAAATTTTTGAAAATTCAACATCTTTGATGAAAATGTGACCAGTACCACTTTCTTGACCTTTCTTTGCTAAAACATATTTACGAAGTAAATCTCCCTTTGTGAATAATGGACGATTTTTTCATTTCCATTTTTCCTTTCTCATTTGAAGTGCATTAACATTATTTTAACTTGTTTGCAACCATTGAGCACCTGTGCTTTAACATTTTCCATGGTCTGTGTTTTGTGATAATTTACCATTGTTCTTTCATATTTCAGACTATGAATAAAAAGAAAAAACAGCGTTTAAGTATGGTAGAGAAAAGAGAATTAGCACGACAGGAAGAGGAGAGACTACGAAAAGTTGAAGAGAGACTAATGGATGCAGAGAGAAATCCTGTGTCTGCTGATGATTTTGATCGGTTGGTTATGGCGGCTCCAAATGATTCTAGGAATTGGATCAAGTACATGGCATACCACTTAGAAGTAAGAGTAGAAAATTGCCTTGTTTTGTAAAAACATATTTTTATTATTATTATTATTATTATTATTATTATTATTATTATTATTATTATTAACTGCTTCACATGTGTGTGTCGTAAAACAAAAAATTGTGACTTCTGTAGGCTACAGAAATAGGAAAAGCTCGAGCTGTTGCAGAGCGTGCTTTGAAAACCATTTCTTTTCGAGAAGAACAAGAAAAACTGAATGTGTGGATGGCGTTACTCAACCTAGAAAACTTGTACGGAACTCAAGTAAGTCCAAGTTTATGCTCTTCTTCAACCAGTACTTATTTTTCTACTTCACCATTGTTTCAATATTTTTCAACTGAACTAATTTGCTTCTTCCTTCTGATTGTTACATCTTCATCTAGAAAACATTAAATTTCCTTATACAGTACATACTCCTTAGTAAATGTGCACTTAATTGTTTCAGGAAAGTTTAGAGAAGACTCTTGAGGAGGCTGTACAAATGAATGACTCATATAAAATACACATGCAAGTTCTAAATATGTATAGTACAACAAAAAAGTTAGAAGAACTAAACAAAATGGTGCAGTTAGTCACAAAGAAATACAAAAGTGAAGTAAATACATGGGTGGAGGCTGGTTTAGCATGCATTAAGTGCGGAGAGATTGAAAAATCTCGTCAGCTGATGCAACGAGCCTTGACAGTTCTTGACAAGAAATATCGTAAGTGATAACAATAAAATAATACCTATTTAATGGTTTGGATGATAGACATAAGATTTTTTTAGCACAAATTTATTTCAGTAAAATACTTTTGAAATTCAAATTTGGAAGGGTTATTTTTAAAAATCGTGATTTTGCTTTAAGTCAAAAGAAATGGTAGCTAGATGTATTATCACCTGCTCATAGTGTAGGATAAACACTAAACATTAAAATTATCTTGTTATTAATGGAATGAACACCTACCTGATGTCATTTGTTCATTATTTTATTGTGCGAATCTTAATCAATGTATTGAATGCATTTGATTTTTGCCTTTGTGTAGGTGTATGTTAGGGTTATAGATCTTCTTTTGGTCCTATCTTCCATATATGGAAATTAGGTGACCCATAACGGGTTTTCTTGGGATAAATTATCCAGGGTGGTTTCCCGTTGCCTTCCCTGATATGATGATGATATGGGGTGAAAGGACGAACACAATACAACCATGCCCGAGGCGGGACTCGAACCCATGATCTTTCGGTACGAGATCGCTACGGCACTACTACCTTAGCGATCTCGGCCACCGGATCGGCGGGTTATAGATAGTGGAGTGAAAATAGTGAGTTTCCTTAAGGTACTGTCCAGCTTTAATATCTGGGGATTTGGAGGATTTTTAACACAGATTTTCATGAAATCGAGCATTGTGCGTATATCAATTCACAATGTGAAACACGTCCATTTATTTATAATAAAATTGGTAGCAATTTTTGTCATTTTCTCAACTCTTACCAACGGAGGCATTAAAGAGATTACGAATTTTTCTTTCATTAGTATACTGACGAGGAACAAGGTAAAGTAGTGATAAACATAAAGACAGTTGACCGTTTCCTCATTGTAATGCATAGTTACAATTGTCAATTAGGAGGAGACCTTGATCAATATTTCTCTTTTGATTTATGATCTGTTAGCAGTAATGTTTTAATAGCTTTGCAATTAAATAATTAAAATGAATTGGCATGTTAGTAAACGGACAAACAGAAAGCCAGCTAACTAAACTACAGTAGAGTTTCTTATTTCAAAGAAATTGCCGAATTATGGCCGGGGATCAGAGAGACGTAGATAAAAAAATTAATGTATTTAGAAATTATAATTAATCATCCAAGGTTCTCATACATTTTAATGCATAATATTACAAACAAGATTCAGAGCTTGAATATTTTCTTTGGTTCTATCCATTTTTCCTGTATCTTAACACAATCCTTGAGTCCAGTGCTTGGTATTTATAACTAATAATATAAGGGGTTAGAGCAACAACGCAATGAAGTTTTTGCATTCCTTTTACTGTTATTATGCCCTCCCAATTTTTATCCAATTTCTTCTTTTTCTTTTCAGTTGTAGAAAGCTTAAAAGAAATTACAATTGTCCTAAATCTTTTGCAGCAGTCACGAAGTGCATTTGCCCTTGTAACTACAATTTTTTAAAGAATGGACTTTGTTCCAAACATGTCATTTGACAATTGTACCAATTCCTTTACCATGAGATGAAATTAAAACTGCCCATGTCTAGCTTTCTAATTCAAAGTCCTCTTTTAAAAGAGTGATGTTAGCAAAATTGTATTTTTGTTTAAATTGTGTGGCAGCTCCATCAGAAAATAGATGTAAATGTTTAAATAATGATTATTTAGTAATATGGGTTTTCAAAATAGCTTGTGAAATATGTCAACACTGTCTATCATGGGTTATGTTTTCAGAAACTACTGCAAAACTATCACATGTTTCTTTCCAATACCGTATAACAGCAATAAACAGTGGTATTTGTACAATTCACACATTGTGAGGAATGTCGCGATAGGGTTTAATTTCCGTAGGGCATAATTCTGCAAATTTGCTGTGTCCAATATCCATCTTTGGCTACTGATCTTTAAGCAAACAAAAAGCGTCAGAGATTGTAAACAGTGTGATGTCAAGCTACAATTTTCTTGGTACTACTTCAATTTTTTAATAGAAACCCTTTTCCCCCCTGGATCTACCTTACTGATTTCATCATTATTGTGAAATTGTAGAATTTTTGAATGTTTTCATCACTTAATTTTTTCTTAGTGATCTTCGGTGCTGAATCAACTACTGTAACTCCACACATTTCTGCCAATTTCTTAACAATAGCTACTTGTTGTATGTGGGCTCTTCAGCATCACTTTGGTGACAAACACAGTATACATTTTTCTAGCCAAAACGAAAATTTCAATGTCCAAGATGCATTCACGTACAGAGTGCATGAAATTATTTTATATTTTGACCTGAAATGGATGCTTTTTGTGGACATACCCTTAAGTTTGAAGAGAATTTTTAAATGTAAAAATTGATGAGTGTATGTAAACACTATGACTAGCAATTAACTGACTCGTGTTCTTTCATAAACAAATTCCAGCTGTTGTTTTTTATTATGTTTTTAAGTTTAGGTGGGCTGCAGTATTTCTTGGTCAAAGTTTCCTACAACATACAAGTACACAGCTTCATAAATATAAAACATTCAGAAACATCTTCAACTCTGTATCAACAATGGATATGTGATTGTATTCTTCCAGAATTAGTAAACCTCCCTCATTTCATTAGTTTGTGAAAATACATAGAGTGCGACATGAAACTACTATTCAAAGAATAGAATTCCTCTGCTGGGAATCAAATCCAAATCTCCTGAAATACACCCGTTTGGTCTAACCATGCAATTCTTTGAATTGCCTTTAGGAGTTCAGAATCTCTATGATGGTTATATTTCAGATTACACCACATGGTTACAGTTGTAGGTTTTAACAATTACGTTTCGCAGTAAATCAGTCAAACATAATTTGTAACAATTACTTTTGCTAAAAAGCTATGGGGTTCAAACAGTAGTTGGCAAGTGTGTAAGTTTGCATACTCCTTTGAAATTTTCGGAATTTACAACTGACCAGGCAGTGAAATGTAAAATGTAGTCACAGGATCTTTTTACTTCTGACTGTTCAAACAGTTGACTGTCTTGGGAGCTCAAGTGGTTTCAGCAACTGGTCATATACTGTGAGATCTGGATTTGATTCCTGGCTGGGGCAGTCAATTCTTTGAACTGTCAAACCTCATTTATTTGTAATTTAGATAAGGCTCCTTTAACTTTCTTACACTCTTCTTGAATTTAAAGGAAATCTATCCTAATAATAGTAATAAATTATATTTCAAATATTTGAAATTTTGCTATTGTTCTTGTAAAGTATTTCGAATTTTATGTTGATTGAGTATTAACTGAATTACTTTTAAATCTATTAGATGTGGAAGTTTTAACAAGATTTGCTCGAATGGAAAATGAGTGGGGGGAGACAGAAAGAGCTGAAACTCTCATGGAGAATGTTTTAACTTCATATCCCAAAAGGATTGATGTCTGGAGTGTCTATATAGATATGCTTGTGAAATCCAAGAAATTTGATATAGCAAGGTAAGAGTTCATTATTACACTCTTAAGAATATTAAATATAATTCGTAATCTGTATTTTTATTTCCATAATCAGAATTTTCATCCTTGATATAACGTGTAATGCATATATAGTCTATAAGGATGTTTATTTTCCACGATGAAATTATTTTAAGAGAAGTATCATGTCTCTTTTCAGGCAAGTATTGGATCGTGCTGTCATTCAGAAACTTCCAGTTGCAAAGATGAAGTTCTTATTCAAGAAGTATTTGTCTTTTGAGCAGACTCATGGTACTCCAGATCGAGTTGAGAAAATACGAGAGATGGCAAAAAATTTTGTTGAAAATTTGAAAACTGACATTGATTGAAATGTTTATTAGGGGTATTTTGTACAATTGAAGAAAAATATTACAGTAATTAAGCTGTCTGTGATTGAAAAACTTTTTGAAGATATTTGTAATTCCATGATTTACATTGAAATATATTTTTGAATTGCCGTAATAATATACTATGTATGATACTTTTGTGCAACTATTTCATTATTTTTTTTAATTCATGAATAGTATTATGCCTTTGTATGTTCGTTCTTATGTAAATAATAAATTTTTTTAAACCTTGCTGTTTGCATATACTTGTTAGAGAGGAAACCTTTGAAAACTAATACAAGTAATGAGCAGGTACAGTCACCACAAATAAATGTTGATGATTTTTAGCATGATATTTCAAATGAAACACAGTAGTGCAATTATCCGAATCTGTAATTTGAACTGAGCATTGTGCTTTTTACTTAGTCCCATTTGTAATTTGTCTGTAATTTTTTCCATTTACCTTAATAGGGAACTATAGATCAAATATTTACTAGAGCCTCATGAACAGTGAATTCCTAAGCATTTTTGTCACAAATATAATCAGAGGGTACATTGAATGTTCAATTTTTCTTTGTCGTAAAAAAAAATAGAAAAAATAAAATAGCTAGGCCATCAATTCCAAAACGTGTAGATACTGTACCATATGCTATTTCATTAAAATTATAATGAAGTACAAAAATAAGTTCAAAAGTTAGCAGGGAAACGAGTTTGTAAAAGTAGTATGATGTGAGGAAACTATTTTGAAATGGAACATAGGCATAGAAATGTAATGAATTTTACCAGTGCAGGAGTAAAAGTTTTCCTTTGTAATTTTAAAACAAGTCCAAGTATTACTGAACTTTCATGTACATAAAGATACAAATTTTCCATATTGTTTATTATGCTTTACCCACATCTGTTTTCTCCTTTAACAGAGTTAAGAAGTGTATGTTTGCAAAAGCATTCGATTAAAAAGGCGGAGTTCTGTAAAATAATGGTCCATGATATCAAAAAATCTATTGACTACCAAAGAACTGTCCGTCCCTCTGTGAAAAACGCTAGCTAAACCATAAGCAGAATTTCACCAAAATCGATATTTAACAAGCCATCTGGCTGACGTCGCAGCCCCTTGGATTTGAAACCGTTATTTTAATTTTAGGGGGAACTTTGTATGAAGACCCTGGGAAATTTTTTCATTAAATTTTGATGTCAGCGTGAAGGACGCCTAAGGGAATTGTGCAGTTCTGATTTTTGTTGAAATACTTTCTTTTCGAAAATTCATAATTTTTTCGGAGTCTTTCTGTAGCTACAATTTCAAAGATTTTTAGAAAATGAAATCTGTTCGCTAAGGACATTTTGGAATATGCTCATGCACAATTTTTCGAAAATTTGAGTAGTTTTCGCGTAATTTTTCGTAAAATAGGCAATTTTAATTTTTTTCCTCATAAACTGCAGGAAATTGTTTGATTAAATTTTGCCCTTCGATAGTGTAAAGGATGCTTAAGAGAATGACGCAGGACTCATTTGCGTTGAAATCCCGGATTTATATCTGAAACTGCAAAAATTCAAACTTTTTTTGGCATCTTGTTACTAATACATTTATGAAGATAAAATTTTACTTTCTCACTACCGCATACGCTTTTACATATTTTCAAGCAAATATCAACATAAATTTGACAATTATAACTGCGTTTCATACTGGTAAATCAAGTCCCAACAAGACGTAATTCACAGAAATTAGTTCCCGAATCATTGTTGTAATCCAATCTGAAATTCCCTGAAGGCTAGCAATTTTTACTTCCTCACTGAGTTGAGATGTAATGCTGCGCGAAAAAGACAGCGAATTTTTGACAGAAAAATTGTTATTAGAGGGCCTTGGAAACGAAAAAGTGGATAAATCCATATGCTAAATTTAGAAAAAAATCCTCTAACATGATTTTGCCAGGATCCATGTTTTGTGGGTCCTTGGTACCGAAAAATCGATTGACGGCAAAACGCCTGTCCGTGAACAACGCTAGCGGCTAAAAATGTTCTCCCGATTTTCTCAAAAATTGAAATTCTTCAATGAATCGGGCTGATGTCGCGGCCCCTTAAATTTGAAACCGATATTTCAATTGGGGGGAGGGGGGTACTTTATGCAGGGTGCGCCAGAGAAACTTACTTATTTGAAAGGTCAATAAAAACAAAATACTTCAGTTATTGTTTTAAATTTTTTTTTATTTGAGAATACAATATCCCAATTTTTTTTTCGATGGCCAGTCCTTGAAAAATGACATCGGATGAATGGCGACCTCCATTGCGCATACACTGATGAAGTCGATTTTTGAAATTCGTATCCACTCTTTGCAGCATATCAATCGGTATTTGGCAATGGCGTCCGAATGTTTGTTCTTGGAGGTGTGCTATGGTCCCGTGTCGATCGACATAAACCAGGGATTTCAAATAACCCCATAAAAAGAAATGCATGGAGTCAAATCTGGAGAGCGGCCGGCCATTGGGATCGCCTCTGAAAGAAGAAGATGAAGGCGGTCGGGGAATGTGTCGCAACAAATTCATTGTCTCGCGTGCTGTGTGTGCTGTGGCTTCGTGCTCCATTCTTGCTGAAACCACACGGTTCCTAACGTTTTTCGTCAGTTCTTCGAGTCTTGGAGAAAAAATTCCTCGATCATGTTCCTGTAACGAGATTCCCATTACGACATCGCACACCAGACAGTACTCGCTCAAAATTAAGTGGCTTCTGGTGAAGCTCACGCGGATTTACACCACACCAATGACGCATTTTTGCTTGTTGACGCAGCCGGAATGTGGAAGTGAGCCTCGTCACTGAAAAAAACGACCGCGTCTTCAGGCAGGTTGTCAATCAGCATTTCACATACATTTTGACGGCAACAAAATCGCGTTCAGTTTAATTCTTGCACAACAGCAGTTTGTAAGGATGAAATTGAAGTCTTCATGCAGAATTCGTCGAACAGTGGTGTCAGAAATTCCCATAGCAGCTGCGTGTTTGCGAGCCGAACGTCGGGGAGAACGCATAACTGCCCTCTCACTCTTTTTCGATTTTTCCGGGTTCTGATGGTCGCGTTGAAGTCCATTTCTGGGTTAGCGACACTTCCACACTCCGAAATGAGTTAACCCACAACAGAATCGATTCCGGCCAGGAACGAGTCTGTGAGGAGGAATTTCAAAGCGAGCGTGGAAGGCACGTTGCGTAGGCAACAAGTGAGCGACCGTTAGAAAAGAAGCTCTCGACTGCGAAGGCCGCTGCTCTCTAGTCCACAGCATGATGGCAACTGACTGGAAGGAGAATAAAATTGGAACTTCCCCCTCCAGATACGTCCCCTCTCGCCCCTCTAACCGCCCAACTCACCGCGCGGGAATTTTTTCAAATAAGTTTCTCTGGCGCACCCTGTATGATGTCCCTGAGACATTTTCAAGAAAATGGCTCCAACGTTGTTGCTTACATTTTGTTGTTAAAAAAAAAGACGCGCACGATTTTTGGATTAAATTTACACCTTAGCATAAAGCATGTTTAGGAGAATGATACAGGTCTCATGTTCCAGGCAGCTGAACGCTTCGTGAGTTAGAATTTGTAGTATGTTTTATGTTTATTTGTTCGTTTCTTACATTCGAGTTTTTGTTATACATGTACAAATTAATCTTATGTATTTCCATTGAAATCTCGAAATCGATTTTCCCCAGCATTACATAACTTTACCTATACTACGTATATTACTCTGTAGTAATGGTAACTCCTTACTGATAGTGATGTATGACATAGGGAAACAAATAGTGCCGCGATTGCATGCCACACCCAACAAGAGTCAGTGTGGCATGTCGAGCTGGCAGACTACAAAGACCACAAGAATAGAGTGATCCCTAATGTACATAATGTAAATATTATAATGAATATTTTAATGTTTGTTATAATAATAGTTGTAAGTTTACAGTTTATAGATAAGTTAGATATTAAGCACCCAATATAAAGAAATATATTATATAAATACGTATGTATACGGGAAAGTAAAAATGTACCAGAGTAGGTAAACTCAGAAATTTTATTAAGGTTTAAAAACTTACAATAAAATAAGGTAAATATGTTAGAATTGAGCGTGGAGATAGTAATAGTTGTAAGTTTATAGGTAAGTCGAACTGGCAGGCTATAAAGATCACGGAAATAGAGTGATCCCTGAAATAGAGTACATAATGTAAATATGTTAGAATTAAGCATAGAGATAGAAATAGTAAATTTGTAGTTTGTAGATAAGTTAAATATTTAACTATGTACCCGATATAAAGAAATATATTATATACGTATGTATACGGGAAAGTAAAAATGTACCAGACTAGATAATCTCAGAAATTAGAAAATTCCAAAAGAATTAAACGTTCAAGCAATCAATGACAAGGTGCCATGTTACAGACAGAAATGGTTACATGTCGAATAATGGAAGAGACTCGCATTCCAAAGCAGGTGTTTAAGTGTAGGCCTCAAGGTAGGAGAGACTCTGGTAGACCACTAAAAAATGGAATTCTCAGAAGCCGGAACAGGTCATAGCCCTAACCTTGAAATGGAGAAGAAGAAGAAATTATTTAAAACCTGTGTTACAATAGTTTGATTAGGCAACATTCGGAACGAGACATTATAAATTGTATCAATGTATCCAGGAATGAGGAAATTGTACTCGTTCCTGGTTTACTTGAATTGAAAATCCAATTGCCGATTTTTCAGATGAACACATTTCTTCATCACTAATTCATTGAAGTTACTAGTTTCACGGGTGAGTTGCTTCTCTACTAGTATTTGACAGGATTGCAAGGGCGCACGATTGCTCGTTGTCATTATATTCCTGTGAAATGTTTTTATCCACTTCATTATTGAAAATGATCGTTCAGCTTTTGAAGAAGACATTGAACTAGTGTGGGAAGATTTCTAAAAAGTTTGTAGACTTCCGGAAAAATTTCTTCCGGCATTTCATTTTGCAGCATTACTTGAAATAATGGTACCGCTCCTGTTGGATTTCTAAATTCTTGTAAATTCTTCTCTTGTAAATTATGTGCAACAGTGTTCTGTACTGAATTTGAGGTTAATTTTAAAGAACTGTCAATGGTTCTAACAAAATTAACTAACCTTCGAAATATCCCAAGTTTTTCCGATTGTGCACTTTCGTCGTGTCCTCACAACGCAAGCTCAAATACACCACAAAATTTGACACAGTTTATAAGTGTCCAGACTATGTCGGTTCGTACGCACTTTATCGTTGTCGTTTTACATTGAAACGATAACTGTCGTCAAGCCAATTTGCAATAATCAAGTAAAGCCAGTTCAACATTACTGTTTATATGGAGACGGTTACTGAAATTTATTGTTTCTATGTGACTATGTTTAAGTTTCTCACTCAAATGGTTCATGTCATTATAACTGGTCTTCGTCCACACATTTTTCTCCTTGATAAATAAGATACAAGGAAATCAAAATAGTGCATTTTTTCTCACACTTACGAAGTCATTTGTATGTCGAATCATTGTCGTATATCATTGAATAGTCGACGTTTTGCTGATTTCACAGTTGTTTCAATTTTCAGAACAGGTTGATCCGGACGAAGCTGCTTGTTTGAAATAATTGAATACCAAGATGTTCAGACACTATAACTAAAGTATTATTCTAACACGAGATGTATAACACAATTCTACCCAGATTCTAAGTCGGCCCTCCCCATCCACATCATATGCAAAACTTCGTATCGAGAACTATGCTTTACTGACGGCGCGATGGAGGCTTCATCTGGGAGTTGGGTGATGCGGTAGTCCGATAAGTGCTACGCCAAGCGGAGTTCACGGTGTAAGCGCGATTATGATCCGATGACAGCGCCCGAGTGCGTGAAATACCCACTTGGAATTTGGGGTGAGATAAATATTCCATAAACGTAAATATTCCAGAAATGGACGAAGTTTCTCGATATTGCGTCAACTCAAAACGTATATGAGTCCATTCTACGTCAAATCGAACACTGTGTTGGCCTTAGGTGTTCGAAATTGATTGGAACTTCTTGAATGTGTTCTGAGGGTAACTAAAAGAGATATAAATAGTTTTGTTAGATTTTAACTTCATTATTTTGGAATTTATGCCGCATAAAATTTTCCGAAAAAGCGCGCACACTAAGTAATAAAAATTATTATTTCTCCTGGTACATTGATCGTATAAAACTAAGATTGGTCTCAAATTAAAGCTCAAACACCGTTATTTAAGACTATTTATAATTGGATTAAATTGTTAAATATCGATTGTTCATTAAATCTCAATTAATTTAAAAAATGCCATTTAGCAAATTTTGCAAAGATAAAATTTCATTTTAAAATTAATATTATATTTTTAATCTAATGAACATTAAATATGTAAAATTTCAAATTGGAATATTAATAAATACCTTAATTAAAAAATATTAATTGGACGCCTGTATTTTTTGCTGTCGTAATATAACACGATTGCACGTGGATAGCTAGAATACAAAATATGTGTTCCTCACCTGCATTTTAACTCTATGACTATATGGGTAAATATTGTGAACATAAACATAACTATACAGGTTTTTTTTCATTTTGCCCAGATTTTCGAGGCCGGGAATCACTGTGCTCGCACTGTCTTGCTCGCATAGATGTTACCTTCTAAAAATTCCGAGCACTACTGAAAAACCGAATGGTTGGTCGGACAGTGTGTAGCCGAGAGTCCAATTTCGTTGTCCCGAAGATCGGCTCTATAAGTTGGCCCATGTGTAGAGGCCTATAGAGATGTCCAGAATGGCATCACAACGTTTAGCGGGAAAGTGTGGTGTCTGTTGGGCGCAGAAGCGTTTCCTAGAGAATTGGTAAGTTGTTTGCTGTATTATGCGGTTTCCGAGGGTTTAAAAAATATACTTAATGATCCTTGTTAGACAATCATTTGCCTTTCATGGGTATTGACATTTCATTAACATCAAATACAATATGAGGAGAGACTTAAAAAGTAACCTCTAAAACATACTACTGACACGTATAAGTATTTTGTTTGATTTTGGAGAGACATGAAGATCTTAAAAATAAACAATGGTTATAAATAAAACATAATACATGAAATTTTATACAATAAATAATAGATACAGGGAGAAAGTCAACCACGGAGAATGTAAGAGATCTTTTGAATAACGTGATTTAATTCGCGGAAAAGGGTTAAATGTTTTTCCAAGTTGAAAAGATGTTAAAGCAGGAGAAGAAGGGAAGTATAGAATTTATCTAAAAGATGAAGAATCCAGGATTTTAGAAGAAGAATACTGAGTTCGTGTAATATTTGATCGTTTTTTATGAACCTGAGTGCTTTCCTTAGATATTTATTTTTATAACCTCTAATTTTTAATATCAGATTTCGCTGCACGACCCCAAATGGGGTATGCATATGTTAATGAAGGGCGAATTATATATTTAAATATAGACGATGCTGAATCTAATGAAATGTGAATTTGTTGTTCGGAAATGGGAATAATTTTAAAAGTTTGACATTAGTTTCATTTATTATTGATGCAATGTGTTGTTTCTGAGTTAATTTAGCCGGTCCGGGTGGCCGAGATCGCTAAGGCAGTAGTGCTGTAGCGATCATGGACCGAAGGATCGCGGGTGTGAGTTCCGCCTCGGGCATGGTTGTATTGTGTTCGCCCTCTCACACCCCTCTCACACCCCTATCATCATATCGTGTAATCGTCATAATTACTATACCGTTACACACAATAGTGGTCGCTAATGACGTAATAGTCGATGCGAGTTTTAAAAAAAAGTTAATTTAGTATGTAGTTGTAATCCAAGATATGTAGTTGGAGTCTTGTCAGGAACCCATGAGATTGCTTTATAGTTAATTTTAAGAGGATTAGCAGGAGAGATTCTTTTTAAATAAATTATTTTTACTTGAGATTTTTGATCTTAATTTGTCAATTACTGTAGAAAGTAACAAAACGTTTAAATCATCTGGTAAATTATCACGTCCAGTTTTAATGTCTACATGAGAGGTAAATAAAGACGTGTCATCGGCAACGAAGACTATTTGCGAATTAATTAAATGTGGAATATCTGCAATGTAAATATTAAAAAGGATAGATGATTGTGGCGAACCCTGAGGTGCTCCAGCGTGGATATTGAAATCAGTAGAAAAAATATTGTTAACTTGAACTTGAAGTTTTTCGCTGTAATACAAAATTTGATAATCATTTTTGAAAGGATATAGAAAATCCGAACATTCGAAGTTTGTGAAGTAAACCTTCATACTATACTTTGTCAAATGCTTTTTAAGCACCAAAAAATAGTGCAAATGCAAATTGTTTCTTTTGTAAACGTGTAGCTATAAAATCTGTGATTCTTAATAAATGGCGCGTTGTGGATTGATTGGGTCTAAATCCAAATTGAAAATTTGGAAGTAAATTAATTTGGTTAATAAATTCAATTACTCATATTGAAAAAAAATTGAAAATTTTTTATCAAAAAGGTTTTTATGAACAATTTAGAAAATGTGAATAATAAGCTAATTGGACGAACATTTTCGGTTCTACTATGATCTTTTTGTGGTTTGTGAATTGATATAATGAATGGTATTTTCCAAATTGAAGGATAGTAATTCAGTCCAAGACAAGCATTATATATTACTGATAATGAACTAATGATGGAATTTGGGAAATATTTAAATACTATATTAGGAAGTCTATCAAAACCTGGACATTTATTATTTTTGAGTTTTGTTATAATAAATTTAATTTCTGCCGGGGATACAAAATTGCTCAGGAACCGAGAATATGGATTTGAAGATTTTTAATATGTTTTAATCTAATGAATAATTGTTAATCGGATTATAAGTAAATGTTCTATAAAATCGCTGTGAAAAACGTTTCGCTTTTTTCAGAATCGGAAACGGCCGTTTTATTTGAATCTCTTATAGTGGTATTTGATGTTTGTCTTTTGTTATCATTCGAATAGCACACCAAAGTGATAAAGAATTCGGTTGGATTTGGAACTTCTTGATTGTGGGATAACAAGTAACTTGTCATTTTCGGCGAGTAATGTGTTTATGAGTTATTAAATTTAGTATTTCTTTAGACAAAGAATTAAAAGACTGTTTTTGAAAGGACAAGAATGAGTCCTTGATTATTCTCGTGATTTTTTATGCCTATTTCTAGTGCTAGTTTATAATAACTAAAATTTTACTATCCATGTTAGAAGAAGCACGTAATGAGGAGGGATATTTTGTGAAGCATTTAATATAAGGATTATATATAGTCCAGTTAATCCTTCCTTGTATATTTGTAAATAATTTCGTATAAAATTACTACGCTTCCTCCAGCTGTGATAAACGTTCTATCTTCTCTATATATTTTATTATTTTAAATATTACATTTTTTGGAATGAGCTAAATGAGTTTCTGTAACACAAGCAACATCTATGTTTTGACTACATAAGAAGTGTTTAATTTGAGCTCGTTGACGTAGGAGACATTTTTGCAGTCCAATTTAAAAATTTTACTTTAGTTTGATCCATTATTAAATATTCGTGGAATAACATCTTGAGTTAATAGATGCATTTGGGGAAGTAAAGAGTTTCGTATTCGATTTATTATAATGGGAATGTAAGAATTGAAGTCTAAACTATCAGAGGGAAAATAATCAAAAGGGTCGTTAAGATAGCTTTGCGAGTTTGTAGATACTGAAGGAAGACGACGAAAATTATTCATATTCATGGGAGAAAGAGTTATTGAAGAAGTCATAGAGGATTTAATGGTGGAATGTGGTTTATTTTTTGAATTATTTTGATTATGCGAAGGTGCTGATGAAGGTAACTTTCTATTCGAATTTGACAGTATATTTGTATTTGACATTAAAAATTGTTTCTTTAAGAAAGTATATTATCAGTATAGTATCAGTATCCTAACAATTTCAACATTGAGGGGTAGAATTTCTTGGTTTTTTACATTTTGAATAATGTTGTTTTTCAGTACATCTCACACAGCGAAATTATAATGTACAGTTATCTTGGGTATGACTGACGTTTTCGCAATTTTTACACTGTATAGGGAAACTAGATGTAGAACAAAATTTAATTTTTACAATACTATTAAATAGATTAACAGTTTTATGATATCCCTGTCGAGGTCATCGTCTATGAGTTCAAGTACACAGATATTTCTAATGGTTGTCGATTTTTATAAAATACTCTATATACAGATGTAATAGTATATGTTTTAGATAATTCAGCTTTAATTTCTTCGTTTGAGTAGGACATAGAAATATCATATAACATTGCTAATAATCTTTTCTGCATTAGATCACGGTAAGAAAAATATCTAACTTGATTTGTATTGCAGAAGGTTCTGTAGTTTCGATAAGCATCTATTAAATAAAAGAATATGATCACTTTTAACCTTGATAGTAAAATATGATTACGCGATTTGTTTTATTTCTGAAATAAATACACCAAAATTACTTAAGATCTTGGCAGTTTTTGATATATTAATTGGAGGAATGTAATTTTTATGTTGATTAGATTGGTTCTTATCTTGAGATGAAGGAATAGAATCATCTCTTTCTTATGGAAGTTCGTGATATTGATTAGAAGTAGGGACAGAATATGAATATGTGAATCATCATCAGGTTGTTTGCGTTTGGAACTATTGTGATCAATGGCTGTTGCTTTTTCGGGTGGTAATGAAGCACTGGTAAAAGAAGAATTGGCCGACTCACTTGTATTCGCTATAACTGCTTTACTTTGATTAAAAAAATCCTGTTGAGAGTGAAGTTTTTGCTATTAATCTTGAGTGTACTGTTTGAAATATATAATTTCTTGTTCTGAAGCACAGATCCTTGATCGAGTCACCATAATAAGCTCATTATTAGGAACTTTAGGAACTTCGTATTCGTTCGAAATTTCGGGATCATTTGGGTTGTTTACCACTTTGAGTGCATCTGTTGTTATAAACTGCCTCGTAGGGCTATTTGAATTATCTATTTTTATTGCTATAATCACTACAATTTAACTTATTTAAAGAATAAGCAGTCGAGTTCAGTTTATAATGGGAGAACCTAAGTCTCAATGTTAACACGGTAGAGAAGAATAGACTTCCGCCGCTTGGGGCGGCAGCCCCGTGGAACACGCCCGTGCTTCAGCTGTATTGGAGTAACCGCTTTGGATGCATAATGAGCACTAGTTGACACAGAACTTCTTTCCTAGCGCGGCGGCCCTCCCAGGTCGAGAATGCGGCGCGTGCGCAGGGACCGCTGCAGGCAAAACGCCGGGGCACAGTGGGAATGCCATCATTCAAAGCTGTGTTCTGTTAGCGGTGGCGCGTACGCCCTCCTGCGCTTCGCGTAGCCAGAGTCTGCCGCCGAACGCCGCAGCGGCGCAAACCCGCCGCACGCGAGAAGGTCTCCACTCAAACCAATGCTCTGCTTCGAGCCGCGGTGTTCGGAAGGGCGCTGCGGTGGCGACGTGAGAAGGGGCCCTTAGGGCGATGAGCATGGCCTTTACACAGGACTTACTCATTCTCGCCTTTTTTGGGCACGGGGAAGCTGGCTTGTGCCACTCAGCAGTGTCTTTTGGTCTCCGGGTCATACTCGAAAACCCATGTTTCGTCACCCGTAATCACATTATCCAAAAAAATTCGGATCATTTTCACACTGCTCCAAGGGGTCACGCGAAATCCTTGCACGAGCAGCCTTCTGTTCATCGGAAAGCACCTTGAGGACCATCTTCGCACAGATCTTCCGCATGCACAAATCTTAGGTAACAATGCGATGCACAGTACTTTTAGGGATATTACACTCATCTTCCAGCATTCTAACACTTAGGCGTCGATTAGAGTTCAGCATGTCCCTCACTTTCTTCACATTTTGATCGGAATGTGACGTTTGACCGGCGTCAGAGCGGTCTTCATCCTCGGCGTCCTCTCTGCCTTCTCGAAACATCTGTTTCCAGCGGTAAACCATATTGTTGGACATGGTGCTATCGCCATAAGCTTCCCTTAGCATGGCAACGGTCTCAGCGCCCGTTTTCTTGAGCGCAACACAAAATTGTATTGCGTAACGCCTGGTCCTTGAAACGTGGCATTCTTAAAATTCCGACGCGTTACTAACGCAAGAGTTCAAACTAGGCAGCGATGCGCACTGTGGAAGAGCTTGCAGACAACTGAATGTTTGTCCTTGGCTTCCCTAAACCCCAAACAACATTCACGTCACTTGGGCGCGCTTGCTAGTGGCTTGCTTAGGCGGGCCCAAGGTCATTCAAACTTCTTTTGGGACAACCTTGTGTGTTTGTGTGTGTATATATATATATATATATATTATATATATATATTATATATACATATATATATGATATATATGTAATATATATATATATATATAAATACACACAACATTTCCTTTTTTAAGCGGACATTATCGGAACAAACTAAATCAGATTGAGCTAAGCACTTCAGTCTGGGGAAAGAACAATTTCGCGGATCGTTATGGTCTCCGACAATGTTTAACTGTCTTACAGCCTGACAAAATAACTTTCGGTTGCACTGAGCAATATATATTGAAGGAATCAAGTTTAGTACTTGTCAACACAAATATTTTACATTATTGTTGCTACAAAGGATTTCTTTGACATTAAACCACAGATAGCTATTGATTAGTGATTCTGGACGCGTCAAGTGCTAAGGCCAGTAGTCCCTTAAGGGTAGTGAATGTTTTCAACGCGGGAGGTAGTGATGGTGGGGGTGATCATCCCCGCTGGTTGGCAAGATTGGCGCTGACGTAGGTCGGTTTGCGGGGATTTTCCCTCAACCAAGTATCTCCTACATGCCTCAGCCGGGATAAGCTCTAAGCCTCCGACTGATCTCCCGGCATGTGTGGTAGTGTAGTGCATGCAATGTGTGTGTAAATAAGGGGAGAGGAAAGAACAAGGAAGAGAAAGGGAAGATCGCGTGCGGTTCGTTGGTTAAGGTACTGCTCCGGCATTTGCCTGTTCATCGGAGAAACTAGGGAAAACTACAGTGGCTGGACAGTGGCTGAATTCTATCTAGCTATGTAGCCGGTGTTGAGCATCCTGTCACCGTCGGGATTCGAACCCTAAAACCTCCCGGTCAGAGGCACTGCAGTGACATCTTTTGATGCCCTGAGTCACCTTTGCCGGCCACTGATATTAAGGTTGGCTTTACAGAGTAACCTCGCGTCTCATGCAACAGCGACATTCAATTAACGTTACGCCGAAATATTGTCATTATTTTTCTCTACAACTCCATTGAACGTGCTGAGCAGAGTGCCTAAGATTGAAAAGTGGTGTCGTATATCACAAATAATTCGAACTCCGCGTGTAACCATACCATTTGCTTGTTGTAAGATCCGGCATCGATCTGCCCACGTTTTAAGCTTCCAAGTGGTCTCCCGTTTATTAAGTTACTGATTCGGCATTTACCGGTATTCACAGGAGAAACCACTGAGAAATATCGATTAGAACTGTCGGACGCTAGACTTCTCTTCCAGGCAGCAGATGAATTCGATCTAGCTGTATAACTAGGGTTGAAAATCCTCCCTCGTTCTGAGTAAGCGCGCCCTAGGACCTCTTGACCAGAAACACTGCAGTGGCAACGGTTGTTGCCCTCAATCATTTCTGTTGGTTTTTTCGTTGCGAAACGATCTGGTGATGATCATGTTAAGATTTCTTTTATAGGTAGCCAAATTGTAGCTCATTTATTACTACTGATCATTTCATTGTGGTACCCAACCACAGATAATACGTTTATCAATCGGTCTGAGAGTCCATACCTCACCCCAACACGACCATCACGAGGCCTTCGACATTGATTATTTTGTATTTCCGGACGCGCCAACTATGGTCAATAGTTCCGTAAGTGGAGTGCATGCTATATAGCGGGAAGTGGCGGTGTTGCTCCCTGGTGGAAAGTGAGGTCTGGCGATCGGACCTGCGCCGGTTAGCGGACATTTAGCCCTCCTGGTACATCTGTCAGCCCAGCCGCGGTTCGCGTAAACGAAGAGGTAGGATAGATCGCGCGTAGCCCGTTTGTTAGGATACTGCTTCATCGAGACTAGAACCATACGACTTCTCGACCAGAGCTGCTGCTATGACTGTTCTCTCATGTTGCGAACTCAGCTGGGCCTTCGATTGATTGACTAGTGATTCTGGGCACGTCAACTGTCGGGGCATTAGTCCCGTAAGTATAGAGCATGTTTTTAATTGGTAAGCATGGCGAGATCCGAGGCCGACCTACGTCGGTTTGCGTGGATTTGGCACTTAATTGGCCCCGCTGCAGCCGAGACAAGCTGGAAGCTCCCTACCGGACTCTCAACATATGTGGTAGTGTAGTGCATATGAGTGTAAGTGTACATAAGCGGGAGGATTGACAAGGATGGGGGAGGAAATATCCTGCGCGATCCGTGGTCCGTTAGGGCACTGCTCCGGCATTCGACTAGGGTTGGTTGGAGAAAACACAGAAAACTATCGATCACAGCAGCCGGGCGCTAGAATTCTTTACCACACTGCTGCTCAATTCCACATAGCTATGTAATTAGTGTCGAAAATCCTGCCACCAGCGGTACTCGAACCCTAGGACGGGACCTTTGAGAGCACAGAGAAGGAAAATTTCAAGGCGGAACGACACCGGCGTCGCGTTTAATTCTTCCGCGGGGAGCGTAGCACAATAACCAGTGCTCAGGACTGTCCTAGGAGGGCCGCCTAGGGTGTCGGTTGTCGAATCCGTGTCAGGCGGGGGGAAGGGAGCTTCGACGCCGCACCCCCGCCCGCCCGCCGGGGCAGAGAGCTGGCGGGCGGGCGGTGGCGGCGAGTGGTCCTGACCCACAAACAACTGCCCTCGTCTCGTCCCGTCTCGTCTCCCGCCGGCCGCCTGCTCCGCGCAGCTCCTTTCCCCTGGCGTGCGCTCGCCCGCCCGACGCCTTCGCCGCGGGCGCCGCGCGCTCCTTCCCGCGTGCCGCGCCCACCCTCCACGCCGCCCGCCACCGCCCACGCCCCAGGCGCGCGTTCTCACGGGGGTGCAAGTCGAGGCAGCGAACCTCCGGAGCAATCGGCCGCGCGCAAGCACACACACTAATACAAATGCACACGTATCCATTCATTCATTCATTTTTTAATTACTCACATTCACGAGCTTTTTTCATGGATTATTTCATGGGAAGTTCATTCAAATGCCTATTTTTTTGGTTAATGATTATATCTTTCAGAAACTTTAAATCTCTATGTTCCATATAAAAACAGAGAAACTGAGATAGAAAACATTATGCATACAATTTTAATATATTGGAACTTTTTGGCATAATATGTATTTTTTGTGTATTTCTCAGTTCTTGCCTGAAAAAACACATTAATTACAGTTCCAGGGGCCATCCGACTTGATGTTTTCTTATAAAGAATTTTTCATTTGTGTTGAATCTAGAATGTAATTTAATTTGTTGACTTGTAATTAATATTTATAACGTGAACAATTGATGTAATGAATGACTTTTGTTAGTGTAGGAAATTAGTAATATATTTCATAGACTATATTTTTAATATGTGTCATTGGCTTCGGGAAGGTGAAGCCCAATGAGCCTCTCCCCCTTCTTTGGGTGCGCCACTGCCGTAGAATAATGACTTTCGTTATTCGTTTTTTCATCGCTTTTCCCTCAACCCGCTCCTCTACACGTGTTGAGTGATTGATTGACGTTTCCTGGAACGTCAACTGCTATGATCGCTAGTTCCGTTGGTGTAGTGAATGTTTTAACGCGCGAGGTGGCAGTGTTCCTTCCCCGCTGGTTGATGAGAGTCGGCGCCGACTTACACGTCGACTTGCGGGGATTTCCTCTTCCAGGTGTCTCCCAAAGTGGCGCATCGCTTCAGTTTGCGAGTGATAACTTCCCGACTATTCTCCCAATATTGTGTGGTAGTGTGGTGCATGTAAGAGTCTACGTAAGGCAAGATGGTAGGACAAGAAGGAGGATGGAAAGGTCGTGCATGATCCGTGGCTCGTTTGTTAGGGCGCTACCCCAGCATTCGCCTGTTATTACTGGGAGAAATCACAGAAAAATATCGATCAGAGCAACCGATCGTTCTCTTTCTCCTCCAGACAGGGGCTGAATTCGACCTAGTGTCAGTGTCGAAAATACGCCACGATCGAAACTCGATCCCCACGACTTCGCGGACAGTCTTGTTGCTGAAACAGCGACAACGCTGGATCAGAGCTCAGTTCGGCAGGTACCGTACGTGTAATTGTCAGTCACTTCACTTTCGTTCTCATTGTATATCTTTCCTTGACATCTTATATTCCTATTCCCAATCCATTGGCGTGATAACCCGTTGAGAAGCGCTGGGTAATACTTGAAAAGTCATTGACATTACCAAATTGTTAGATATTAGAAAATTAAAAGTAGCCATTAATTTTACATAATTTTGCAATAAAATAGGACTGAAAATTCCGTTCCTTTCTATAATTTTAGAAATTATTATAAAGTGCATTAATTGCTTTTCCATTATAACTATAGCTGATGTTGCTATAGGTGCAAACATTTTTGTACATCTACTTTCATGAAGTGTAATTTTGGTGATCTGTTGCTGACCGGGCATCATATTGATTTGCAATTTACGTTTTATGTTACTTTTGTACCTATCAATTTTTTACACGGTTGATAACTTACATTTTTCGTTCTCAACTTCGAAATCATTTGCTTTTTTTGTGGTTCTAGGACGTCCAATCCGTTTGTGACGCAACCTCTGTGACCTCCAGATTCCTGCTTTCCCTACTTGTGATTGTCGTTAGCATTATCATTTCCCTTTTATTCAAAAAATTATCCCCGTTTGTTTGTTCTCCATGCATTCAATTTTGTTTTCAAGTGCGTACTTGTGGAGTCTTTCAAAAGCTTCTCTCTTCGCATAGGAAGTATCAAAAGAGCGGTTTGTTGGTACAACAGTTTGAGATATCTCATTTTATTTACGTCATTGCATTGAAGAATCGAACTTTTCTAATATTAATTCAATTATAATCATTGTCTCAAACACATATCTTCATCTAATTTATTTATATTAAATATAGTATTGTTGGAATAACTTAGTGGTTATTTTTCTTCGAAACTACAGGTTGTATAATTATTTTGTAATGAATATTTCAACCTCTCGCTCCTCGGAATCCTACTATTTATCGTCAACTTTGTTGAGGCTACCCAAACCGTTGACTTACTCTTTTGACCGTTCTCTTACTCTTTCAATGCTCGTGGGACAGAACGCCTTCGTTTGTCTCCTATATTTCCTACCAAAATTTCTGTTCAGTATATCACAGGGACAAACTTCAGGGATGTGTAATTCTGTCATTGGCATTTAATTTCCTAATGTTTTCGATCGCTATAATCTTTGATCCCAATGTTCGTGAAATGACGATTTGTCAAGAAGAAGGTTCAGAGGGAATATCCACAGTACATTACGGTGAAAATGAGGCAGGAGATGACGACGCTGAGAGAGTGGAGAGAATTTCCACTCTCTCACCTGTTAACTTTCACAGGTGTTAACTTCCATATAATTAAACTTTGCTATACAGACATGTGTGACCTATCGCTGTGAATGTGTTGACAAGAGGTAAATCATACAGTTGTAAATTTCACTGCGGCAGAAGTGTAGTTTTCTTTAAATGATTGCTTAACTTTTACGTAGCTTTTCCTTGCTTACTCCAAAGGTTTCTGTGCAGACGGATTCAGTTGTGACATTTGAACATCTATTTTATTTTAATTGTTGAAGTTCAACGTCATGGCTGTTTAGGCTGTATTATTTATTAGGTTATTTTCAATAAAGTATCATGATTCTACGAAAGTATCAGAAAAATGCGTTGTTGTGCAAATAGCGCACTATCTAGTGACACAACAGAAAATATCAAGTTTTCTATGAATCACGAAAAACATTTGTGTCAATAATGAAACATTACTAAGACAAGTAAATTTATCTGACCAAATGAGAATGGATATAAAGCCAGGATCAAATGGTATTTCACTTATTTTTAGAATTAAACCCACTACACTGACCTTTCTTTTAGTTATGTCAATTTTAGTGTTTTGATCAGATATATACGTTGATTATTTAGAGTTCTGGTACTTTTCTAGAATGAAACGCTACTTTTGATGTTCAATTTATCCTTAGTGATAATGTTTTATTTCGAATTAATTCGCATGAGGATAGGACTCTTTGACCTATATGCAACAGCATGAATTCGCTATTATCTCCTTCAGAAGTAGTAGTTGCAACAATTGATCTTATTTCATTACAGGATTTCTTTATGAATGATGCATTCCCATAACAATTTATCTCATTAAGTCTTTTATTATGGTCCTCTATTACTGCCCCATCTCTTATATTTGTTTCATGGTCTTCTTTTCCTTCAACACATTCCGGATTAGCAAAATTCCTCTGTATTATCGTGCAATATGACAGGCAAACGTCCTGATCCCACCATCATTATTCTACTCGAAAAGGGAATAGAAAAGCAAATGTAGGGGTATTTTCTAAAAAAGTGACACAACTCAATATATCATAATCTTCTTCTTCAAAACTGACACACCTGACAAAGTTCGAAAACAGTTCTTCTAAAGTGAAGCAACTCAAAATATCAAAAATACATCATCCCAAATTATTTAATTCACTCTAAAATCAACAGCATCGTGTTTACTTGGGAAGGCTAACAATCGTTCCATAAGAAAATAACGATATTTTTACAGGCAAAACACAGAAATTAAACCTTTCTGTTTATTCATTAAAACTTACGCAAGTCGAATTTCCCTGAACTGATTTCTCAAATCTGGCATAATCCTAATAATTTCATTGTTTTACGCTTACCTTGTTCAACTCAAGTGACACAAAGAGAAATATCACGCTGATTTTGTGTGATTTCAATCCAAAAGACCAACACAATTCAAAATCACACAGATTGCAGCTCCGTCAAATAACGGAAATGTAATTTTTTTTAAATACAGAACACTAATATATAATAATACGTTAGAAATGATCAAAATTAATTAAAACTAAGTTTCAGACAAGTCTTTATTCAAACATTACTTTCATAGTTTTATGCGAAGTGCTAATGTTCACCTCTCGCGCACATTGTTCTGGCTTTGATTTTCAGTGGACACTCGAGTTTTTGTATTAGTTGTGCATTGAGATAATTGTCAGTAATAGAATTCGTACAAAAGAAAGAAAGCAAAGATTTCGAAAATGCGATGATCACACTCCAGCACTTTGCAACAAGTACTATTGTTTGGACACGTTTTACGGACACTAGTACACTGGTTCATTTCATGATCTTTGTTCTGCTACTTTTTACTGCTACTAGTAGTGAGGATAACGAAATCAAATTATTTTATTTCGAAAATTTCACTGCCCTAATATGCCAATATTACAATAATGAAAGCTTTGCTATACTCATTCGTATTGAAAGAAATGGGAATTCCTTGCAGAACGGTCAACTTTACACAAAGGCTTCTTCAAAAATTTTGAATTAACAAATCTAAAATCAAATAAAAATTAATTCTCCAAAATTAAAAATAAATAATGCATTCAAACATCTGACATTGACGGAACGTTTGTATTTTCACTAACATGCGAAATTCATAAAATGAAATTGCAGCTAATTTTAGACGAAGACAGAAAATTGGTATTCCCTCTGGACGCCGCGCCGGCCCGCCGCGCTCTGCTGTTAGGCTCCTCTCCCACCCCCACCCCTCTGCGATCCTCTGCGCTGTAAACCGGTCGAGCGATGCAATACGAAAACAATGAGACCCCATGTTGCAGAATAGGGATGCGCGGTTAAAGAGTAAACGCAGTAAAATGATTTAAGAGCATGACATGGAGCACTGCCAGGGAGTGCACGAGTCGCCGGAGACAGCACTCGACAGGTACTTTTTGATTTCGAACTGATATAATGTACATCGATATTGCAGCAATAACCTGAATTTTGAATGCCAAAAGAAAAATGTGCATTATAATTTTTTCGATTATCACGGTGTTGTACAACCGTGCAGCCTAAGCATGAGGCGCCACTTCTTTGAAATGGTGATTTTTCATTGTTTATACTCGTTTCCTACTCCTATTTTAACTAGCTTAAATGCTTTTTTGCAATCCTATTTAATGAAAGGCATATTTTAACATAAAAAATCGCCTGAACTTCCGAGCTCTAGTTATGAGTAATGACAGTTGTTTTAACAGGGGTTTGCATTGGAATAAGACTGCGTGGCGACAGGAACAGACAATCACTATCTAGAAGACGGAAGGAACAAACAAATTTGGTTTCCACGCCGATTGCTTGAGCGAACACCGAGGCCTAGTGGAAGTGGGGCGCGGCGAGCCGCCCTCCGGGCCGGCGGCGCGCGTCACTCCACTTTCGAGTGTCCCCGCGGGACGCGCAGAGGCGTAGCCGGATTCCCGCCCGGGCGGGCGAGGGCGCGCGACGCGACGCGACGGGGCGCGGACGGCGCAGCGCAGAGAAAGGCGGTGGTCGCCACGTGTGAAGTGTGTATGTTAGAGATGTCACATTGATAACGCGGAAGGGTTGTTTTGCTATTATATATGGTCGCATCAACTACTAGGTCAATAGCGACCACTATTGCGTGTAACGGTAGGGTAACTATGAGGATGACACGATATGATGATGATAGGGGTGTGAAAGGACGAACACAATACAACCTTTCTCGAGGCGGGACTCGAACCCGCGATCCTTCGGTCTGAGATCGTTACGGCACGCGGTAGGGGTTACATCCCGAATACAAGACGTTGTCTAGTGGATTAAGGCGAGAAATTAAAACTAACTATTCCATTCGGGAATTAAAACCAAAATTGTTTATCTATACATATAAAATGCCTGAATCAGTGAGATGTGTCTCAAACAAATTGTCGCTTCTTCTACCCGGTTTTTCTTACCGCCCTTCCCTACTGGCCAATAATAAGCTGCGACTCATCTACCTTAGAAGGTATTTCTTTTGATCACAATCCTTGACTTGGCACGTAGACTAGGAGAAATGTGCCTGAAAATCAGGCAACAATAATAACTAGTGATATTACACAAAGACACAGCATTTCTCATATTTATTGGTGTAGGTTTAGCACAATGATAATCATACTGCAAATTATTTTCTCGAAATATTTTAGCTATCGTATGTAAATTTCTCTTCATTAAACTGCTTGAAACACAGCACACTATATTACCCTGTCAGTGTCTTGTAAAAACGAATTTTATAAGTAAAATTGACCTTATTTGTGGCTTACATGTTCAATAATGTGCTTTGCAACGCTGAATCTGTATGACATTGAACAGTATTCGTTACCACAGCAAAAATATTTGTAAGTTTCATTGGCCATGCAGGCTTTTATTCTTGAACATATTTAAAAAAATTATCATAATTATATTTTAAAAAGTATGGGATATACTTACGGACCTTAATAAGATGGATCAGTTTTCTTTACTGTAATATTTATTTTTTACATATTTTGTTTTATCAATAAATACGATAATTTTTCCAGTGATCTAAGAGGACTGGGTGCTAATGGGGGTTCGCGACCCCTGAAGAAGCCAGTGATTCATATTCAAAAATTTAACGTTTAGTAATTTTCTGTACTAACGAAAGGCAATATATTAATTGTTAACGTTTTAAATTATTACTTTAAGTCAACAAGTAAAAATTCATATTACATGCAGCATAAGAGAAAACATCTTTATAAGAAAACCTCAAGTCAGCTGGACATTAAAGAATCGCTGGGGTCCTGTGTTTAGGGTACTGCTCTGGCCTCCGACTGGAATAATTTAAGTGACGGGAAGGACGGATGGACGTAAAAGCATCCGTCCTCTAGGATCCTCACTACATAGTTGGATCCACCATAATATTTGGAAAATTCTAGGCATCCCAGAATGGAAACATGCGTTGATGTGTAACGTAGGCGATTCCTGCCAGCTACCTTGATCGCCAGGGGGAGGGGAAAGTGGTCCGTGGACGAGGCGCGGCGGCGCGTGCGACCGTGACAGTCAGCGCGTGCCCCAACGTGGATCGCGGCAGCCACGGGCGAGACACCATCACGTCTCGTCCACCTGGCCCAGCAAACCTTTATATACGAGTACTTTCCCCTTCACAACAGCCGCGTGAAAGAGCGATTATATTAATCTGCAAGGGACAGTCATTCTTCAAATACCATTGCCTTGCGGATAGAAGGAGGACATTGTCTTAAATATACTAGCTAAGACTAACTTAATTTTAACATAAATTTTACAGTGTAAATTAAAAGATAGGCTCTTTGGCTTACCTAATTTATAGTAGGCATTTTCTACGATCGTTTAAAATTGAGGGGTTTTATGGACGACTATGCGGACCTGAAGTTACTCTTCTCTTAAGAGATCTGAAAAGTGTCACTTTACAGTCACCGTGAAGAAGACAATTTCGTCTTGAAGTTGCAAATGAAGGGGGTACTTCATTTCGATAACTATCAAGAGAGTTGATGAACAAAAAAATCCGTAAAAGAAGCATTTTTATTCTATCGATGAAAAAAAAAACAACAAAATCTTGAGTAAAATTGTTTCTTGAACGACCTCTATCTAAACGGTCTATCTAAAAACGGACGATCTATCTAAAAACGGTCTCTCGAAAAAAACATCAATCTTGATCGTACAAAAAGTAATTAATTCATTATTCACTAAATATAAAAATAACACTTTTTCTTCCTAGTATTAATAATTGTTTGGGATGATCTTTCTAATAAATTCTGAATCTTAATTTGTTCCATTCATAAAAAATTCGTACTTCATTTACATCATTTACATTCACCTGTGACATATATTTACATACAGCATTTATTCACCTGCTGAGCGAAATCTTTCGCTTTCTAGAAGTCCGTTGCGTAACCGCGCGGCTGCTAGCTCTAACGGCAAATTGGCGCTGTAACGCTTTATCGCAGCAAAAAGGGATTGCTTTCTCATTCGTTCTGATTACGCCTTTGCTGTTTCTTACTGGATTCTCAGTGATGAATGAACCGATAGTTGCGACTCATTCAGGACTGTGAATGAAGAGATGACACTCCTTTAGTGGCATTGGGATGAATGCGTAACTTTTGGTTGTGTGGTTTTATCATAGGTAATACCACGAATCCTTTGGAAATTGCGATAAATTCCCGACTTGCGAAGCGAGGAGGGGATTTATCTGACAATTTTCAAAGCACGAGTGGTCTTTAATAGGACTATTTTACGAGTGAAATTATGTCCAATAGAGTTCCAAGTGCGCCAAGTATTGAAAATAACTGAAAGCGGTTGTTAAAATCAGAGGTTATGTTGTAGTACGTACGCTATTTATTGGAGATCGATGTAAGCCGCTTCCTAAGATAGATGAATCACAGTTTATGATTGGCCAGTAGATAGAGCAGTAAGAAAAATCGAATAGAAAGAGCCATAAACTTTTTGAGATACACCGCCCTGATTGGAGCATTTTGTATGTATAGTAGAACACTACTGGTTTTAATTTCACGAGTGGAATAGTCTGGTAATCGTGATGGCTGCAAATGTGTTTCTGTCCTTCTGAATGAAATTGGGGATAGAATACTTGTTCTAACACCTCTTTTTCGTAAACTTATTTAAATTTGAGGGGATATTAAAATAAGAGCATTTTACATCAAGGAGTGTTCTTATATGTATTTTTTGAAAATATTTCATAAATTGTTTTGAAAAGAATGATAATCATACTTGTTTGGATCTTGTTTGGTGATGCATTTTTACATTATTTAGTAGTCTTTAATGACACGTGCATTTTCTTTGAGTTTTGACGAGCTCGAATAAAAACATTGTGAAGAATACTCATGCTTCTCAAATTCAATCTCACATGTTTTACTAGTGCTCATTAATATTTAAGTTAAAATATTTCATTTTGTTATTGAATTAAATCATTTCATATCAGCTAAATTCTTAATAATAATGAAGAATATATACATTGTGTGTGAATGTATACGTGGTATTATAGCATATAATATTTATTTTCTCAATGCTGTTATCCCAGACATTATTATGGGAGCTTTGATAAAAGAAGTTGAGGGGTAAAATCTGATCTCGTGCAAGTTTTTTTTTTAAATATTGACATTAGTGAAAATACACCCTTCAATTTAAATACAACTATCCATATGCTCGGAGTCTTGTGAATTAACCATCAAAACTAACTTACAAATTAAATGCAATAGATGAATAAGTAATGGTAAGTAAAAATTACAGAAGTGCATGAGAATCCCTTGAAAGTGTTGCGTTTGCTGTCTTCTGAGCTTGTCAAAAAGGTTCTGTTGCTGCCGGGTAGGCAGCGAAAGCGAACGGCGAATGGCGGTCATTCGCGATGGGCGATTTCGCCTCGCCTCCCTGCCCCGCGGAGGGCGCGGTCGGGGCGAGGGGGAGTTTCGGCGGAGAAGCTCTTGGTTTCGCCGGGCACCGCCGACTGCTTTGCGTACAGACCGGTTTCTCGCTTTCATCTGTGTTGATATCGTTTTAAAAACTACGCTGGATTCACTTACTTACCCCTACCTACGCATAAATATTCTGTGCAATGTATTTGTATAAAGTGTACTTTGATAAAAGCACCAATAGAGGCCATGGTTAACATGATTTTCGTAGTTTTCTTGATATTCTTGTGCTGCAGTGCTAAACTCGTTATGTGAAAGTTAATGCGTGATTAGCATACGTCTTTCTAAATAGATTCCTTGCCTAAAATGGCCAATTTCTCCTATTTTGTATTAATTTATTTACAAAACTCGATTTTGATGTAGTGGTCCCTTGAACATTGCACAGTTTTGATAATTATCGGATACCGAACTTGACACGGTAATATCTCAACAGTATTTAGACCAATGACACATACACGTGATCTTAAATATCGTTACTATGTTTTGGTGCGTTTTTCATATCATATCCATTCCTAAGGCAAGTAAGACGACGTTGCCAGGACATGTTTACCACAAGCAGTTATCAAACATGCGAAGGAAATCCTTTTGCCAATAGTGTAAAATGGAGGACATTTTATTCACACCCTGACGACATCCCGCCTCTCCCCTCCCGACGTCCCGACATCCCGCCAATACCTCTCACCCGGCTTCCCCTCACTCTTCCCATTTCACCCAAACCCACGTCACCCCGTCCTACGTCACCTGTCCCACGTCACCTGTCCCACGTCACCCCGTCCCACGTCATCCCGTCTCAGGTCATCCCGTCACTCGTCAACCCGTCGTCCTGCCCCACCTTACCCAGTTCCGTCGTTAACTCGTAGTAAGGCGTTTTGAGGGATTTAGAAAGTTTTTACCTACTTTTCTCTTCACCGATTACGAGATATTTGCAAAAATCTAGAAGATTGCACCCTTAAATTCTTATTTAAGGGGCGGGAAAAACCCTTCTTTATAAGTTATCATCTTTATATTCAATGAAATGAGTTGTGTCAGTTGAATAACTATATGAGACGACAAAAGGCAGTTATTTTGAAATTTCAGACACACGTACATTTAATTAATAAATGTTACTATATTTCCTGCCACCTTTGGCACAGGGATTCAAAAATCGTGTACATAGTTTTTCGCAAAATAAAATTCATACTTTGTACATTTTTTCATATATCGACATATATGTAAATTGTACGTTAGTATGCAGGAAGCTAGAAATGATGTGGAAAATCGATTTCGTGGTTTTAACGGAAATACACGTCTGGAGGACCCCTGATACAGATTAAGTTGCTTTTATTTTGCAATATAATCTGACTATGTCTGCCTGTCTGTCTGCCTACTTGTCCGTTTGCCTGCCTGTCTGCATGTCTGTCTATCTGCCTGTCAACCTGCCTATTTTTCTACCTGCCTGCCTGTCTGCGTTACAAAGGGGTAGCGGATGTTAGTTTAGCGTTATGTAACATTGGTATTGATTTTTTAATTTTTAAACATTTGCTGAAATAATTTTTTTCAACTAAAGCATAACTTTTAATAAAGCATAACTAATTATCTCTTAGATATAAATAAATTAAATTTGTTATATATACATTGTTAAAAATGGAAATAGTTATTCATCTATTTTATACTGAATCTGTAAGATTACGAAGAAAATACTCAAAACTAATCTACAGTGTACTCTAGAATCCAATAAAATTGGTGCAGTGGACTCTCGTCACACGACAAACATGTAGAACCTGAAAAAGATGGTCCTGGTGAAGTTTCATCTCTTTCCAATGAAACACCCGTCAGTGGTGAAGATTAATCTGGCAATGAATCACACGATAAGGACATGATGCGAAAACTCCTTCGACACGAAATAGAACGTGTTCGTCAGCATCCATTGGAATCTCGTGCACCGTTGAGGAAAATATACCAAAATACTAAATCTAAGACAGTGTAAGATACTGCGAACTCTGCCTTAAATAAGGTGGTACATACCCCAGGTAGTGATCTATATATTTATGAAATCAATCACATCGCAACTGAATCTCTGGTATCCAAAATAATTTTGGGGACAGCCAATAACACTAATGGTCGACAGACAAACGGCGTGAAATACCACTCTTAGCCGAGGCAATCTTCTAAATCAACACACATCTAAAGTTCAACGAAAATATTCAATGTTGAACAAAAAAGTCAAATTGAAAAGACACAAGCAGACTATTGGTAGCTGAGAAAACCCAAAAGAGAAAATCCAAGCATGGGCTCAATGCATTAGACGTTACAAACGTAGAGTATATTTTCGTACGCAAAATCAGTTGTTTGAAACAGACGCGAAGAGATTCTATCGCAATTTGACTCAAAAACCGAATTGCAAGACAGTTATCGCAAGCTGACTTTGGATACAAGCTCCATGCTGATGAAAGACCAGTATCACATTTGTTTTACATGGATGATCTTAAAGTGTGTGCTAAAAATGAAGCGATTCTCTTTCAAATGTTGTCTGTTGTTAATGTCTTTAGCAACGACATCTGCATGAAGTTTGGTCTTGACAAGGGTACAAAAATCAATTTAAAGAGAGGCAAAGTAACGTCAGCAAGAATTGAAGTTGATATACACACTGTGGTTCAAGATATTGAGCCAGGTAAAACTTACAAATAGCTGGGCTTTGAAGAATATGAAAACATCTCGAACGATACAATGAAAGAGAATTCGCGGACTAGTAGACAGGACTGAGCAAGAAATGCGAATCATGGCTCGAAAAAACAGAAAACTGCTTACAATGCATCATGTCGCCCACCCTTCAATTGATGTACATAGACTTTATGTGTCATGTAAGGCAGGAGCAAGAAACCTCAGACAAATTGAAGCCTCCTGGTGCAGTGCAGTAGTTGTGATGTGAACATATGTAGACAGTAACCAAGATGACACACTAATGAGGCAGGACATGAAATCTGAACGAATAATGGAAAACAGAGACATTGTTAGTGTAGCAAGAAGCATTGCGGAGAAAACTACCAAGACGAGAAGCAGAATATCATGGACACTGAACTTCTGATGCTACTAAACACGAAACGTGAGAAATAAAAATTGTTAAAGAAATCGTGGGGAGACAAGAACTTCATGGACAGTATCAAAAAGAATAGACAAAGAGCAAATTAATAAAGATAAATCGTTTATGTGGCTTAAAATGGGAGCAATTAAGCCAGAATCGGAAGCGGTTCTAATAGCTGCCCAAGGTCAGGCGTTGAGAACACATTATGATGAAACTGTTCTCCAAATTTTCTAAGATGATAAATGCCGTCTCAGCTTCTCCAAATCTAGCAAAGACAGAATACTTGAAAAGACACGACAGGGTGTGTAGTTACCTCCACTGGCAGATCTGTACCTCCCTCAAAGTTCCAAACACATGCCCCAAGAGGTACAAAAACTTAAGAAAACCGGAGACATGTTGGGCTCTATACAAATTCGTACGACAAACAAATTCAAACTGATTGCAAGGAAAAACAGATCTACTTGCATATGTGGGTCCCGTGCGTTCAAAACTTCATAACCAAGGAAGCAGAGAAATGTCCTAAATATAAGAGTTTGACAATAGAGATCAGCCGGATGTGTGGCGTAAAAGCACAGGTCGCCCCGATAGTTATTGGGGCTCTGGGATTTTTTCCGAAATATTTGTGCAAGAACTTGGCTAATCTCCTAGATCATCAAAAAGACTGGGAAGTGCTTTATTTGGATCAGCCCATATTTTGCGCAAAGTATTGTAGAGGCATCGAGAGTCCATAGATGTGCTCCTTAGGTAGCTGGTTGCAACCTGGAGTATGTTTTATATTCAACCGATTCATAACATCTTTAGTCGTGAAGTAGAGGAAAAAGAATAAGCCGGCCCCGTAGCGCAGACGGTTGAATATATATATATATATATATATATATATACCGTCGTCAGTGCCGAGGAGGCTGCAGGTTCGAGTTCTGCGTACGCATGGTCGAATTTGTGATTGTCCCTTCACCGCTCAATATCATCCTATCACCTTATTATTCATAATTCCTTTAATAGGGTCTCCGAATTTAACGAGTAGCGTGGTCATCAATGGCCGATACACAAGTTATAATAACAATAACAACAACAACAACAATAATAATAATAATAATAATAATAATAATAATAATAATAATAATAATAATAATAATAATAATAATAATAATAATTATTATTATTATTATTATTATTATATCAATAAGAACGAAAACAGCCAGTTCCCTTGCCGCAGGTGGTTACGGCAGCCGTCACCTGCGCTGGAGTTTTGAATCTTGCGTTCGCCTGTACGATATTTGTGATTGTCCCTTCACCCCTCATTATCATCCTATCACCTCATAGGTCATAATTCAAGGCTAACAACATTCTCTGAACAATGAATACAGCCGGGATAAATATGACTGAGCCTCGGAGAATAATGTGGAGCGTGGTTCGAGATGGATGATATTTGCAATAATAATAATAATAATAATAATAATAATAATAATAATAATGAACTGAGGACAATCAATCTAGATGTAAAAAATGGAAACAGCATAACGACTCCCTAAAATATCTATAACAAACAATGTATGCCAAAGGACGTGAAACGAGACACTTCAATAGAGTTAAAATCCAAAAATGTCTATATGGCTCAGGAATAGCAAAATGTGCATATATAATATGGAAGAAAAGGAATACAAAATCATTAGGAAAATTCTTGGTCCAAAATTCACAGACGAGCAGTACAGATTCAGAAGCAAAAAAGAAATCAGACAATATACGGATATTCAGAGTGATATCAGAAAACGTAGATTAAATTTGTAAGGACACGTCAAAAGAATGAATCCTAATTGTCTTACAAAACAAATAGTTGAATTTTATGAGAATAGAAGCAAAGCAGAAACTGACACTATAAAATGGATCAACAAAATGAAAAAGGATCTTAAATTATCAGGGATAACAGATGAAGACATTCAAAATTAGAAAACATTTAGATATCTAAAGTGCAATGAAGGAGGATTGATTTGGAAGAAGTACCGAAGTGTAGAACAAGAAAAGCTTGGAGCAAAGAGAGAAGAGAGGCGCACACCCAAAGGATGAAAGAAATATAGGCCCAAAGAAAGGCTACGGAACACATCTGAATAATTTGTGTAGACCCAATTGAGTTTATTCTAAACAACAACATCAACAACAATAATAATAGTAATAATAATAATCATAATAATAGTAATAATAATTATAACATTAATAATAATAATAATAATAATAATAATAATGGCAATACATTTTTGTGAAGGTTTCCAGTTTGGAGACTTTCACTTCATGACGACGGTGGTAGTGGTGGTTTCGTGGGGCCGGAGTTGGCTGCGCTGTGACGAGGGCGTTGCCCCGAGAGGGAGGAAGGAGCAGGGGCTGCGGCCGGTCGCCCAGAGAAGCGTTCGGAAATGGCGCGCCTTCTATCTTGCTTTCATCGGTGACCCGGTTATGAACATCGTCGCGCGGAGCGCCACAGGCCACGTGGTGATCCGAGAGACTCTCTTGGTCTCGCGTGTATGTCGACCAGAAAAATAATTGACCCGTTCGATTTTGGAACCAGAAATATTTGTTGCCTCTACCGTATCTTTGTGTTCCGGTGTACAGTCTGTCGTATCCTGGTTTCAGAATTTTTTTTCCACTAACCGACGTGAATGGCAAAAGGAATAAATATTGATACCATTGCAATGTCTCTGCGTGGGAGGTCCAAGTTCCGACAGCTAAGTCGGATTCAGTCGCTGTCTCAAGGAGAATTCTAGCTGCCGGCTACACTGATAGTTGTCCGTGAATTCTCCGATCAACACCAGGAAAATGTCGGAGCAGTACCCGTAACAAACGTTACCCCCAGGTTGAGGGGAAACCCCCACATGCCGACGTCTAGGTCGGTGCCGGAATTCACCATCCATGGGGGGAATATTATTCATCTTTCAACTATTTATAGTTCAAATGTTGGGAAGGGGTTCTGGAAGTCAAGAAAAGTGCGCCGTTGATTTTCTCCATCATACGTCACATACAATTTTTACTGTTTTTACTAAATATATAAATAAATAAAACGTACCAGCAAAATGCTCAGCACAAACGCAAATCTACAGCCAAGATATTCAAACCAAATATCCCTTAGATTAAGTATTTTCAGTGTGTATGGATTTTATGTTTGTATTTTACATGGTAATATATATATATATATATATATATATATATATATATATTAGTATGAAGTATGCGGGCCCGTGTGATTCAATCTCATTATTTTCTTAGTTAATTCCACGTGCATTAGTACTCCTTTTAACATTTTTTTAGAGAAATATAAATGGTTGATGGAGTGTATCTAAAAACGGTGGGTGATAAAGTCTCATGATTTGTATATTTTGAATCAACATGCTTTACTTATTGTAGAACAAGTGTAAAATACTACGATATACGCCACTTTTTAAAATTTGTTTTTCTGAGTTATTTTCTGGTCGTGTTATATAATTGAACTCTTTGAATACGTTGTTATGTGATAAATCGGTAGAAAAGTATCATATGGAACAGTAGCATGTTTAGAAAGGAATTACGAGTCGGGTGTTGGTCGGTTTGATGAGAAGAGTGACAAAATATTTGCTTAACGGCTGTTAGCTGGCGACGAGTTTGAATGAACATTACAGAAGGTATTCTGATTCAAGATATGTATAAAATTGTATCAGATTTTACTTTCTCGTTTACTACTATTAATATTTCGTTTATTGCTGCAAAGAAAAGTGTCGATCATCCGTAGGAAAAACACGTTTTGTGTGTCTTTCATATCGAAATGGAGATGTTTTCCTGCTCCTATGGTAGTATATTTCGTATACGTGAGGGTCAAGCTGTGACTCAGGAACTCAGTGGGTTAGGTGAAGTAAGTAAACCTACGCCGGTAAGTACCAGGAAGCTTTCATATAAAGACATCACAGAAGTAAGGCCGTAGTAGTTGCCTGTAAGGGGTGTCACGCAGCGCGGCAATCTCTCAGGTACTGAAAGAATCATAACCATAAAAAATAAAGACCATCAAATCCATCATGGGTATTTTTCAATGGAATTTAATGTTTTATGCAAGATTGATACATTTAAAACCGTTAGTAAATAATCACAAACCACAGATTCTCTCTACAAAAAACCAGTTTGAAGGAAACTTCAAGAATAAATTACCAGGATAGTAAAGTCGGAGTTTTTGCAGAAAAAATATTTATTTACAGATAGAACTTACGAAACTCTCTTGGAAGTAGTTAAGATTAAAGTGAAACGACATTTTGCAGTAACATTTCGCAATATCTTCCAAACAGTCAATTTATTGACATTCAGTTGTTAAACTATTTTAGCACAGCTTCAAAAGCTCTTCAGTATACCTAATAGGATATTTCATGAGTCAACTTATGGGGGTTTGCCAACAGTGACAGAAGACGAAGCCAAGTTGAAAAGTGGCTATTATTCCCCATACGAGAATGACGACGCATTTCAATAATAGAAACGGATCGGAGATTGCAATTTATTTACGTCTTGCATCTACTGACATCCTAACAAGAATTTTCTGAACTCAATACAAAATACCTTTGTATGTGTATGACAGTGTTCAGAATCCTGTGACCTTAAATTGGTAAGACCAGCTAGCAGTACTAAAAAAATAAATTATAAATTGATCATCAATGTAATTTATCCTTCTTTCAAAATATTGACAATAAAATTGACTAACTAAAACACTTATACTGCTTCAATTATGCGATTCAGTTACTTCCTCCTTTACAATTCAAACATCAAAGTCTGGACTGTGGACCATAAATGAGGCGGAGAGTTTTGTAACATTCAAATTTGTTACCTTACTAACAATCCATAGCGTATTTGAAGGGGGCCGGGGAAAAAAATAGAGTACATTGTCTGGGGAACATACAATTCATAGTGTTAATCCACATGTCAATACTTTTTGTCAGACAGATGAAAAACAAAGTTTTAGTATAATGAGACGTATCTTCTTTTCTATATACACTTGTCTGCTTTCTACACATACACATATACAACATTCCAATCATAATGTTTATTTTTACGAGACACTCTAAGACGGTTTGAATTTATGAAATGAGGGCTCGTACTTCTTCTCCCAACTCCTTCATTTGCTCACGTTTTATGTTGCTAATAGTCCCCCAAAAATTAGAAAGTGTTGTTGTAACTTCATCTCTGGAAGGGTGCACAATTTCTTCGCCGTCACTTTCTTCCGAAGAAAAAATTCTTACTCTTCTACGTCTGTTTGACCAGCACCAAATCCCTAGCTCTCTCTGAGAAAATGGAGAACAAACATTTCAGGATGGTATTGTTGTTATCCGTAGCATGAACTGTAGTTCGGGTAAGCCGCAGGAGGTAATTTCTCTTCATTAGTCATATATTGCTTTGTCCAAAGGATGAAAATGGTTGTTTGCTTTTGATAGAAAGAATTGCCCATGAATGTGTGGCTTGTTTAGCAGTCCCAGTGACTGAACTTTCGCACTGTCAATTGTGATAAGCACTTGAATATTTTGAGTAGATATTTGGGTTGAATCTTGACAACTTCCCACGAAACGACCCGTCATGAATGTGTTGCACGTGGATGTGTGACTGTACAGAAATCACGATTCCTGGAACTTCTGTGGAATTTACTACCTACTAAATTGATGGCAATTCAATAAAATATCAGCCTTTTCTATCCAAACAACAAATAAAATTTATTGTAACATTGTAATACATGTTTCAGATCATTATTAATTCATGATTGTATGGACTTAAAACAGTATTCAACCGTACGGCTTTGATAAATTCGTAAGCTTACGGAATGTCTTCTCGGTTGATATGTTGCCGCCGTCTTCTCCAAAAGGGGATGTCCTGGGTCCTCTTGTGGTGTAATTTATGAGTCTAATGTCTGTGTAAACTTTGAATGTTACCCAACTGTTGCTAGTTATACAGTCCGCTATTCGGAAAATCTCTACATTTGTTATAATATTATCGCGCCGCGACTTTCCCTCACTTGGCTTCGGGTGAAACCTCCATTCGCGACTACTATTTCCTTTTAACTTAATTTATCATTCCCCTCCGAAACCAACCTCATGTAAACCCATCAACTGTTTACCCCCCCCCCCCAATGGGCGTTAAAATATTTTATTTGCTCTCTGATAAAATAAATTTAGTCTTAATAGTTGGGTCTAGAAATCGTTATTTTTTCAAACCTTGATAGGTAGCGCAGTCGACAAGCAGGGTTGTCCATCGCCATCATCTCTTGGGCCAAATCATTTTTGACGTTAATATTACGTTTCAGTGGGTACATACATGTACAATTTATTCCTAAATCGAGCTAAAAACACACCGACAGATGTTTTTGAAAACAAAACATCATACATTTTTTCGCAATCAGGAACCTACAAAAGGTGTATTTCCACAAAAATAAAGGTCTGTAAAGACTTATTTTTGAGAACATTTTGAAAATGTCCGGGGAGCGTCATGTAAAGTACCCCAAATTTTAAGGAATTTTTCAAAATCTCAAAGCTTCGACTCGAGTCACATGGACAGAGTTTCTTCAAATTGGAGAAAAGTCTACATATGATTTGGCCAGTAGTGGTGTTTACAGACGGACAGACAGACAGACAGAACGGGTGGACGTTTTGCCGTCAATTGGTTTTTCGATATCAAGGACACCCAACACGGAGATTATGGTTATAGAACATGGTTGAGGATTTTTATATAAATGTAGCAACTGGATTTATCCACTTTTTCGTTATCAGGCCCCTAACATAACTTTGTGTATACTACGTATATACGTATGTACACGGGAAAATAAAAAAGGCATTTGGCCAACCTTAGGGTCACTGCTTATCACAAGAATTTATTTTTTTAAATTTATTTCTTCTCGTTCGACCAAAGGTCTTTCGAGGGGTTTCGGTTTTAACAATTACTGACATTTTTGGGATTTGGGCATTCCTGAACAAATTGAGATTTGATACTCTGACTCGTTTAATTCGTTGGTTTGCTTCTAGAAGCAGCTGGAATTTATATTTTGATTTTTTTGGAGAGGGGGGTAGGTTGTTACGGATTGCCCTGTCGAGGCAATAGAACGGGAACGTGAAAGATTCTACTTTAGATACGGGATGATATTATTGGTTTAGGGAGGTTTAAGGCATGTTTTGGGAAATTTTGGATTGGGATTCGCTTGGAATTTTTGCTGTTCGACCTAGGTGAAATTTCAGGGGCGGAATTGAATGAAGGAAGGGAAGAATGAAATTATTGCTTACTTTTTTAATGTGTTCGAGCACTGTTTTCCAATTTTGGAGTTCTCTGTGATTTGTTGTTAGGTATAAACCATGGAGCTTTAATAGATTTTCCTGAGGACTTTATTTTGGGACAATTTGCATTTTGTATGGTGGTGGAAGCAGCGTTTACCCCACACTGGGCAAGCATAAGTATAGTGTGGTAGATAATAGATTTTATAAATAGAATCTGGCATTTGGTATTGAGTGTGATGTTGATTTATAAGAGGGTAATAGTTTTAATATTTTAGCAATTGGATTTGTTTGATAGCTGCGTGAATATGCGGTTTCCAGAAAGTTTGCTTGTCTACAATACTCCAAGATACTTTATTTGTTCCTTTTGCACAAGGTATTTTCGGTGTCGTATCTATTCTTCATATTGGAGGTTTTGAGGTCTCCTAAGAGTAAATATCTTAGTCTGACATTTTTGAGAATTGATTGGCGACATTCTCCATTTTTTTGTCATTGTATTAGGATGTTAATATTTTATTCTGAACTCTATTATACTGCTAGGTTAATATCTGAGCTTGCTGAAAAACGAGTGCAGTATCGTCAAGCGGAAAGAGCAGTTTCCACGTGGAATTACTTGGTATGTCCACCACGAAGATATTAAATAAAATAGTGAGAGAACTGACCCTGAGGAACTCCGGCTGTGATATTACGAGAAGTAGGAAAAGGAGTGATTAATTTTGACCTTAAATTTTCTATCAGTGATAAAGCCTTTAATAATATCTGAATATACTCCAGGGACTCCAAGTTGTCTTATTTTAAATACAGACCGTATGCCACGACTCTGTCGTACGCTTGTGGCAATATCCAGAAATGCAGCCAAGGTATGTTTTTTTTCTCTTCTGGAATAGCTCTGTGGCCAATGTACTAGTAATAGCCTTAGCAGTGGTGATGTGCAGGAGTGATTTGCTCTGAAACCAAAATTCGAATAATCCTGGTATTGCAGCTCCAGTGTCACTCCAGATACTTGTTAATCTCTTTAGTAGAAGCCTTTTCCAAAATCTTTTTGGGAAAAATTGGAAAGGGAAAGGAAAGAAAAAAAACTTATTGGTCTGTAATTTCAGGACGTCGAGGATCTTTTTCTGGCTTGCGAAAGGGAAGAACAAATTGCATCTTCCAGGCAGTAGGGAAATAATTAAAACGTAAGATGCATTAAAATATTGCAGTTAGCCTGCTACTGAGTTTTTATTGAGATTTTTTGAGGCATCTTATTATGATTCATCAATACCTGGGTGATTTCGTTGTTTTAAATGTTAATGATATTGGCGTTTCAAGACGGTGAAAATAAACTTATTTTGGTTCCGGCTGTATTAGTGGTTGTTTCATATAATTTTTCAATTTCATTGTTATGTTGTACTATTGTTGGGAGGGTGTGGTCTAAATACATTTTGTCAATGCATCTGCAATCGCTTTGGCCTTATCAACATCTGAATGAAGTAGCTTATTGTTCACTTTTAATTCGGATATTTCGTTTTGATCTCTAGTGATTCTTTTGTAGCTGTCAGAAGATGTTGCTGAGTTTGGATCATTTGTTTATAAACTGCCCGAAAAGAGTGTTAGCGGTGACTATCAAATCCTATTTTTACTACTGCTTGATAATTTTTTAGTTTTTGCTTTTATATCTGGTCTTCGAGTTATTTGCCAAAATCTTCTAAATTATGTTTTCGATTTAATTAAATTCAATAATTTTCCATGGAATAGGGGAAGAAAATAAGTTTATTTTTTGTATTGTAAATATGGGGGTATATCGGTTGTTTTGTCTTACTGAATGTCCAAAGATTTAAAAATAGCGCATTTAACTTTTCTGTTTCGGAGTGCGATATTTGCAATCGACTAATAGGTAGTGGGTATTTATAGTTATTTTCCATTAGGTAAGCGAACTTAGTCCAATTGATATGTTTTTCTAAAGGGTTATTTTCCTGTGTAATTTCTTTAAAATTTTCTTGGTAAGAATATTAGGATCGGATTATGATTCTGAATCTAATTCAGCTACTACTTTTTGAATGCAGTGGGAATATTAATATTTTTGGTATGACTATAATGAGAACGTCAGGGATAATATTAACATTGTAGGGAAAATGTGTAGGATCTGTTGGGGCATGAATATTAAAGACTAGTATTAATCTTAACAATTCCAGTAACTTTCGGCCTCTGTATAGTTATTGAGTTGGCAGCCCCTATGCTCTGTGCGTTTGCTGTTCAACTCTCCAAAGAGAATAATACGATTATAAGAGCTAAATATTTTTGCTATAAGTCTTTTCAGGGAAATCTGCTTATTGGGAGGCTTAATAAGCTGCAATGATTTATTATCTATTGTTGTATTGGTTAAGGCTATTATTTCATAGCTATTATTACACCATATCTTCCATCACCACCGACACCATGTATAGTATTAGCAGCAGCACCAGTAGTAGCAGCAGCAATGCGCAAGTAGCAGCGGCAGTGGTACCAGTAGTGTTTATTGATATCTATTACTATTACGTAGCTCTTTCTCTATTTGCCTATTGATTTTAAGTTTGCCGGAAGGATGAAGGCGTAGATACTTTGAATGCACTCGATGTTTTTTGCTACTATTAGTGCTATGCCACTGGTGCTCTTGTTGGGCAATTCGTCCTCTCTGAAAATTCTAATCCTGGAATGTGAAACTTTTTCCAGAATTAGATGGGTTCCGTACACAAGCTACTTTGCAATTTCATTTTCTTCTTTAAAAAATAATCTAGAATTCATTTTCCTTGGCGTTTCAGTCCGTTGACGTTCCAGTTACAAAATTTGTTAATATAGTTATATTATTTGCCATAATTCAAATTTGTCAGAACTAGATTTTACTGTATTTTCAATTATGGGAGTGGAGCGCTAATCATGACTGTGATACGATGTTTGAGATTAGATTTGATTGATCCTGTTTGAATAATGATGAATATGACCTCGATTGCGTCTATTATGTAGGAATAGGGATGAAGGGATAGGATGTGATGGTACTTGTCTAGCGGATACCATTGTTTAGGATGAATATGTTTGATGGACACGTTAGAAAGGGGTGGGTTTTTGAATTTTTCATTGGAGATGCTGCCTGCCTTTTGTATATGGCTGCAGCCTTTATAGTAAGCAGTATGTTCGTCACAGCAATTTACGCACTTAGGGGGGGGCAGATTTAATTTTGGGTACATCGGAAGTAGTGGATGCTGGCCAGTACATTTTGACACACCGAGGTCTTTGAGGCCACAATTTGCCTGGGAATCCGCAAAATCTTCTGATGGGAACGTTTACATTGGATTATATGAGAACTTTGATTCGTTCTGAATTCTGATAAAACACTGGTACAAAAGCGGTTAAGGTTTGAATATTTCTTTACTTGATAAGTATTGATCTAAGTCAATTGCAACATATTAGGTTATGGGCACCTTGTCTTTATTATATAAGGTCTTGCACTTTAATTGCTGGAATTTTAATCTGTCAGTTCCTGTAGTATTTCACTTCCGAGTACGTAGTGGGAATGTCCTTCATTACAACGGCAAACGTTTTTACAGAAGGGTCTTTATAAGAATGCAACTGCAATTTTCTCAGTTTCACAAATTTTTCAAACTCTATAATCACTTACGGGAAGTAAAATGAAATTTTAATAGCGTCTTGTCTTGTTAGTTGTGAGTCGTCCTTGGTCTTTTTAATATCATCAAACAGACAGTGAAAAGTTACTTGCATTGTGCACTATAATTGGGGGAATTTTAATAATTGGATCGTTTTTCAGGTTCTTCATGTAGTTTCTAATGTTCGCTAGCAGCTTATACCTATTTGAAACAGGAATATTATACCTGGATATATCCTCATTCTGGCGAGCGTGACCTCTTCGTTAATGTTCACTACCAATGTTCCTGCGTACCTTGAGCTGCGGTTGTGTGGGCAGTTTTGGTGATTCCTGTTGCAGATGCGGTTGTGGAGGCAATGATATTGAGTTAGAAGTTGAGAGGTTGCATTTCCACCATTTGCTTGGCTGATGTTGGAGAGTGTTTGTAGTTGTTGTGAAGAAGTTCTTGCTGTTGAAGTATATCTTGCATCTGGATGGGTGTCCCGGTTCACTGACAAGCGCGTTTTGCACCACAATTTTCCACTATAGGTAGGGGTGCCATTGCGCTTACGAATTACAAGTAGTTTGGCCCCGTGAACGGAGCAACATTTGTGGCCATCACTGGTTTAAAAAGATTTGTTGGCTTTTAACTTACAATAAAAAACACTTTTTTTTTGAACGTGGCACTGTTCGCACCGCTCACACGAACGACACTGGCACTGTAACAAGAAATAAGTAGCAACGACATTCGATCCAAAAGAATGCTGTTTGTACTACCTTCATCTCTCTTGCCAGAGATGACCGCAACGTCTTGGTATTTCCTACGTCTTTAAATGTATTTCTCACATGGATAGATTTTAAACTTTGTTTTCACTTATTCAATCGTTCACTTTTCAATTGTTTTCTTTATTATAAATTAATACACTTGGCCAATGTCAAATTAAATTCTGCCGCGCACGAATTTAATGTTTATACTCAAACCGCTTTGACACATCGATGTTTGAAAACATAGATTCTTTTCAGTGGATGCATTATTAACATGATGTCTTAATTTTGAACAGCGATGTCTTGTTACCGATGTCGCGTTACTATTACCAGTCCCTTCGTCCTCCGAGCGCGCCCGGGACGCGCGTGCCACTTCCCGGCTCCCGCCGTCCAGGCCGACGCGACGCGCGACGTCGCCGCGCGTTCCTTCCCTGTTCTCGGAAGGCCGTAAAACTTCACAAAGGCCACGCACCGGTTAGATGTCGCCTCGTGCGTGCCGTGCGTACGCGCGTTCCGGGCAATAAATCCGCTCGCCCTCAGGGGTCGGGGAGGGGGCGCAGTGGTCCCCTGTGGAGGGCCACTGGGGCAAAACGCCCTTAGTTGTTTCTAAGGTCAGCTCTTTGATCCAATTCAGGGTCTGAGTGATATCTTATGGGGCTGATCGAATTAACATCGGGTATTAAAGGAATGATAACCTGATAATGAGGGATAGATGGAAATATAGTGCGGATTTCTATCTAACCAGTCATGATCAAACTATAATGGCCGTAATATTAAAATATCGAAAATTATGTAATCAAAATTAATATTACAATCTATAACTACTACAATTTAAAAGGGCAATTTTAATTTTTTGTATACCAGCATTTTAAACGACCTTTTTTGTTGCAAGAAATCATTTAAAAAAGGGCATTTTACGACAAAAAGGATCACGTACTAGCATTTAACGACCCGAATGGTTGCGTCATCACACATTCCGCCAATAGCAGCTAGAGAATCGCGGGATGGTAGCGGTAAACGGAACACCCGATCATCGTTTTCTCGCAGAGTTGACAAATACCTGAGACGTCAAATGTTTCACACAATTAAGTGTGAGTCTCTAACAAATTTATAATGCTATTATACAAAAAATAGCGTATGCAACTCGTTCATAATGTAAATAAAGTTTAACATTACTAACTAATTCCCTAAACTACTATTTGCTAACTTAGAACTAATGTATTTTTGTTTAAAATTGTCTCGATCGCTCTTTCTTCGGAGGCCCTCAATTGCGATTAGTCTGCTTATTGATGAGTTCACCTCTACATTATTTTTTTTTACTTCCGTAACTGGTAACTTTACAGGAAGATGGAGTTTCGAGGAATCGAGAGAAGAATATGAATATATTATAACTCAACTCATGAATCTTGTTGGCATCGTACAAGATGTTAACGAAATATAGCTTCCAAAACTGACTACATTATTTGCAAAAAGGTGTTTTTTTAAGAACATAAAAGTTTGATTTTGCATGTTTCTGTGCGACTTTACAATATTGCCTTCTGATCATCTGACAAGTTCAGTTTGCAAAATAGGATATTTAATGAGGATATCACTCGCTTTATAAATGACCTAATTATTGACCAACCTGTATTTTACGTCAGATAAGTTCTCAAGCGCCTTAGAAATTGCGAGCTAATATCCATCCAGCACCTCAGTGAAAATTAGTTTTAATCTGGGATGTAATCTGATGCTGTCTTTAGGTTCTTCATTTCCCTTCCCAGGGGACACTGTTCCTTTCACAGGAACTCTGCTCTTTATGCTTCTCAATGGCTTCCGCACCCCACTGAATAAGTACTCAAACCAGTCTACGATTCTTCCTGAAGCTTTTATCTGTTCAAAGGTGCTGCCCATCTCCCACTTGCAGTGCTAAGAGCGGAAACAATCACACTGTTTGTACTGTCTTCTTGTGAGTTGAAGAATGAAACACCTTATTAATAAAAAATATAACGTCTTCTAATCTTTAAGGAATATAAATAAACAAATTCCTTAAAATAACCAGACAGAAACTTCCATCCATTTAAGAATTATAAATCATGACTTATTAATATTGCCAGGTTGAAACAATATTAAATACCTCGTATTTAACTCAACTTCTGCTATAATATACTCAATTATAATATATGTGTAATTATTTTTTCAAAACACGTAAGAAAAATTTCAAAAATATTTACAATAAAAATTCATGGAGGTGTTTAAAATTTCACGATGCAACCATTTTCATAATGTTGAATAGAAATCGTCACCCACCAAGTCTTAAAATGAATTTCTCAAGGCTTATTAAACCACTACACATTGAAAGTTTTATACGAAATAAATAATATGTACACAGAACAAGAATTCATATTGCATTCTTTTTTTCTTTCTCGCTACGGAGTAGAGAGAAAGTCATGTAACGCTGCAAGGAAAAAGGCGAATTTTCGTCAGAAAAACTAGTATTACAGGGCCGTTGTAAAGAAAAAGTGGATAAATCCAGGCGCTAAATTTTGTAAAAAAAGGCTCTAGCACATGATGTAGCTAGAATCTATGTTTTGTGGGCCCTTCATACCGAAAAATCGAATACTGCAAAACGTCGGTCTGTCCGTCCGTGTGTGAACAACGCTAGCAGAACGCTAAACCGTCCAGTCGATTTTCCCCAAAATTGATATTCCCCAATCGATCTGGCTGATGTCGCAGCTCCTTGATTTTGAAACAGATATTTTAATTTTGGAGGGTGCCTTACATGAAAACCCGGAGATATTTTCCAAATTTTCGAAGAGATCGCTCCATTGTTTTTTATTACATTTTTTGGATAGTGTTAAAACCTTTTAAGAGAATGGTGTAGGTCTCATGTTCTTTAAAAAACCCTGGTTTTGCGATAATTGCAAAAGTTAAAAATTTGTTCGAAGCCTTCCTACAACAAAAATATTAAAAATAGAGATTCTCTCTTAATGAAATCTGTTCATTAAAGATACATTTTGAAATAAGGTCATGTACAGTTTTTCGAAAATATGAATACTTTTTACATAATTTTGTGTGAAAATGCGGGTGAGAAAGTACGTGCTGTTTTAGCACCACTACTTTTTCAAAGAATGGGTACGCACATGAATACCGCCAGTGACGGCTATCTGGGGAAAAGGTGGGAATAATGGGTCTATTCCCATCCAAATATTTGTTTTGCTATTAAAATCAATTTATTGAAAGAAATTACCGCATATTAATTCCAGCGCATTCCAAAGATGTGTTTCCATTGGCCCGATCAGATGGCATTTCATGAATACGTTCTGGATTTTGCTTTTCTGGGAAAGGAGCGTATCTTTCTCGGCGGGATGCGCAAAGGACGATAAGACAATGGACTGCAAGCTTTTTGTCTGATTTCGATCGAGTTTCGAATGAACTCCGGGAAACGTGCAAGCACGTGGCTGCGATTACTTCTGCTCTGCAAACATACTCATTCCGAGTACCTCTTGCCCAATATCAGGGGATACGTTTGATAATTCACGGCGAAGGTCAGGAGGATCGTAGAAGGGCAGTATTACATTTCTTTGGGTAACATAAAGACTGTTCACAGGAACGAATATTGGAGGAACAAACTTATCAGATATGTTGCGTTTTGACATATGTGTTATAATGTAATGAAATATTTAAGAAATATGTAATAACATTTTTTACAAAATATATAAAATAAAAGTAGGTTGAATTCAACCTTGAGAATATTCATTCATTGAGAATACCTTGCAAACTTAAAAAAAAAAGTGAAAGCAGATATTTCGCCTTTGTAAAAATGCCTTTACATGAAAATCGTTTCCCAAGTTGTCAAGTATATTATTTCATTATGAAATTGACAAATAGAATCCCTTAAGCCGAGGTTGGTAAGAAATGCAATAAAATTTTTCGATAGAATATATAAAACGTTTTATCCAATCCAACGAAAAAGAGGTTTAATCTGAAATTTGGAATTCTCATGGTTTTAAACTTTGTTATAATTGCTTTTAGTGATGATATAATTCGCAATAAGAACAGTTCACACGTGATCCTCCGAGCATTCTTTCCATGTAGGTCATCTGCAGCTGTGATTCCGATATTGAAACGGCTCTTCAAGGGAAGTTCTTCTCAACTTTCTCCATTTCAAAAAGTTTAGAACTTTTCAAAAAATCTACAACTCATTACATTTATGTTTAATATTAGACTTCATACTAGTACCTATTTTTCTAAATATTAAAATATTTTTATTTTTATATTCGACAATACTGGCAATTTATAAACTCTTAATATATGTAGTCTAAGTCTTAATATATCGAATTGTTTGATGTCGAAATTCTCCGGCAAATGTTGAACTATTGTCAATATCATTAAAGATGTCTAAAACCCTTACAAATTCTAGCCGCGCAAGTGTAAAAGCAAGCGGGATGAATACTCCAGGAACGGTAATGTCAGCGTCGTATATTGAACGTGATTTTCCCAATAGTACATTTCCTCAACTTCTCACATTTTGACCGAGTGCTCGAACGACTCGGACCAACGCGCAGCCTTCCTCCTCGGGTCGATTGGGGAGTGGCGTGGAGGGGAGGAGGGGGCACGGGCGATGACTCGAGTAGGGAGTGAGCGACGGTGCGGGCGGAGACGCGAGCGTGGGCGGGGAGAGGAGAGGGACGGTGTGCGGTGCTGGAGAGGGCGGAATTCTAGGTCGAATTCAGCCGCTGTCTGGAGTCGAATTCGTGCGGCCGGCTCCTTTGATGCGTTGTTTTTGTGGTTTCTCCGATCAACACCAGGCGAATGCCGGAGCAATATCCTAACAAACGGACCACGGACCGCGCGCGATTTGGCCTTCATTTTCTTGTCCTACCCTCATTCCTTCCTTACGCTCATATACTTACATGCACTGTACTACGTCACATGCTGGAAGCGTAGAGCTTTCGATGCCCCGCTGGTGGGAGATATGTGGTTGGGGAAACCTCGGGAGAGGATTTCGACGCGTACGTGTAGGGCGGCGCCAGTTCTCGCCACCGAGCGGGGAAAGATCACCGCCGCCTCACCATAAAAATATTCTCTTCATTCCCAGATCCATGCCCGTAGCACTTGTCACGCCCGGAAACGCGAAATGCACAGTGAAGTGGGAGCGCGCGCCGAGGAGTGATGGTGGTGGGAATGGGGAGTAGAGGGGGGAGGGGCGCAGGTCCGGGAGGGCCTCTGGGGAGCGCGGCGGCGCGGAAGCCGCGTAACCGCTTGCGCAACGTCCGCCTCGGCGCGGCGGCGCGCCCTCCTAACCCGCTCCTAAACATTCGCCGGCCGAGGAACGCACACTTTCGTCCCGCGGAGCCTCTGCCGCTGCCTCCGACGCGGGCGCACTTGTGAGGCGAGCGTGCGCTCACATGGACCGCAAGAAACGAATATATTTTTAAGATTTTTTTTTCAGCCGGTTCCGTTCTGATAAATTTCTTCAGTTTGTTCAGAAATGAGCGCAAACAGAAGTAAATTTTATAAAAGCCACTAACCCTAAAAAAGACATTTTATTTTCTTATTGGCGCTGTAGCAATGGTCTGAGATCGGACTCCAATACACCCGTTATGTCGGGATATTTTATTAAAATTTCTATCTACCCTTCAGTCATTTAGCCTTTACGTATATTCGACCATACCTAGACACTAACATACTCGCGGGCTCCTCGGATCTGCGGTCAGTAGAACGCAAAGCTCTCCGCGCCAACACATACATGAGAGAGAAAGGACAAACAACCATGCGCAAGCCAGGAATCGAACCCGCGGCCCTTCGGGTCGAAGCACAGAGTCGGAACATGCTCTTAGCCACCTCGGCCATCCAAAACGGCAGAAACGAATATAAAGAGTCTAATGCAGTCGTCTCCGCTTATGGGGGACATCTAGGTTACTGAGTCAGAAGGATAATATATTTCTATCCTCGTAAAGATCGATCTCGGTCATCTGACCTGTATTATTATTATTATTATTATTATTATTATTATTATTATTATTATTACAAATCAGAGGGGGTGGAGGAATGGTTGCCTGAGCCTGGATCCCGGGCACTTGTGCTCGGGAATGTGCTCGCCCACCACCTGGCTCCGTGGCGCCGCCTCCCCCGCCTGCCGCAAGCGGGTCGCGCAGCGTGGGCGCGCGGCGGCTCGGCTGCATCGCAAAGGCGAATTGAACTGTCAGATCGAGGACCGGTGGCGCGGCGCGAGGTCAAGGGTGGAATGCGCATAAAACGGTAATAAACGGTTGTCCTTTACGAGGGAATCGTGCAATCGCCTTGATGCGCGACTTATCGGAGGTCTACATCGGCAAATGGTCCTATCCAGACTGGTTTCCGTGGGTATAAAACGTGCGCTGTTCGTACTACCTAGGTCTCGCAGGACTAGATTCACCGTTAGGGAAATTGTCATTATAAAAGTATGCTGGATATGATTTTAACCGGAAAAGCATATTTTCATCTACACTAAGTAAACATTTTTGTGTCGTGTACAAGCAGAATTCCTTGTATTATTCTGATCTGCTCTGGAATTAAATAATATTGGCAAAATTTATTAACGTTTCCACCGGCTACAACGGTTCACCGTCAACGCCGTAGCTTTCACTGCAACCGGAAGGTCCTAGGTTTGAGTCTTAGCGGTGGTGGATTTTCGTTACTAGTTACATAGAAGTGTCAAATTCTCCTTTACTGTTTGGAGTCCGATTGTAGCGGCTAGTTGCTCTGATCGACAATTTTCCGTGGTTTCTCAGATCAATACCAGGTCAACGCCGGAGCAGTACAATAACAAAAGGATTACGGACCAAGCGCTATCTTTCCTTCCTCTTCCTTGTCCTCTTATCAAAACTTACACACACTCACACTTACAAGAACAAAAAAAAATCGCCACACATGTCGGGAGTCCAGTCGGGAGCTTAGAGCTAGTCCCGGCTGGGCGGTGCCTCCATGGTGCGAAATACCTGGTTGAGGAAAACCGAACTAGCTAACGGGGAGGTCAGCGCCAGTTTCCCTGTCTAGCAGGGGAAAATCACTACTACCTCCCGAGGGGAAAAACATACATTACACTTACGAGACTAATGACCTTGGCAGTTAGCATCCCCGTAAACACTAAGTAATCAATCAACCAGACGTGCAGGGAGACCAGTAGGAGTTTTGGGCTTGTCCTCGCCGGGGCGGTGCCCCGCTGGGGGGAGATAGTTGGAGGTAAGGAAATGTATCCGTTTAGCAAACGTATATCTCATTCTCTGAATGGGAAATACATCCAACTGAATTGTAAAAGTGTACTTTCAGTGCGAGAATACCTGTACCTTCTTTAAATATAATAATAATAATTTGAGCGTACGTACCTTTTTGTCCTCCATGAGTAACTTGTGATCAACTACATTCAGAAAGCAAGCAATTCTTTTTCTCAAATTATTTGTATAATAATTTAAAACGCTCCTGATCCATGCCATTTGAATTTTTCTGCGAAAGAAAGCAACTCTCTTTCAAGGAAAAATGTGCAGGGTCCGGGCTCAGTCATCGTATCTTGATGGCCCAGTGAGGGCAATATAGACTGTCTATCGGTTTTTATAATCGCGACCTCGTTCTCCCGCTTCGGTTCCGCGCGCGTGGCGCGTGAGGTGCGTGAGAACAGGAAGCACAGAATAAAACGCCCTCTTCGTTTCTCAAATGCAAGGTGCAGGCATTATTTTATTCATTGATTGAGAAACTGCGAGAAAAAAAACTCATTCCTCCGCCTACAGCACTTGGGGTCTCCAAGTTCATGTCCAGAGCCCACGAACGTAAAATAGTGGATAAATATTTGGAAAATCAAATTAAATTCCTTAAAATCAGCAATAACAGTCGTCTCATTAAAACACTGTGAAAATCCGGCCTCACTATTCGTTAAGAATAATGGAAACAGCTGGACTATAACCACAAAAGCAATAAGATATCTAGGCATAAATTTAGGCACAAACTCAATTGCAAGCAACAAAAATTCTTAAAAAACAACACCAATTTAAACTAATTGTGACCTACCAAACCAAAACACCTATTTCTCTCTGACCCATGCAATGTCATCGTACAATCAGTCTTATGCCAACTATACGCTTTCCACGTCTGGATAAAGCATCTAAAACAAGCGTCAAGAACATGTAAATATTTCAATATAAATATCCTTCATAAATAACAAAAGCTCCATATTTCAACTCTTGTTTGCAGATGATATATTTTTATTCACAAATTGTGAAGATAACCTCCAGAAGTTAACACTTAAATACGAAAAGAGGCCAATGTAATATAATTGTAAAATATCAATCAAGAAAGGTAAAGCCAAGGCTTTCAGAGGTAAGCTTCCGATACGAACAAAAATAGTAATAAACATCACTATCGAACAAGTATTCAGCTTCCTATACTTAGGACGCAAGATAACATATCTGAATGACATTGATGTGCAACACAAAATATCTAAATTTTAGGCTATCTGCGGCACTATCAAACGAACATTAGAAAAGAAAGCACAAAAAGAAACCAAACTCAAGCTTTATGAAACAATGATCATAACTACTCTCTTGTATGGATGCATAGATGCATAACATGGGTAACAACATCTAGAGAAAACAGGAGAATTAACGCAGAAGAAATGAGATTTCTTCGTCAATGATACATATCAAAAATGAGGATATAAGAGAAGAATGGGAATTAGGAATTACCAGCTTACCAGAAAAAATAAATACATGTAGAAAAAAATGGATAGACCATTTATAAAGCATTAACAATGAGAGGTGGCCCAAGCCGGCGTATTACTATCTTCTAAAAGGAAATCGATTGGTAGGAAGCCCAAAGAAGAGATGGTATTCTCTTCAACACTTGCTAGAACAGGTTAGATCATCCTAATGCATGCTGCTACTGATGATGATATTGCAAAATAACCTTTTTTGAAAGATTGAAAACAGCTTTTTTGAACAAGTTGTATGTATCATATGTATCTAGACTAATGTATCATATTCTCATTCGAGATTATCAAGATTGTTTAGTCTCTAAACTTTAGAGAGTATCATTGGTTGTGATTGGATATGAAGAGAGCTATAAGGAATCTTGAAGGACCATAAATAATGAAATTTTCTCAAAATCAGAAATTTTATAAAACTATTTTAACGACAATTCTTCAAAAAATATTTTTTTGAAAACCATATAAAACAAATATTTCATCTCTAGAAATAATAGTAATTTACTTTGGAAAATTTAAGATATCACTTACCCGATAAGATATCACTTACCCGATGAAAATTTCGCTTTCGTCACGTACTCGTTGTGACAACTCATTCCTGTGGGAAAGTTCAAAAGCGGAAGTTTGCGTAAAACAAACAGTAAAATAGTATGATTTTGATATCATGGGCAAACATGTGTAGTATGAGAGAAAGTTTTAGACACGAGGTCAGAAACAAAAGAACAAAGTGATTTACGGGTTTGTGTGTTTCCGGGTGGAGTGAGAAAGAAGGGAATGCGTCGGGAGTAATCGGAAACAGTTGTAAAACGAGACAACTGCTGAAGGGAAAACCACGAAAGCAATGCAGACATCATTATAGTGCGTTCATTTTCGTTCTATTCGCAACACTTCTAAAAATACACAATTACGCCTCACAGAAGGGCATTGGGGACAACACTTAACATTTTGTTTTCAGAAACATGGTTTGGCAGGCCTTGTTTCCTCAAAAATACCTTACCCGTCTGTAAATCCACCATTTCAACAACCCAGTAACATGCAAGTCAACACTTCAGTATTATCCGCGCCAGTTTGAAAGTGACGAAAGGAATTTTGCATAAAATTTGTTGTTCCTTTTTCGATGCAAAGTAGTTTCTATTACACGGGAGCGAACATTTTGGTTATCAGATTTTGTCTAAAACGTTCGTTGCTATCATTAATTCTTAATTCAACTAATGTTGGCAAAGGAGTGGGGGTAGGTATTCCGGGGCTCAAGAAAACGTGCACGTGTAAACATTTCCATGTATTTATCACTATTTACTATTAAACAGTGCTTCATGCATCTCCTGTTTTTTAATTCTTGTGAGGTCCATTGATTCCATTGATTTGAGGTAGACATTCACAGCATAACAATCTTTATTAGACAATTGCAATAACTTATTACACTTTTTGTAGATATACGTTTGAAAGGGCATCAGAATCTGTTTTAAGTTGTTTTTTTAGTAGTTCATCAGTCCGCAAAATATTTTAAAGTAAAGAAAAGGAACTCGTAAAACATTTGTCAGGAATATCATTATAAATTTACTGTAGTTGAATTCATGTAGAATTAGGTGAGTTTGTAACAATTACCTCTATTTTTGTTTGCTCATACGTCCAAATATTCAATTGGTATTGCCTCATTTAATGGAACTGGGTGCTATTCTTTCAACGTACATTTCTAACCACTCGTACAAATAAGCTGGTACTCACTATTTCTCGTACAAATAAGCTGCATTTGTTTCATTTTTATTCTTTCTAGGAGCTCATTTTACGTGCGTATAGGAGATGGAAAGATCGCATCCAGAATTATACTCAGAAACTATACCATCTAAAATTCATTGTCCTACTTTGAACTTCTCTCTGAATGCGTTAAACGTTTTTCCGTGTATGGAAGTGGCTTGTTGAAATTTACATGATATATTTTTCCAGAGAACGTGGCAGAGAATAATTGGTGGTATTCCTACAATTCTTCCTTTCACAACTTCAATTATTTTCGATGGATTCGCCTCCTTGATACGTGATGAACGCGAGAAATTGAAGATGCGTCAGAAAAGAAAGTAGGTAGTTTCGAGGCAAGGCGGATGGTGTAGGATGATGCAAAGAAGTATTAGATGAGTGAATGTGCTAGATTCCGATCTCTGAGAAACTCGAAGAGGACAGCGGATGTAGAAAAAGCATATCATGGATGTGAATGCTTATAGATTCTGAACATAGCATAGATTGAACATATGCTGATAAATTTGCATTTTTTTAGAATTACTTAAGCAGTCACTTGCACTTCCACACTGTTTTTGTATTTTATTCAAAAATTAGTATTACGTAGTGTTGTAAAGTTTACATTATGATACACATATGTAGTAGAATGTAAGTGTAATAATATTGTACTTGTTGCTATGTTTATGAATATAATGAAAATGAGATAATTTATCGTCAACATTAAGTCGCATTATCCAGTGATTACATATTGTATTTTACGTGTTTGAGAATTGAGGAATGAAAACGAAATAATTTTGAATATTTTTCAAAAATATGTGCCTTTGTATATGAACGTTTTTTCTGCAATACTGATGTTTACGAAGTAACAGATCTTGCTTCGAAGACAAGACGAACTGTATCAACACGTTATTTTTCTCTAATTCCGTATCATTCGGCGTATATTCTACATACATTCCATTCCATGTTATGATAATTATAAAACATGTTTATAATTTCTGGTGTTTTGAATAGTTTCAAGTGAAGATTCTCAAATATATTTTATATCAATAATTTTATGTCCATCACGAAGAGACGCCTGAGGAACATTTGAATTTCGCGATAACGTTTGCTTGTGAATTTTGTGATATTAAGAAATGCCATATGCACTGCCTATTTCTAGTTCAAACAGCATTGAAAATAAATGTTTTCGTGCATTTTAGAAATTATAAGGTATGCTTTCAGTAAAAAATGATATAATAACTTAAGTTCACATCTCTTCTATCCGTTCTTATTGAAATGGAATTTCAGTACCATTATTTAATGTATTTGTAGATGATGTTATCCAATATGTTGAATATACGTTCCCCACTTCAAATATTTTACTTTATGGCTTGTTGATTCTTTATCTCTGGCTAGTGAAATGGGGGAAATGTATTTAAACACAGCATTGCTCGTACTGTGGCTTCATTTTGCACAGCAAATAAACAGTTATCCAATATAAATTGTTTTTTCGAGTTTCAATAAGGAAGTACCCTCATTTCTTAAAACGTTTTGTGACCTAAGATTATCGATAGATTCTGACTTGAATTTCAGCCATTACAATACGTGTCAATAATAGAACTATATTTCTTTAATCTTGTAATTTAGTCGCAAACATTCTGGCATGTTTTCTCTTCGTCCCAGCTTCGAGTAGATCAAATTACCATCGGCTCATCTGTTTACAACCAAGGCAGTTCCGCATTGCCGCCTACGCTATTGAAGAATTCAAATCTTAAATATGCTTCGCGGACAGAGAGTATATTAGCAAGATTTAAAATGAAAGGCGCCCGGGTGCGAATAATGGGGGAACATGGCGAATCCATACATTGTTCCGCGGGGCACTGAAGAGGCCGCATTGTTTCGCCATCGCGCTATGCCATTCATTCCATGCAGGCGCCCGAGGCGAGGCGGGAGGCCGCCCCACTGCGCGCCGGGCCGCACAATGGTCTGAACCGGGCCGAAACGCGCCCAAGGACAAAAGCGATTGGATTTTTAAGACTATTATTATTATTATTATTATTATTATTATTATTATTATAAAATATTAATAAATATACATCCCAGTAATTTCAAATAACTAAAAACTAAAAAAACGAGGTATATTTTTAAGTAACCTTTTACATTTAAAAAGACTTTTTCAAAGTTTTTGAATGAAACGTGTACCCAGTAGTAGTGAAAACTGTCCAGTGCCTAATTGTTTGTATGTTTTTCTCTAATTCCATTTTCAAAGTTTATTCATTATGTACGAGAATAATTTTTTATAACTTTCAAAGTGTCTTCCATGTTTCTTGGGGCTATTTTATATTTGCAATATTTATTTTATATTGTAAATATAAAATAAAATAAAGAATATAATATATTCTTAATAAAAATTCCCTTAAACACAAAATCAACTTCAGTATACCACAATTGTCACATATTTTAACTAAATACAATTTGACTCTTGATTTACAAAGAACACCATCAAATGAAAATCAACCTGTAACATGAACAATAACAAATCTATTCCCACTGAGATCATCTGATCGGACCTGACTTTTTACTTTCTCTTACGTAAAATGCAATGGTTTAAAGCTTGTAATGCTTGGAGAGGAAAAAATCCACTGATGTAAGTTTTAAATTATAGCAAATTTGTAAATGGTTTTAAAATATGTATTAAAATTAAATTCAAAATTACGTATTAAAAACATCTTAGAATTTGTTTGTTTCAGCAGAATAAAACATCTTCAGCACTAACAGTGAAAATACGAAATAGTTAATCGTGACACGCCAGAACTTGTATTAAATTTATAAAGGCAAACATTTCATCCGCCATATTTGGCTACATCTCTTGTGTTTCCATTATTCTTAACACACAGCGAACTCATAAAATCCTCGACGGACGCAAGCCTTTAAGAGAAACTCTTCGCCCATTTGGTATCATATAACACGTTAACGTGGATATTACACTACTGTGTGACAATAGCATCTTCCGTGGTCGAAGGCTGTACAGACCACTGCGTGCTTCGCCGCGCCGCGCCGCTCCGCGCCAGGCCCCGCGGCGGCCGCCGCCCCACCTGCCAGCCTTTGTGGAGGAAGGTGCGTGGCGGCGGCGGCGGCGGCGGGGGCCCGGGCGCGGTGTATTGACCCTGATCGGAGGGGCCGCAACCGGAAGTGGGTCGGAGAGGCGCCGCCGCCGGAGCCGCGACCTACTTCCAGGGCTCGTCGCTGCCGCTGCCGCTGCCCCTCCCGCTCGCCTGCAGGGCGGCTCCACCTTTGTCACTCTGGACTCTACAGTGGGGCGGAAGTTTGAGTTTGGTACGCTCATGAGGAAATTGAAGTAGGGTTTTTACTTTTTCTTTAGTTTGTTTCGTTGACGTCCGTTTTAGAACGATTGTTCTAGTTAAAACCGCACATTATTCCGTAGGCTAAGATTCGCCCTTGTTTAGTTACAATTCATTTATGTCTGCGTGGAATGAAATGTTCAATTGAAGTACGCCCGCGAGAAGCTCTGATGTTTTAATTTTTATCTCGCTCGTGACGATATTCTTTTCATGGGGATGATGAAATATATGAGAGTAATAACGTTCACCGCACATCAAAGAGGAATTCAGATTTTGTGCCGTTACATGAGGACGTTAATGCCACTTGAAATACTTGTAAACATATACGACCTAAGAGATATTCGACCTAAGAGGTGGAAATTAGTGAGAATGCTGCTAATTGATTTTTTTCTTTGATCTCGGTTAACTCAACCATCATTCCTCATTTTGTAAAAATAGCATTTATATTTTTTTATTGAATCCAAGGTCGGTCGTATTGCCTAGCACTGTGTCAGGGCTACATCTAAGTGACATAGAAATAAGAGCTGCTCATTCAGTGAGCTGAAATGATGAGCAGGCACTTCAAATGAAAGCTATAGTTTCGTCTGCCTGATGGTTTTGAGGATCAGCTGCTATTGTTGTCATTATTATAATTTCAGCGACGTCACCTGATCTTTCCATTGAGAGCCAGTGTCGATCCGCCACGGGCGGTTCTCGAATCCTAGGACCTCTCGGTCAGTTTGCGCGCGGCGATGCTCTAACGGTTTGCGTGCCGCACTGTTGTACCCAAGTACCCAAGTTGGCGGGTTCAAACCCGTGGATTTTTAAGATCGAAAAAATCCTTCGTACGCCTTCTTTCGGAGGGGAAGTAAAGCCGGCATGTAAACGATCATCAAGCCTAAATGACGCCTCTAAGCTAAATTGAAATCGCCTATTTCTCGCCCAAGAAATACCTCCTTTCTCTGCTAGTTGGTGAAAGGAGCGTAGCAAAATTTGCTTGGTCAGACGGAAGAGCAGGCCTCATGGCCTGAGTCTTGCCACGTAAAATAAGGCAGTAAATAAATTCAATTGAATTCAGTGATACTGCAGAGGCGGTGTTGCTGCTGTGCTATCGCTGCCGGTACTCCCGGCTGGTGTTGAAGTCGCACTGTGCCTATTGATGTGGCCTCCAGCCCCCGAGAAGGATGCGAGCGTACCGAAGCTGCTTTGACAGCGGCCTTCCCGTGGATCCGCTTCACGCTCATGCTGTTGTTGATGCCGATTTCCGCGAAAGATCTCTGCCGTGCGTTCAACCGGCGCGTGGATGCCAACAGCCTGCGACGCTGTACTTCTTGAGTGCGCGCCGCTGTCTATTCAGATGAAGCGGCTCTTGCCGACGGCCTCCGTACGACTCGTAACTCTGAACGCGCTTTACAGTTGAAGTGAGGGTACAGGGGCGACGTGATGCCTTACGAGAACGGCGAGATACGGGACACAGTGTCGTTTCGTTTTGTGTTCTCCTCAGCAATTAAAAAACGAAATAAAGTGAAACACTTAGTGACAATATTAACGTCTGTCTGTATAAACTAACAACTGTTATAAAACTGTTTGAATTTAAATTTAGTAAGTATGAATAATATGTTTAGTAGTAAGTTATATATGTAAGCGTAAATTATAAGTGGTTTTCTTTCTTTCTCCCTAAATTTGAAGTCTTCTTTTTTATTCGTTTTACACACAATCACAGTGTTGTCCGAATTGGCAAGGTTCTTCAATTTTACTATAGCTTTACATTAACGGAGAATATGATTTAAAGAAAAAATAATTAATGAATTCTTGACTCCAAAACTGGTGCATAGAAATGTTTTAATATTAAGAATACATTATGATAAGATATACCAAGTGGTTCTACAGAATGACAAAGACTTTATCCCATTAGTTTTCTAATTTCTCTTCATAAGGCTTGCTTCCTAATATTGCTCCATTTTGGAGAAAATCGACTGAAAGTTTAGATGATAGCATTGATCGCAGACAGACGGATAGATGGACGGTCACACAGACGGACACACGTTTTCCCATCAATCGATTTTTCGGTATTAATGATCCACAAAACCACTCCACTTTCTGACTACACCTCGTGTTAGAGGAGGTATTTTACATCTAGGAATATGATTAGTCCACTTTTTCGCTACGAAGCCCTGACAATAACATTTTTGTGTCTAAAAATTCGCCATTTTCTTATGTACTATTACAACACTTTATCTGTTACGATAAAATGCAGATTTTTTGTGGTCACGAAACGTAAGAAATAAAATTCTTATTCTCAGAACTCATATTTTCGACACTTGAAAACCTTTTACGTTAAGAATCATTCATAAATTCCTGATATAAACTTGTTTTTCTTAATGAACTGCTTCGCCTTTAGACGAGGAATCTGTACATCAATTCCCAAAAGGGTTATTTATTTATTTATTTATTTATTTATTTATTTATTTAATAGGTAATTATTACAAACGAATTAGATTACTTGATCCTATGTGGCTAGGCCGAAGGCCTTTAAGCCATTACAAATACCTACATCCTTTTCGCGTTCTAATCTTTCGAATTCTGGTATTTCACCCAAATGGTCTCTCCATCGCAATCAAAGCCGCGGAAAAGAGACCACAAGGTACGGCTCAGGAAAAAACCCCTGAGGGGGAAAACCTGCCGTCAGAAGCCGAGTACATTCTAATCTATCCGACGTTTATTTTAGCTATTTTATTTCTCGCGCGGGCGTCCCGCCGTCTCCTTCCAGTGCTTGGTCTCCTCAGCACCTGAAATCACAACGGCGCCACAGAAGATCGTCCGCACCAAAGCCTCTGCCCTTACATTTTCGATCCTCCCTTCCCTCCCCCTAATGTGCTTATTACTATGCAGTTTTTATTTTATTTATTGTATTGACCAGTTATTTACCAAATTGACTACGACTTATGACTCATTTCTGTTTACTGGATCTGTTACTAACTTAACATAAAATTACGTACTTATTGTTAGCTTATTGACTTATTTATTTCTCTCCAGTCTAGGCACTTAGGGAGTGGGAAAACAGCACTGGTTAGCTTGAGCGGAGCCTAGACTGGAGAGAAATAAATAAAAGGGTTATTCAATACATTAACCAAGGACACGCTTAAAACTACAAATTATCAAGTGTGTTTTGGTAAAATTACTACTATTTGCGCGCATATTAATTGATAAGAATGATAATATATTATTTCGTAGATTTAAACACGTTAATGACAAGGGGAAAAACTTTGTGGTTTAGGTGAAGGTAAAAAAAGCCTTGTGGTATGCACTTTGTGGGCAATCCCGAAGAACGATAATTTCGTGTTAAAGAACCTGGTAGGGATCGTTAGAAGAACTGGTTAGTGTGCTTTCAACTTTATCTTCACAGCATTCTGCATAGTTTCGTGAGATACTGCGGAAGCTTTTGTAACGTGTTAAGTGTATAATGTATGTATACGATTACTTCCCTGTAAATAAACACGCCTATTATTAACGAATGAAATAATGCAATAAATTTAATTTTGTGCAGATCCGACTAAATTTTTTTTAATATCATTGTTTTCTAGTTTTAATTAATTTTGTATGGCCGTGTTGTGAAAAAGTTCAATATTTTCTTATGCAACAATGAAATTAATGTTTTTTCACATTACACAACTCTAACAGAAACGAAATTGTACACTACTACTCATCTTAATTATGTGAGTACGATTTGTTGAGATTGTGTTAATAGACATATACAAAATGTAAACAAATGTCCAATCGGAGATCATTAAGGCCATATTAAAATAAACTTCTTAACATTAAAATATTAATTGCATATTATTTCCATGTCACATTGAATAGTAAAATGTATTTGCTATAACGGCGCAGTTCGAGCAGGATCGTGGATTTATATATATTCCATGACCAAACGATTTTCGTTATAATTGTAACATTTCACACAGAAATAAAATGTGTACATGTGCAAACGTTTTCTTGAATAATTCACTTAAATTATCAAAAGCCCGTGAAATTATCTAAATCCCTAAAAAAGCTTAAATTCACGCATGACAAGGTAATGAATAAAGCAGTGAAAAATGAAAATTTTGCAGTGTAAATCTACACCAACCTCACCCAAACCTCTTAGTAGAGGAGGATGTGAGGACTTGAAACGTTAGCTCGTTTGGCGGGCCACATCGGGGAACGAACTCACGACCTTCGCAGTCCTCTTAACCGAGTGCGTTGACCGCAGAAGCAATTCGCCAGCCTCCGAGGAGACTCTGTGCACTCTCAGCCCATTAATAATGAGCTACAACCCAAATTACCAGCTATTCCGTACATTAAGTAAAGTTTAATGGTACCACGAAGTAGTCATAATGTTGAAACTATCCAAGTTGGATGCGTGTATGTGTGTTTGACGTTTATGTGCGTGTATGTGTGTGAAAAGGATGTAGGGTAAGATCAGATCGGAAATTAATATCTGGATTCTCAATTATTCATCTGGTATTTTCATTCGACTGAACGCAGGTTTTATATATTTCAACTCCTTAAATTCTTTTGTAGAAAAAATTCTTCATGATAATTTAATTTTCGTCGCTTTCTAAAGAAACTTAAATGATTTAATAAGGTTAACACGAGCAATACAAAAATATCCCCTACAATTGGAAGACAGTAATAATAATAATAATAATAATAATAATAATAATANNAGAAGAAGAAGAAGAAGAAGAAGAAGAAGAAGAAGAATACCGAGCGAAGTGGCTAAGTGCGTAGCGCGCTGACTTCGTGGTCGGAAGGCCCGGGTTTGATTCCCGGGTCGGCCATCCTGACTGGGGTTTTAGTGGTGTTCCTCAGTGATACAAGCAAATGCTGATATGGTTAAATAGGCCACAATCATCTCTCATCATCATCATCATCGTCTACTCTCATAATTCTTAATTCAAAGCTTAACAACGTTGTGTTACCATGGGGTACAGCCGAAAAAGCTTATCCCTATAATTACACATGCCTCTCTCCAGGATAGTGTGTGACTAGTGATCGGAAGTCAGCGTGTAGAAATAATAATAATAATAATAATAATAATAATAATAATAATAATAATAATAATAATAATAATAATAATAATAATTGTCTGTTCCGTGGCGGTTGCGGCAGCCGTCGTCTGCGCCGATGGGACTGCAGGTTTGAGACCTGTGCAGGCATGGTCGTATTTGTGATTATTATCTGGGCTGTCCGGGTGACGCCGCGTCGATGGCTGATGTGCCGACGTTTCGACCGAAATGTCGCGGTCCTCTTCAGGGGCTGTACTGCGCAATGATGTAGGGCGCTCTTGTTTATATTGAGGCAATAATCATGACTCTGGCCGCGGAAGTCTGCGACATCGTATTTGTAATTGTCTCCTCACCCCTCATCATCATCCTATCACCTCATAATTCACAATTTAGGCGTAAGAGCCTTGTCTTACTAAGAGATACATCTGAAAAGCTGATTCCTGTAGTTACACACCTTAATCTTGCTGCGTGGTCAAAAAAGGCCGATATAATAATAATAATAATAATAATAATAATAATAATAATAATTATAACAAAAACAAACAACAACAACGGAAAAGCAATGGCAAAAGTAGGGGAGCAATGATGTGTGGCGTCCGTTTAACACCGAGGGCCAGAACCGTTAGGTTGGTGAAAGTACCGCTGCGGGGGAGGAAGGGTTGAGCCTGAACATCCGGGAGTTTGCGCTCGGGCGGTTGACTCAGGTAGTGCCGCAGAGCCAAAAATACCGGAGCTGTAAAACTCCGAGGGATGCTAGCCTGCGAGCCTCGTTTACAAAGCAGACAGCCAACCCTAAGAATTCTGTGTGTGGGCGTAAACCAAAGGCTGGCCTGCGAGTCTCGCGCCAGCCGGCGACCTACCTATGGAACAGTGGTGGGGGTGTCAGCCTCAACTATTTAACGCGGCGCCATCTGCGCCCGCGTTCTCATTCATTTGCATCGGGAAGCTTGTACGCGTGTACAAGGTGTTGTAGGAGTGTGGGCGAGATGTCCGGAGAGTAAGGGCCAGACAATCTCACGTGCTGTAGGCACACGGTCGCCACGACCCGTGTTAAATTTGGCGTCAGGCCATGTGACGTAATTGTCACGGGACCGAGGTCCGATAGCGCGCATCACGCGTGGCTTGTATTTCTGCGCGTAAAGCAGTGTTCTCGGAAAGGAAAGGTTGCCGGAGTGTTTTAATATTAGCAATTATTGTAACTTTACATATCTTTTGAATATATTATTTTTATTTTGTTATTGAAATTTATTTCTTATTTCACTACGTCACAATAGAAAACGACATCCATGGGCAGTGCATTTCATTTTGTCTTCTAGGAGCGTTTCCCAGATTTCAGGGATGCCGATTTGGCTATCCATGCTGAAAAGACCCTAAGGCCCCTCATAGGTACACTTATTCCACTAGACACATTTGAAGGCTCAACGGTCTGTGTTTAGCAGACTCACAAGGCCTTCCGCGACAACACACATGCATGAAAAACAAGGAACCACCATGCTCACTGCGGGACTCGTACCTGCAACCGAGGCTCTGATCTGCCACTCGCTATAGTCACCTCGGCCATCCAGGTAGGCATCCATGGGAAGTACACAATAAAGAGACAAAACAATAAAGCAATAAAAACAATAAAGAGATTCTATAAAGTAAATGGTAGCCACATTATAACTTACGTTTATCAGTCTTTCGAGAAAAACAAGAGATTAAGACAAGAATATTGTTTATCCCCAACTCTAGTGTTGTCTCTCTAGTCTCTCTAGTGCTGAAACTAACCTCCCAAGAATGATGACTCTTAAATTCTCCTTACATCCTAAATTATCTTCAAAACCAATATTCGTTATATACGGAAACAGTGTTTACATTTCTTCCTGACTTACTTTCCTCCTGCGTAAATTATTCGCTTCCAGGGAAGCTAGTAGCTAAGTAGGGCCGACATTTCCAGTGCTAAAGAAGAATGCAATGGTGAACAATGCCTATCGGTTCTTATTGCCTTGAAAGCGACAACGAATTGTAAAGGAGCGTTTTCTGCATAGAAACGGACTTCTTTTGTACGCATAATCGGCGCTACAGTTGGACGCGGGCACCTGCGCAAAGCAGCATCCCTGAGATTACGATAACTTTCTCCTTCGCGAGTCATTCGAGGAAACAACCACCTCAGCAGACGGCGAGGCTGCCGGGAGAAGCGCGGCTCGTCGGGAATGACCTGCGGAAACTCAAAATGGTTTCCTTTTCACTCTTTCACAGGTGGCATTGCGCAAGCACGGGCGAAACGACGCGCACGCACGTTGGGGCAGCGCCGGACGAATTGGGCTTCTTTTGTGGCTGCGGGCTTTGTGTGCGATGTGAGACGGTGGGAAAGTCGAGGTAGACGGAGGAATGCAGGCTGCTGCATTGTCCTTTCGTCTGAACGTGATGGTTCAAAATGACTCTGGACGAGTCGGGGTTTCATCGGCCTAAAATCTTAAAAATACATATTGTGGGCGACGACAAAAGTTGTTTTCCTTAATGCTTGGAAAAAAACGAAGGAGCACTGTCAGTTTCTAGCAACTTAATATCAATTGTTTGAGGAAAGCTATGTAGGTATATCGTTCACTGGTCGTAACACTGACACAATTCGAAAAATAGAAATTTAGTGCTACGAATCATATTCTACAATGCTAGAGATAACCCGTCAAAAATGGCACGAATTCAAACTCTCTTATTACTAATAAATCATAATGAATGATAGAATACATTTCACATTTTTAATAAATTCGAGTTTCTTTCCATTTCAAAATGTTCTTTATTATCAGTAAAAGGTTCTCAGAACGCGGATCTCTAGAGGATCGCGAAGAAGTTTTAGGAAGACCTTGAAGGGTTCAAGTGAAATTTTAGGCTATTTGCGATTGCGCTATTGAAAAGCACAATTTAGTTCCTATAACAAGACGCCTTTCGGTTTCTCTCTGGTTCTTGTTGGTTGTGGTCGAGCTTCTCTAGAGCCGGATACCATGTAAGATGCCGGCGGATGCCACGGCGGACGCTCTCGTACCGCTTTGAACTTAAAATGCATTTTTTTAACATGTGAAGTGAAAAGTTATTCTGGAGATACAATTAGACTCCAAGGTAATTTTGAGAAATTATCCTGCGTGACCATTTTGGAGTTTAATTAAATTTGCCTACATGCCTCAAATGAACTATTGGGCATTTGTAGCTTTAGGGGTGAAATAGTGGTTTGAGATATAGCTTTGTCTCGTGCAGCGTCGCATCTTGTACGGCTATATTTGTATTTATCCATTGTCTCGTAAAGGACAATTGCGCTCGGCGCCATTAGACTCCGATATTCCTAGACGGTCACCAAACCAGGAACCCACGATGTCTCGAATTCGCTTAATCTTCGTGACTTCATATTGGTAGCGAATTCGGCTAGCGATGTCGGTTTCGCGGCTGTGGTGTTTCATAGAACCATCTCAGCATTCGTCTGGATGACAGAGGGAACCCACGAATAACCAGGTCAGGGTGGTTGGCATGGGGATCGAACCCGGGCATCCCGAATGCGAAGTCAGCGCGCTATGCGCTGAGCCATGGAGGGCATCCATCTAACCGGGGGTTAGCTAGTTCGATCATTCTGTGCTTTTCCAGGCTTGATAATGGGAATAATATGGGTGCGTTTCCATTTATCAGTTAAATACGTTTGTTTTCTAAGCAGCATTAAATATCACTGTAATACGCACGATTAATTTGAAGGGAAGGCGTTTTAATAAAAAGTTGATGTTAAATCATGACCATTTAATAATGTAGGGATTGCTGGCCCCAGATATTTGATGATTTCGGATGGTGATATAAATATAGAACATTCAGGAACTGTTACTGTTTCTCTTCGTGCAATTACTTCTTGTACCTGGTATTTGATTATCGTATTGCCAGCCTTGAGAAGGATACGACGCAACGCTGGATACAAAGTTACTGAATATTTCACATTTATCGGAAGGAGAAGATGCTTTCCTATTGGAATAAGTGTGGGTAGATTTGAAGGTTTGCGCAAAAGACGTCGGGTTATATTCAACGCTGTGTATGATCAGATGAGTTTCTCAATGAGTTTGGAGATGACTCTTTTGCGCGTGGACGATGGCAAAACGGTAAGTCTAGGCCATCTAATATATTACAAGTAAGAGTGAATTTCCTCTGAAGTTCTGTGTAATAGCAGTGGGGGTAGAAGGATATCTTTTCCAGAGTTTAAGTTTAAAACGGGCATTTGATTTTTCTGAATAAAACATAAATTTGAATAATATTGAAATATGTAATATCAACGTTCTCTAATAATGGTTTCATTTTCATTTGGTATTGGCTATGAGGCCAATAAATATATGAATAAATAGATGCGAGCTCCTGTGAAAAACGAAACACGTTCGCCGCAAAAAGTTACCTTGCGCAGGCTGAAGCAACTAGACTTCGTAGACTCCGCTTCTTACAGCAAGAAACGACATTTGCATAAATATAGAGAAAGCAGTTTATTACTCACATCCACGGAAGACGTTAATGAAGAAAGTCGGGGTCATACGTTTTTGTTTATACCTTCTCTTAGAGGTTTAAGAAAATCGTGATAATTAACCTATCTATCTATCTATCTATCTAAACAAATACACTTACTTTTAAAAGTTGATACAACAATTTATTATTGTGTTAGAGCGTAAGGTTTTAGGTTCTACTCAGTTTAGGTCATATTCAGATTCTCTATTTAAACATCTCAGGTATTCTATTTATTTGTAAGTGTTCAATTCACAACAATTAAGACAAATATTTTGATATTGTCATGCAAAATAAGAAACTGGAGAAAAGTAAATTTTTTTCCCGCGAAAATTAATAGGTAATGGTTAGCATTCTTCCATTTCACTAAATTCCAGTTTTTTTAATGCAAATATTTATCATTTTAGTGAAAGCATGAAGAAAATAATGGCTCTTCTACCAAAACCATAGCGACGTTCAATTATTCCTCTCAGTACCAGTGTTGTAGAAAATAACATTATTGATCGTCTTAGGAGTTGACGAAATTTGCAATTTTGAAGAGGACTGGTTTTCTTGATAGTCAATTTGGAAAAGCATTTACGTAATCCACCACTTCACAGTTTGAGATTTTGACGATCCAAGGAATCTTCAGCATTCTGCTCAGTATCCACATATCAAAGACATTTGATATGTGGATACTGACCCTCTCCGGGCCTCATAGTATCTTAAAGAAAGGACTTATTTGTGTCTAAGAAGTGTAAGGCTAAGAAGGCCTATCATCTATCTTCTGTGGTAGTTTAAAATTCATAATTTTTAACGTATAATTAGGGTTTTACTTTGTTAAATAGCACGTGACGCTTCTATCTTCAATTTGACATTACGGTATAAATCTAGATTTGCAGTGCTAAAATTCCCAAGTCATTTGAACAATGAAGTGTGATGTACGTTAAGGTAGCGGTTAATGGTCTTGTCAGTTCGTGACCGATGTTGTTGTCCTGTCAATATTCATTTTCAGTCCAGCTTGATCCCCTTCTAGGAAACGCGTTACACTTGCGGAAAACACTTCTACAAGAATCACCAATTTGTATTGCTCTGGATACTCTCACGTGAGTCAGAGCTCAAAACCTTCCGATAATAGAGTGATGACTCTCGATGGTGTCATTAAAGCACTTTCTTTTCCTGCGCGCCAATTGGCGCTAGTTCTTCCATGCTCATTGCCGTTCATGCGGCGCTCGCTGGAACTTTTGAAGGCGGCGGCATCTGGAACATGTTCATGGCGAGGAAAGTGCGAGTTTTTCCATTGCTCGGCTTTCTCCTCGCTGCGTATCGTCACGTGGCGCGGCGAATGTCGCAGAGGGTGTTGCAGAAAAATACATTTCCGTTGCATTGGTAAAGACCGGAAGCAGCAATTCATTTAGCACGAGTAATGAAATTATTACTGGTGCCAAACGCTGTGGTACGCTAATTAAAGTTGTCATAAAGCAAGGGGGGCTTGAATTTCTCTCTTTTTTGCATCTTACAGTTTAATTAATTATGAAATGAATAAACAATTCTTCACATCCACGGAGGTGTTAACTGTTGACGGACTGCTAAAGTTGGGACTGATTAAGTTAAATATTACCATTAAGATCTCATTCAAAATCTTACTGTATACCTTTGTTTCAATACGATCTTAATATCTACAATAAAGGATTCACGACGTATATTATTTACAAAAATCTTTTTTCAAAGTAAGAATGAAGTACTGGAATAAAAGACACTCATGATCATTTGTTTTCTTTTCCACAACTAGCCAGTATTTTATTATCTTTTTTTGGGAGTGGGGAATTATTGACTGGACTTTTTATGCAATTTTCCAGATAAAAGTATTTTTAATCTCGTTATCCAATTATGTTCTGATTCTACCTTTCAGGATCTCTGAGTCACTACGTAGTTACACGTGAGTGCTAACATTCCTTTTCGATTACGTGGTGTAACCAAGATTTTTTCAGCAATTTTCACGTCATCTTGCGGTAAACGACCAACCTCTGGCCCTGGCAACTGGAACACCGCAAACAGGTCTCTGAGTCTCTGAGATGTTCCCTTATTCCTCGTGGGAGCGCCTCTGGCCTATACGACTTCTTAACAGCCAGTAACTTTGGTAACCACGGTGGCGTACATTTTGCTTTTCCATTGTCGGACGTTGGGAGGTTTTTATTGAGTTCTGCTATTCAAATAAACTAAAATTGTCTTTTTAGCGTTATTTTATACAAAGTAGCATAAATGTAAATAAATGTAATGTTGCAGTATGAAAACTGTTGCTTTCAAAAATCATATATTCCGCTAATGACATCATTTTCATCTTTAAGATTTCGCATTATTCTTTCTTCGTATATTGTAATTTACATTCCATGAATCGACCTGACTTGTTTATATACATTCAGGACACAGTGTTGAGGCTTTACATCTGGCACCTACTAAATCACTGTTATAAAATATTTCACTTTATCTCCACGTTCACTTACCGTTTCTATTCTCTTCTTATGCTCGAGTTTTTAAAAAACACAGCGTTTAATTTTTTTGTAGGGGCCTTCTCTTTTTTTGATATTAAATTCTTGTTTCATTTAGCCTCACGATTTTTTCATCTGCTTTTATTTACCCTACATACGATTTCCGTAAATGGTGTTTGAGACACAGATTCAAGGAGAAAACAGTCAAAAAGAGGCAAATTATTCCGTGTAAGTAGGCCAAAGGAAGCGTGTAATCCTCAATCATTGTCTGGTTTCTCTCACCTCCACTTCTGAAGACAAACCTACTGATTTTCACCTTGCAAAGACCCGAGAATACGGGATAGTCTTCCCTCACCGTTTGCTCCTCACTGGCGTGATTGTAGCTGCGCTTTCCGGTCAGGCGTCTGCGTCCACCTGTCACGTCAATCTGCGTTGCAGTACAGTGGGTCGAAACGGCATCAAAACGCACTTAGCAATATTTTTATATTCTAGAAGGGAATGTTTCAATCTCCAATCGACCCCGTAGGTAAGACAAGCTTTTACCCAAGTTGCAGGTTATAATCATTTGTGGGCGGTTGGACGGAAAGAGCGTGCAGGGACGGAAAGTACTGTGTACCATGATTTTGAGAATACGGGACGGAATAAGAGACCTTCCAAGTAAGTTTTAACAAGGTAATGAGATTTAAATAAAAGTGAAAATGAGTGCCCAAAGCTGAATGAACTGGTGTTTGTTTATTGAGCAAGATTCAGTGAAACATAGTAACATTTGTGTATATAATTGATATTGGTAAGTTACCAGAATATTTTCAGAGACTAGTTGAGATGAATTGTGATGTTCATAACTATGCAACTAGGCATGCTCACGAATTACCCCTAATGAAGGTTAACAGTAATCATAAGACTGTATTTGTTAGTGGATTAATTTTATGAATTAAACCAGTTGACCAGTAAATTGCGAAAACAGTTCATTATTTGCGAAAATGCTAGGGAAATTAAACAAGAAGAAACTGTTGCACAATTTAGACAAAAAATTGGAAATTGTTTAAAATAATGAGGGAACCATCGAGTTCTTCATTTATCTAACTTATTATAAAATTGAATGCAGAAAATGTTATTTTATTCTGATTGTACTATTTTATTAATAGAAGAGTATGTATATATTAATAAATAAATGCCTCGCGTCTGGCATTCGAAATCAGCTTGCAACATGCCCGACTAAATTAAATGCTCCGAAAATCCCCCTCCTATTCAGATTACCCAATCTGTCAACCGTGAAACGACGCAAGTAAAGGGTAAATTCCATAGTCGGTGTTTCCATAGGTCCCTGGGGGCGAAATGTGAGTCTAAAAAACGTTCGTAGCTTTAGACTTCGTATGGACGCTTATGTAAACTATTTGAAAATGTCCAACTATGCTGCCTGTGTAGACGTTTGACTAATGGACAATGTTTCCGAGATAAGCATTAGACAGTAATATTTCAAATGACAATTTAAAAATGCAACGGTTATAAAATTGAACAACAAAAATAATACGGTCCATGGCGTAAATATGTGAATAGGTGAAGAGTTGTAAGTCAACAACGTGAAGGACGTAGATGACGGCCAGTCAATGTCATCATTAGCCCAATTTGGACGATATTTCAAATGTAATAATAATTATAAATGTGTTATGTACTACTGAAAGTCAATGTACATTTTTCACTTCTAATTATATTAAAAATCTAACGTTACTTAACGTTAGCAATTTTTTTTTTTATTTTTGCACTGTGATTTTCAAATTCGACTAGCAAGATCATTGGTGGTTTCACCACAATAAAGCGAGCACGTCTACTATTTATTTGCACCAAATAGTTCGTACTTTTATAAATTCCCAGGCCAGCTCAGCCCACCCGGGACAGATACCTAGAGGAGAAATTCGCGCAAGCTGTCGCGTCTAGGTTGGCACTGGAACTCACGTTGCAGCGTGGGACGAACAGCACCACCTCACGAATTACAACATACGTTCTCTTACAGGACTAATGATCACAGTAGTCGACTCGCCCGAACACACAATCATAAGCTTCTGGAATAAGCTATATATATATATATATATATATATATATATATATATATATATATATATATATATATGTGTGTGTGTGTGTGTGTGTGTGTGTGGAGACGGACATTATATGCAATTTTTCTTGTTACAGTTTTAGTTAACGGAATTTCGCTGTTGCGGTTTGTTGCGCCGTTCCGTATGGTTTGGCCCAGTGAGCGCCCCGCCGCGCCGCGCCGCGCAGTTCGGCGTGCTGCGGAGCCCCACTTCTTCACTCGCATTGCGCACTGTGCGTGCTCGAGCAGCACCCGTGTCTCATCGCCCGTCAGTTCAGTGAGGCCAAGTTGCGTTGCGTGAGGATCGCAGTAGGCATGGACATCAGCGAATCTATGTGAAGTCGGCTGGAAATGAAGGAGCGTTGACCTGCTTTAAACGTGTTTTCGAAGAAAACTATCGTTTGTGGATCTTAAAGTCGTATTTGTTCATTTAATTGGTGTGTTTTAAACTGAAATTCCTCTTATGAAATGTGTGCGTGTATGTGTGTGTCTCACCTCCTCATCGATAATGCAACCCTAGTCGATTCAAACCATTTAACGATTATTGTAAGTTTAATTTTGGTAATTCAGAAACCACTTCCACTTTTACAATATAGAGATTTCAAAAGAATTGCACATGTTTTGTGCAATTGTTTTGAAATCATTTACACAGCACTATTTATTCTCAAGTACGATAATTACAAGATTGCACGACTTATTGAAAGGAAACATTAGTAACACCCATCCAGGATACACTTCATCAAAATATTTCACGCTTAGGAAAATTCTGAACTAATTTTGTAGGAATGTGTGATTAAACGACCTGAATATCCTGCTTTCTCTGCTTAATTGCTTCCCTGCAGGTCTTGGTTTGGAAGTTTTGATCATAAACCGTCGATTATGTTTTAGGCGCTCCCGTATTCTTGAAGAATGTGGGTCCTCATGCATATGTAAACACTATGAAGAATAATTTGGATTCAATGATGTATTGGATATATACGAGTACCGGAAGTTTTACTATTACATACATTTCTTTGTGTTAAACGGACTATTTTCATAGATACCAATTAAGAAAATATAAATTTTTCTAGATAACAATAGCATACAACAAATATTTCTCTATTTACAATTAAGAAAATAAAATATTTTTCTCAAACTGTTACATTTTCTCAAAAATCTGAGATCAAATCAAAGGAAATTTTACTACTTACTTTTCATTGATGAAAGCTGATTCTCCTTTTCAAAAAAGGTATTTTTGTGCAATGGAAGTCTGAAGGTAGTTTCAGTAATTTACATTTCACATAATATACTTATAACAGGATGACATGATCTCGACATGCGAAACAATACGTTTCTACGAGATATTGGGCGAATTTCTTCTTCTTCTTCTTCTTCTTCTTCTTCTTCTTCTTCTTCTTCTTCTTCGTCTTCTGGAATGAGCCTTTTCCTGAGTCAATTTTAATTTCAATATTCCCAAATATCTCCATTCATGTCACTTGTGTCTCTAAACTATTGCTGACATCGCATTTTGAATCGCATTCTTTTCATCGGTTATCACAATTTTTCTACAGTTGTTGACTCTTTATCAAGAGCCGATCAAGAAATACATTGAATATAAGAGTAAAATGATAATCGGCATTCTACGTTTCCTAAAGCTGACCATTATTCCTTCCCCTCCCTATTTAGGAGTTTGAAAAACTCAGAAAAGTAGTTTCGAGTGAAATCAAGAGTTTAAAATAAAAGTAAGAGGATGATGCAAATTTCAGGAATCATGCATATTTCTTCTATTATGAAATACAGAAGTACCATCGTCTTGATTTATTTATCCTTCCCCGCCTAAAATTTTAAATGATAAAACTCATTCGCAGTTTGGTTTGATGATTCACTGTGCTGGAGTTTTGAAAAGATGGTTCATGCAAACAGGTGTATTTCTCGCATCCGCTTATTATCTTAAAGAAAAGACGTTCGGAAAGGAGAATCGTCGTATTTTCTATTCTGAAATAGGAGCGTCAGGTCAAATACGTTTAGAAACCTTTGATCCACATTCTCTAAGATCCGTCTAAAGGCAAGTTAACTCCTTGGCGCGTGACCTCATTTGAGGCGCTGGGAAGCCCGCACCCCCTTGAGCGAGAGACCGAGTGCAACCGCGTGGCGAAGGGAGCGGTGGTGGAAACGGCGCCGGCAGAGGAGGCGAAGGAACCACGGCGATGGTTCGGGCGGCGGTGATAGAGGTAGTCGAGGCGATGTCAGCGATGGCGTGGTGGTAGTGGGGGTGGCGGCGCGAACACTTGACCGGAACTTACGTCGTGACCCGGCGAAGCAGCGGTGAAGGGCGAGGCGTCCGCCACACCCACCGCCTCCGCCGCCGCTCCACCCTCGCCGCCGTTCTCCCGTTTCTCAGCCGCTGCTCTGCCCTGCCCCAGAAGTGTTCAACCCGCTCCCAGGGCATTTGGTATTAACTTTTGTCTTTCAAGCAGCTCAATGCTCCTTCTTAGATTTCCTTGGCCATTGGTAAGAAGTAATTAGCCAAAATTATTTTCAATGGATGGGTTTGCAGCTTCACAAAGTTCTCGAGTTTGCATCCGAGTTGGAGAGGTTGAATTGAAAGCACTGAGGCATTGCTCTGAAGAGCAATGAGCCTTCCTCGATTGCATTCATATCTTCAGTATTTGTTGAGAGTCACTAGCATCGTATGTTCTTTTAGCATATCACTACTTACCGTAGTAAAACATTGTTGCTCTTGAGTAATTCTCCTTTCAAAATGATACGATCCATTTAATGGAGGCACGTATGATTCGATAAACGCTTCCCTGACAGCAACTATCATTATAAATTTCTAGGTCTTGTACGCCATTATATTTGCACCAGGAATTTCTAGAGTTCAAGTATGTACGTTGCACATTCAATTCATAGACTGTCTCGTGTTCTGAATGGATACTACTGCAAATGTAGTTTCTTGCTTGTAATGAATAGAAGGGAAATATTTCAACGAGAATGAAAAAATCACATATATGACGTTTCCTTGCAACCAGTACTTTTAACTTCTCGGAACCGTTTCCATTACTGCAATCTGAATAGAGACGGCGCCGTTAAATTGATAAAACATGAAGATAACTTTAGTTTTAATAACGAGCACAAAGCGGATCTGTATTTAATAGCCTGCATATGTGGCAGCGACCTGCAGTGGCCTCTTTGTACTAGAGGGACAGCGTATTCTCTCCTCGCACCTCTCTCCCTCCTGCCCCCTCCCGATCTCATTCTCCGCCGCCCCAGCCGCCCTCTCCCTCTCTCTCACTGCGGGCGAAATTTCTAAACGGAAGGTCTGGCGCGGAGGAGAATGGCCGCCACTCAGTGGGAGCGGGAGCGGGAGCCGGCAGGCCAAGTGCCTTTCGCCGTCATCTGTCCATCTCGGACTGCCTGCCTGCCTTTGTGGATGCACTTGCGTGCGGCTTATCTGTTGACCTACACGTCTCTCTGGCTGTCGACCGGTTTCCCTTGACCGGCAATTGCGGGACATTTCTGACTGCTTATTCTTTCATTTGAATATTCCATGCTTTTTGAATGCTGCTTAGGAAGTGGAGGCTAATTGACGGGAATGGTGAAATCTGTCTCTACATTAAATCGCCTGTCTCCAAACTGACGTTGTTCTCGAAACATTAAAAAAAAAAAGGTTCTGCTGCTTTTCTCAAAGTTTTTGAGTTGTTAATTCAAATCATCTAAGATACTGAAATCTCATGAATTATATGATTTTGCTTATATCATGTATTGATGTATTGAGTTCGAAGAGGTTTTGGTTAAGTGTTAACTATTTATAAGACACGAGATAACATTTACACTCTTTTATCTAGCTCTTATCAGGTTCGTTATTTTTTAAATTTCTTCTTAATCCCATATTTTTCAGTGGGCTTTAATCATTCATCACAAATGTCATCAGCAGATTAACATTATTTTCTTTCAATTTCTGCAGGTAATGTAATGTTGGTTAACAGAACTAGTGATGCTGCAGAATCGCACAGATTTTCCCGTATTTGTTTTCTATTTTCTTTGGTCGCGGCTAGCTAAACGAACTTGCCAGCTTTCACATATCGCTACCCAAAGTATATTTTTTTGAGTTATTTTCAATTTGTCGGTTTCTTTATAGTAAAACGGAAATATTATTTTACGAATATTCAAGAATAGTAAAACTTCGTTCTGAATTGTAATTGTCTTTGCAAAATTTGGAGCCGTTTTTAAGGAAATGGCTCATAAGCGCTACCGTAAATTCAAAACTTGAAGCTCTTTTTCATAGAAAATTTTTGAGGTTTCAAAAAAATTCATTAGAAGTCGTTTGAAGCACTTTAACTCATAAGTACAGGAGTGTTTACATTTACAAATTTGTTTAATTACATTTGTGTAATTTTTAAAAAAAGGAAAAAATAGCTCGAAATGGACTTCACGTCATATTAAAGAGGGCAAGCACCATATGTTAGAAAAGTTTGAAGAAAAAATTTGGAGTCTTTTTTGAGAAAATATTGTTTGAGCGTTTCTGAAAATCCTTTGAGCAAGTATTTAGCGAAAATGGTTGAGTTTTTGAGAAATTGTGACATTATTTAAAGCATATGTACTCAAAAATATAATAATGTGAACAAATTGCTGCTAATATAAATATTAACAACGTGAGATGCAAGGCAAAAGAATTACATTTTTGTAATATTTGAAAGAACAAAAGCAGAAATCAATTTGTCATTTGTCATCTTGCAGAGTGCATTAGAGCACTATACCTATAAAAAGTTTAAAGAAAAATGTGGACTAGTTATTGAGAAAATCTAGTTTTTGTAATATTTTAAAATTGCACATATTGCTCGCAATGTTGCGCGAAAACTACTAAAATTTTCAAAAAGATGCACTTGACCTTAATGAAAGAAATAACTATGGAGAACAAATTTTATTTGAAGGAAAAATCTCTATCTTAAATTTTGTAGGAAGACTCCGAAAATATTACGTTTTTCCAATTTTCCAAAAATCTGAGTTTTCAACAAAAATAAGAACGTCATTGTACGCTATCCGCCGTTAAAATTTAATAAAAAATTGATGTCATATTTTTTTTTAAAAACTTCAAATTGTCACAGAAGACTCATGTAAAGCACCTCCCAAAACTAAATACATCTGCTTCAAATTCAAGGGTCTGTAACATCAGCGAGATCGGTTGTGAAATGTAAGTTTTGGTGAAAATCCTGCTTATGGTTTACCCGCTAGCGTTGTTTATTGACGGACGGTCGGACAGATAAATAGAATAACGTATTGCCGTTAATCGATATTTCGATGTCAAGGACCCACAAAACATTAATTCTGACTACACATGGAAGGAAAAGTAGTTTACTAGAAATAGGGACAACATTTATTAACTTTTTCGTTACCAAGGCTCGGCAATAACAGTTTTTGCGTTGAAAATTCGCTGTTTTTCCCGCAACATTACAATACTTTCTTTATACTGAGTAAGCAGTTGCGAGAACTAAAAAGTAGAAGGCAACGGTCGTATTTCAGAGCTGTCATTTACTCTTTCAGATGGAGTGATCATTAACGTAATGGGAATCAAAACATCGAGGAGATTTACACCTGTTTAAAGACTAACATGTTTTCCCCCAATCAATAATTTATTTAGAACCGACAGTATTGTCTAGGTAGCATTTAAATACATCCTCCTTACTAGTCATGTTAAAGTGAAAGAATATGTAAAAACGTAGTGTTCAGGCGACGTCTTGGTGTTAACTACCAAATCTCCTCTCAAAAGCAGTTCTCATGATAAAGAAAAAAGTCGCCTTGAAAACGTGGCGCATGGCTAGGAAGCCGGGGATGCAGCCGGTCGCTCCAACGAAAGATGAACGATAAAGATACGGAAAGCGATGGAGGTCGGGAAGGAGGGCGAGGACGAAAAAGAGCGAGATAAAGAATGCAGCCGAGGCCTTCGCCCCCTCGTGATAGTCAGGTAGTGTGCCTCACGAACTCGTGATGCCTCGGCCCCAGATCTACTTTTGATCCTTTTTTCTCTTCATTGAATTAAAATCCAATAATTCAGATGTATATTTCATAGCAATTGTCATAAGATACCAAAGTTGTAAGCGTACATTACAATTGGAACAATTTTTTATTGAATTTATTTTTAAAATAACAGTGCTTCAGTTGTGGCGGCCGAGTAATTTTGAACCAGCAAAATGAGAAGGGGGTAACTTATGCACCTCCCTGATAGAAATTTTGTGAACTCAAACCTTCAACCAATATTATTGAGAGGACAATTCTGGAAACAATGGTTAGAGGGGTTAATACGCTAGGTCAGACTGCTGAAATGTAAGAACTATTCTATTCTTATCTGTCAGAGGTTGTTTGAAGAAAAATGTGAAACGAAAGAGTGTTTCCTAGGCGGGAGAGTTGATCAGTTCATATTTCTTAAGTGACATTGTGCGTAATTTAAATTATTATAGAAATTTGTGTCAGTTTTGCAATAAAAAAAGTAATTGGTTCTGATGCAAGGCCGTTGTGGAGTGTTTTATTGTTGACAAACCAGGTAGCATTTACTTTTATTCTGAATATTTTGTTTTGAAAGATTTGTAATTTATTTAATGTGGATATGAAGTGGAATAGTTTATTAAACAGTTTTCTCGCGTGAATTTCAGTTTAATGAGTTTACTGAAAGGCAAAGGTAAATGGAAGGAATTCTTCAGCCAGTATTTCACTGAAATAAAGTTCTTTATTAAATATTCTTCTTTAGGAATAAGTGACTTTTCTGCAGACTTACTGAGATAACCTGGATGTTTTTGGATAATATTTTAAAGTCACAATTTCTTACAAGATAAATTTACGCACTTGTCTATGACACCTATGAATATGCTGGCGACATGTCAAACAAAATTTCAATGTAGAGTAGCATATTTTGCCTTCGAATTATTATCTATATTACTTATTTTCAGTAGACGCAAAAATAAAACTAGTGGTGCTAAAGAAGGACACAGACTTTCCTGTATTAGTTTTAAATTTCCTTTGTTATCGACTCTGACTTCGAACTTGCCACATACTCTTGACTGCTGTCATCTATCGCCGCCCAAAGTACATTTTTAAAAATTTTCTCTGAAATTGCTAAATTTTGGGCTAATATTGACAGAAAACAGTTGAATTTTAGAGAAGCTATATTTGACATTATTTAAATTACATAAACTCATTAATATAATAATGTGAACTAATCACTAATGTAAATAGTAACGTGAGAGACAAATAAAAAATATATTTTAATGGTATTTGAAAAAAAAAGAATGGAGCAATATGGCGTGTATTTAATTTCATCGAGTGCATTTAGCACAATCCCTACCAAAAGTTGAAGTAAAATTTGGAGCCGTTATTGAAAAAATCGTCTTTTTAATTTTTTTTAAAATGCACAAATTTCACGCGATATTGCGCGAAAACCAGAAAAAGTTTCAAAAAATGTACATGACGTCAATAAAAGACCACATTATAGACAACAAATGTCATTGGAAGGAAAAATCTTTATAATTGTGTTGTAGGAGAAATGCAAACTTTTGAAATTTTCGAAAATTCAGAGTTTACCGTGAAAATCGGACCTATTCCACATTTATAAGTGTATTTTGCTCTATTCTTACAAGAAATTAAAGAAAAAAGTGGAGAAGTTTTCAGAAAATTGTGAAAATGTCCAAAAGGCTTCATGAAAAGTACCTCCAAAAAACTAATTAATGATTTACAATTCGCAGAGCTTTGACTCAAGGCAAATGGAAAAGGGTTTCTTCATTTTGGAAAAAATTCTATGCATGGTCACGTTTTGCCGTTGAAATCGATATTCAGCGACATTACATAACTTTCCCTATACTACGTATATTACTCCGTATATACGTACGTATACGTCATTTCCAGGAGACTTGGTTCATGTTTAGCGTGTATTGCTATGCCGCTGCATACCGTATTTATAACATGCGACAAAATGAATTTTAGTACATTAAATGAACACATGAAGTACTTGATGCTACTAAAGAACTCTAGTGTGCTGCAAGCTATAGTTGCGCCTCTTGAAAGTTTCGCCGAATACGCAAAGAAACGACGTTACGCCCAGCCCCATTGGTGGGGGCAGCAGGTTTGAATTTCGCGCCCGGAAGTAAATTTTAAACCCAATTTTATCGAAGACTATATATACACACACACATACAGGAATGAGTCCCGCCAACTATGGCCTGTAATCATCTTTGAATTTTTGAATGGAACATTGCTCATGTTTTTCATCAGCAGTATGCAATATATAGATCATAAAAGAGAATGGAATGAAGTAACATATGTTAATATTGATAGTATTTTGTGCATAAAATTAAACTTTCTGACCTGCGATTTTAAATTAAACGTCAAAATTTTTCTGGAGATGCCGTCGCAATTGTCGCTTTTGGCGAACGTGATCTTCCTCCAAGGAGACAATTGAAAGGGTTGCCGTAGGAAAACTTATATATTTAATTTAAAATCTTAGGTCAGAAAGTATAATTGTATGCACAATACTATCAAAACATTAACATGCGTTACATCATTGCTTTCCTCTTTTTATGATCTATCTACTGTTAGTAAGAAAAATATAAGATTACATTTAAAAAATAAAAGATGATTACATTTTTCGGAACTAAAAATATTTCAAACAATATATCCACACCATATCACTTGCCCTGTGGTTCCGTATTGTTAAGCGAAAACTGTAAGTTGATATCGGGACCATTTAGAAGTTATGGGGTGGCCCACAGTTGGTGGGTTACAGTGCAATATTTGCAGTATTGCAGTATTTGTAGAGACTATTTTTGTTAAAATATTTAATTCGTTGCACTGATGTACTAGAGTATTATTTGTTGTTACTGTGCAGTGTGCGTGCCCCTTTAGCCTATTTTGGGAGGTTTTGTTCTGCAGCATTTTCGCTGCTGCATGCATTCTGTTTAGTTTGAACTAACCCTCTTGCAATAATAAACAGTCAAAATTTCCATTCTTTCTTCTGGAGGCTTTTTTCAGCTTTCTGTGGATGCCGATTACAGATATCCGCGCCTGGTACCCACGATGTCCCTATTGGAGGACACATTCACCTTTTACACCAAATATATTTGCGGGCTTCTCAGTCTGTGGTCTGCAAACTCACAAGGCCTTCCGCGGCAACACACCTGTATCTATAGTAACGAACTGAGCTTCGTCTAGTTCATAAAAGGGTTTTTTGGCGTAATTGCCCATGTACAGGTGTTCGACGATAAAATTGTCTACCATTTTAATACACACCAGTTATACAAAAATAATGATCGTCGAGTCGTCAGAGAATAAGTGGTACGTGTTCAATATACCCTAACTTCCAAACCGCTCACACCAGATCAACGAGCTAGACTATACTAGGTCGTTGTATATTCTAGCTCGTTGCATCAAGCGTTTAACGATTCTTCAATGGCATTAATGTCGTAAATAGCGGAACATTTTAGTTTTTGTTTCATTTTTGGCAAAACAGATATATTGTATATTTTTAAAACATTTCTTTGATATAAAATTATATACTTAATCTATGAAATAAAATTGGAAAACTACTGGGGTAGAATTAGGCATAAATCATTTATCTGTCCATACCGTACCAATTAGAAAGTTCTGCGTGGTAAGAAATTATTTTTAATGATTATATAATTAATATGGTTTAATATTGGAATAGTTAATTGATGTCTGCGTAGGTAGTTCAATGCGACCTCAAGTAAAAAAATGCATACGCGAGAATATGATCCAGCCATATATTATACAACAATTGCTGCAATGTAGAATTAGACAAAGTACTACAAATTATTAAAAACATGAAACAACAGATTTAAAAAAATACTTCTCTGCAAATGCTTGACATACACATACCTGGCTCTTAACATGCGTAAAACATGTTCGGTGGCAGTTCGGTGCATCTCCCAACTCTAAAATTATATTAGTACTAGTAAAATGTGGAGTCGACGATGCTGCAAACTGTTTTAAACGTAGTTCCATGTGTTGAAAATTTCTTTCATACCTAGCTTTGTTCAACTACGTTCTTTCAGTATCAAACATTGGACTTACCAATGAATAGTAGTAGCTGATCATGTTATACTCCCGTTCAAAAGTTCCCAGCACCCAATGGCATTGTGTGTTACCTCCATACGCGATATGAACTGGTCGTATTGCAATTTCAAAATTAAAATCGCCGTGATTCGGTGCTCGGCTACCGAACGGTGCACACCTCGTCTGCTGCTTATCGCTCCGCAGTACCTGGACTGTGACCAGTGATAAGAAGTGCCCCAGCGGGGCCGTGTTACGGCCGTTCAGCAAGCGAGTGACTTGTTTAAATATCTCAGTGCACTGAAGTGCATTTTAATCAGTGATTATTACTCGACATATCAGCACAAAGTGTTGCTCCGGTGACGAGACCTTTTGGGCCACTTAGTGAGAAATGTTTGTTTGTTTGGTTTTTCTTCTCATAGACAAGTACTCAGAAGTGAATATAGTTTCGTAAGGTTATATGTTCAATCCAAAAATGGCAGAAACGGCGAATGCATCATTTCCTCCGCTATCAGATGTCGTAAGCTCTATAAGCACTTAACGACTATCATTATAAGGAACCGCATCTAATGAATCACCTACAGCACCAGCACCAGCAGCAACAGCATCAGCTGTATGCAACGAGCCAACCTGCGAATTCAACCTTCACGCAGCTGTCTCCTCCACCCGTCTCAACCGTCTCCACAGATAAGTAAAGTGCATTCTCCTTCTCTTAAGCGCCCCAGATTGCAAGATGCAGTGTATAACCAAACTTCGTATGTATAAGGATCCAGCATGCCTTATAGTGCAAATGTGCCTCTATATAACATCCTAACCACTCTTGACCCTGACCCTGACCCCGTCCCCGTCCCAGAGCAAGGTGCCTCAAATAACGATTCTCCTTCCTCACAACCGATTAAAGAACCTCCTATCATTATTCATGATCCACCTGTTCATTCGAAACTTTTGAAAAAATTAAGGAATTGCGTAAGCATGAACATTTTGTTACTAAAATCAGAGGACCTTATATTCAAATCAGAACAAGTATAGTCGAAGACTTTACTTTACTTCGTAAGCACTTGTCAACAGAAGGGTTGTACTATCATACCTACAGGGACCCGACAAAAACTACTATTTCTGTTGTGCTACGAAATGTCCCAACATCCTATAGTGAGGAAGAAATACATCAAGAACTAGTGAACAAAAAGCTACCAGTAATAACGGTGATCAGACTGATTCTAATCGCAAACATTGACCTTTTTGTGCAGTAAGTCTTAGGAAATCATTAGAAAGCAGGGCAATATATGAACTAAAAGAACTGTTCAATGCTACAATCACAGTTGAAGAGCCTTGTCATAGACCCGGGCCAGTGCAGCGTCGAGGTTGTCAGATATTCGGACACACAGAAAAAACCTGTGGTAATCTGCCTCGTTGTGGCAAATGTGCAGGGCCGCACGCCACTGCCGAATGTTCTAGTACTGATACCAATGTTCACTCTGCGGAAAGGCTCATCGGTCCTCTAGTCGCGAATGTGAAATTAAAAAAAAAATTCTCCAGAGAAAATTACTCCCGTCCCGCTACCCCCTTACGACAACAATTCGCACAACCAACGATACCCCATCATCCACGTTCATTAACCCCTCCAAGGGCTCCTCCTGCAGCCTATCCTCATTCTTACCCTTCCATTCCTATCACAATGCATCAAGCACCATATCCCACCCGTCGTAGAATTCCACAGCCATCATTACCAAACCGAATGCCGCTATATTCAGATGTTTTCAAACAGCCCATACACCCGCCCATTGGGCATCCCTTACAATTGGAACAATTTATCTCCCAACAGGAAGAATATTTCTTCTCCAAACTCCTAAGTCAAATTAATCCTTCTCTTACAAACTCCATCCTTCAATCAATAAAACTATATTATCCAAAAAACATGCCTATAAATAGTGCTTCTCATTCCTCACTCCGTCTTATTTCATGGAATGCTAACGGTGTTAAACCTAATATTCATATGCTAGCCCACTTTTTGAAAAATAATAAAATACAACTAGCTTGCATTCAGGAAACCCATCTTTGCCCTTCGATGGACATTTATATTCCCGGTTATGTTTCCTATCGCTATGACCGACCGCGAAAACGGTGCAGCGGTGGGGTCGCCATATTTGTAAAATATTCCGTAACACATCACCAGCTACCATTAAATATAAATAATACTTTCGAAAATATTAGTGTGACTATTCAGCAGAAATGTCAATCTACCCTAATAATCACTTCAATTTACAAGCCCCATAATATTCCATACAAATCAGGTGATATTGATTACTTATTTTCCTCCCGTCAACTAACATTAGTGATTGTTATTAGAATGCTAAACACGTTGCCTATAATATTACACGTCATTATAAAGAAAGAAAGAAAGAAAGAAAGAAAGAAAGGAAGAAAGAAAAAAAAACTTGACGAACCCAAACTTCCATAAAAGCTAGAAAAGACGACTACCGAAGGGGGGATGGCGAAAACAATAGAGGACATTGCAGCATGAGTCCTGTTGAATATTTGGGGTGAAACAGGACACAGACCGTTTTTGCTCAAGCGGCCTTTGTCGCCTTCGGTCGGTGCGCATCAAACCACAACGATCTCCCGACGTGATCCTGATCGTATTGCAAACGAATGCCTTTGGTGCCCTACTTCGGCGCTTCTGGCAACCGCGGTGAACTTTTTTTCTGGAAAAGCAAATACTGCTTTTGACCGGGTTCCTTTCATGTGGTAGAATGCAAAACCTTCGTATACAACTTGATAACTTTTTAATATTCGTTAGGTTAGATAATGCATTTACACGTCAGTTTCAGGGTCACAGTGGAATTTTTGGATATTGTTTCAGATATTTTGAATTTTAAAATATTCATTTTGCTGCCATTCAGCTAAAAAAAAGCCATTCATTTGAGGTTTATGAATTGCTTTAATGGTTTTAATTATTCTTATAGGAAGTTGATTAATGAAAGAAAGCAAGAAATCAAAGGAGTAATAGAAAACGAATATATTTTAGGTAAAGGAAAAGAACGGGAATGAAATTATGTAATTAAAAATCTAATAAAATGAATAAAAACTGAAGATATATAACTTATGAATACAAACACGTGATTTAATCAAGATATGTTATTACTTTAAAAATAGAATAACTGAAAGTTTCCTTAAATATGATAGTATTTGTAATACAATTTTTACCTCGCAAACTATTCTAAATATACAATTTTAAGACTTAATTGATTTTAAATAGTAAGAGTGCACTTAAATAGTGCATAAACCGGCCAAGATAGGGGAGATTGTTAGGGCTGTAGTGCCGTAGCGGCCTAGGACCAGGAGACCGTGGGTTCGGCGCCCGCTATCGGGCGTGGGTGTATTTGTGTATTTCAATATGTGTGGGCCGTCCTTTCATCCCTCATCCAGCATCATCTCATCGTCCATACCTCTAGGGCTAAAAACCTTGAGGGTTAAAAATCGGGATTCAGGTAAAATGATGATTCCTCCCAAGCTAATGGTACTTGCACCTGCTGAAGCAGGATACGCACGTGGTCCGACTTGGCCTAAACGCGAAAAAGTCTAGTTCTTAAAATTGGGGTATGATATGCAGTACTTTGAGAGGAAATCGTCTTCTTCTTCTTCTGCACTTCAAGCACTAGCTGTTCTGTCTTGACCCATCGAACCATCTTCTACTTGGTCTTCCTACACTGCTTTCTGTTGGATTGCACTTGTTTATACAGCGATTTTTTCAACTCTACCCCCGACAGGTATCAGATTGCATGAAACCGTCAACAGCTGATTCCTGCCAGGGGCAGAGTTGAAAAACTCACAGTGTAGGTATCGAGAGGAATTGTATGTAAAAATTTCTGCTAAACCGAAAATGAAAGTTTCTGTTTGTGTGAGATTTAAAAATATGCTTTTGGTACAACGAATTCAGAAAATTATTTCAACTGAATCACTGATATTTACTCCTTTCTCCGGGTCTCACCTTCGTTTCTATTTAATTAAGAAAGTTTGGTCACGTCATCCTCTGCAATGAAGTGATGACTTAAAAGTTTGTTCCTTACGTTCCAGACCTTTAGTAAACATTTAGTAGTGGTGAAAGACGACTCCGTTGTTCGGTAAATTCAAATTTCTTAAGTTCCTACAAATACGTCGGTTTACGGGGAAGAGGAGTAAATGTTGACCAATGATTCGTTTGTTTACAAACGGTACTGAGTGATCAGGTAACGGTATCTTTCTGAATAAAGGTTTAATGGGTGGAAATGATAACCTTCCAGCAAGTGTCGTCACATCAGTTACTTGCTTCAGAACAACATATTATCTTCAAGAGCTTATTTTTGTATTAATATCTGTCATCCTTCTTCGTAAATAATTATATTTAAAGGACTTTTTCGATACACTAAATCGTTCATCATACGGCATTTTATGGTGAAAATAATGTTTTCTGCGCGAATAGTTATGTCATTTTGTCACTTTGTCGTATCGTTCATGTTTGGAACCACGGCAGCAAACGACAGATAAAATATCAGCACCAAATATAATATTTCCCTGTATTTGAAACTAGTAAATGTGATTAAACATCATGTTCAGACATCTGTACAAGTACAACAGTATCGCAAATAATGTTAACATTTGAATTTTTCTTCCTGATTAATTGTTTTGTAACATTTTCCGTAACATTTATTTATAGTCATGCAAAATCTTATTTTTTTACGAATCGAACCATCTAGAAATAGCAATAACAGAAAGAAACGATTTGTAGTTATCAGAATAAATCATTAATCAATGATTACTTATCACGTTGACAACGCACGTGACAGCACAAGACTATAGTCAGTCACATTATTACTCGGGTGAAATCTTCTTTCCTCTTCTTAACCTAATTTCAAGTGCATATTGACGTACAAAGCACAACATTTCAGAAAAAAATTCACTGTTATTTCAAATGATGGTGTCAACTAGAGCATTGAGTGTTTAAAGAATTCGTATAGAACAACGGACGTAATCGAAAGAGAGCGTGTAACTCCACTTCAATATTCACGCATTTCTGCGAGTTCCTCCTAATTGAAAATATGTATGTGCCGATCGCGAACGAACTAGTTCAATTGAACTATTCCCCGTTGTTTATCATAAATCAATCAAACTAACGGTGCTTAAACAACACATACTTTCTCCCAACTTAGTAACGGTTATATAATAATATTACACCGCAATTTCTTTCTCCATCAAAACATCTCAGACAATAAACACCAGAGAGTATATATCTGTATAAACACTGACAACAAGGCGCAAATGTAGCGCTAGGCGCTGCCATCAATGGACACATATTTTCTTATCAATTCATGCTAAAAGCGTCAATTTTGTTATAAACGGAAGTGTTTTTCAGTTTGCATTGTTGTGGTTTAATGCAAGTTCTTCTAATGCATTCTTTATGGAACACTATTAGTTGATTCGAATACATACATTATTTTTCGCCATGTCTCGAAGATATTTCGAGATATAGAGAGCAGTAAAGCAGAAAGCTCGCTAAAACGTTTCACTTTGCTGCCAAAGTTCGAACGTTAGTGTTTTGAAGAAAAAAATAGTAAATGAACGAAAACTATTATATTTTTTTAAAATTTCCATCTCATCATACAGACAAGTAAGAATAGTTTCACAAATAAATGGAACAACCAGAAATAAATGCTATCAAATATATCCCATTATGAATGCATTAGAAACAACAAATTCATTACCTTATACTAATGTTTTAATTTCTCATCGCTTCAATCAATTAATTTTTTAATATAATGTTTATGTTAATTACTTTACTATTCCTAAAATGGTAGTATCTGACAAATAGTTTGTTGGCCCTCCAGCATTACATTCTTTAAATACAAAAATTATTAAATACTCGCAAAAAATTAAGGCCTAAACAACATAACGAATGTCACTGGCTTCAATTCTTTCGTAATTTCTAATTTAATCATTAACTCGATATATTTCGTTCTAACGCAACGGAAAACTGGAGATTTTTAGTGCAGTGCAGAGATTCCATATTAGACGAAATTACTCCTAGTGAGTCGAAGTCATTTATTTTCGTGTATTTTTCCTTCAAAAGAAAAGTGCAACTATAAACAATTCGTTCGCGAAACGTTGCCACGTTTATGAAAACAAAATTTTGATATAATAATTACATCGCGAAACTTCATACAATTGGATATTTTTACTGATTGCGCAAATGTATAAAACTTTACCTACCACTAAATATAAAACGAAAGTAGCTCACTTTTTATTTTCTCGTTTTACAGTGTGCTCTCATCCCAACAGGCAGTAGACCTCAAACATGTAGGTCATCCAACCAAAGAAGTTCTTTAAACAATGTTTCATAAAACACATCTATCCATTAAATATGTTGTGAATAAGTGATTAATTTTTAAAATATTGACATGGAATGTACCAGACGAAGCAATAAACCATATTGCAAAATATAGTACATGTAGCAAAAACATTTTAATGGAATCCAAATCGAATCCAAATATATACGTTTTCAAATGACGTGTTTCTGATTTAATATATACAATGATTGTCTCTAATCAAAGATTCGAAAAATAAATAACAACTAAATAGACAATCAATAAAGAAGTAAAAGTGATATAATAGCTGCTTTTTATTTTGAATATTATAATTAAAAGAAAAAGAAAAGTCGGCAACAACGCGCGCGTATCCATCAAGATATCTCTTGGAAATCTTAGAAATTACAGTAGTCTCTAAGCCCTAAAAGAAAAACTCAAATTAATATTCTAAATTAAAAACCTAGACATTACTTTTGGAATTAATCAAATAATAAATAATTACCATCTTCTTAATTAATTCTATTATTAAATAATTAATCCCCTGAATGTACAGTTTCCAGAAGGTGTTGCTTGCACTCCACAGTTGTTTGTTATCTTAAACTGGACAATATTATAATTTTATGAATAATGGCCTAAATAACACAGCTCTTAAACAATTCTTTGCCTCCGGTATGCAGGAATGATGAAAGCCATTATGCCGTCGGCTGACCATCAACTTTATGTATCCGTACATTGAGAACACAAATTGTAGTATTAAGTAAAGTAAAAGTTAGAAAGCAAAAGTAGAATTAATATAGGCGTTTTCAATAGGGGAAAAATGTAGGGAATATAATAAAATAAATTATTTTTCATGACATTCATTCAATTTTTCTCGAGGCTCGTAGTTGGTATGTAATCTGTATATATTTCATTAATTTCAAACATATATTACGCAAAAACTACTAATTTTTTCAAAAAATTGTGCACGACCTATTTTAAGAGCTTATTTTGTTTAACAGACTTTGGGACAAAAATCACTCTCTTCAATTTTGTAGTTTTAAAATTTGTTTGCAATTTTTAGAAAAAAACAAGAAATACCCGAAAATGAGATAGGCGCCATATATATTACCATTCCTTGTTAGATACGCGGAGAAATTTTAAAGAAAAAATTGGGATTGTTTTTGTAATTTTCAATGTCAAAATACGTGAAAGCTACTGGTTTTCCCCAAAAAAGGAGAACGCGACCGTTTTTGAAGAGCTAATTTTGTACAACAGACTTTGTTTGAAGGAAAAATCTCTATCTTCAATTTTGTTGTTTAAATTTTTCTTTTGGAATTTTAAAAAAAAACAGCAATTCCCGAAAATATGGCTAGCACAAGATTTTTTATTGCCTCTTATTACATAAATGAAAAAACTTTAAAGAAACAAATTGGAAAGGTTTTTGAGACTTTTTTTGTAAATTTCAATCGCAAAATACGCACAAATTATTATTTTTTTCAAAAAATTGTACATGACTTTTTGCGAAGAGCTAACAACAGACTTTGTCTGAGACAAAAATTGGTGCAATTTTTTTAAACTTTGAAAATGTCCCAGGGGCTTCACATTAAGTAGGGCTACCCCCTACAATTAAAATATGTTTCTAATCCCAGGGTCCGCGACATCAGCTATAATGATTAAGGAATATCGATTTTGGAGAAAATCGGCTGACCGGTTAATGCGCTAGCGTTGTGCACCGACGCACAATGTTAACAGACTAAAAGACGGAGAGATGGACAGAGGGACAGACCTTTTAGGCGTCAATAGATTTTTCGGTTTCAAGGACGCACAAATTATGTATTTTGGCTACAACACGTGTTAGAGGATTTGTTTTTATATATTTGGCAACTCGATTTATCCACGTTTTCTTTACCAGGACCAGGCAATAAGAGATTTTGTGTCAAACTTCGCCGTTTCGGCGAACGATTACAACACTTTCTCTTCTTACGTGAGTATGTGCGAGAAAGTAAAATGTATTTTTGACTTGTCTCTCACTTTGTTAATATTTACATTAGTGGTGACTTTACTCATTATATTTATAAGTACACTTGCTTAAAATAATGTCATATAAAGTTTCGCGAAAACTCAACAATTTTCTGTGAAAATAGCTGAAAATTGCGCATTTTCAACAATGTTCAAACACCATTCTCTCAAAAACGGTTCTAAATTATTCCAACTTTACGAACGGATAATGCAAATTGCACTCTTTAATAAAACATTAAGTTCATTTTGGGCTATTTTTTTCAATTACACAAATGTAATTGTTTTGAAATATCTGTCACGTTGTTAATATGCACATTTCTATCATTTTGTTAACACTATTGTATTTGCGAGTTAAAGTTCTTAAAATGACTTCCATGAAGTTTTTCGAAAATAAAACAAAACCTGTGAAGAAAGCGTTAAATTTGGAATTTACAATAGTGCTTAAAAGCCATTTTCTTAAAAACGGCTCCAAAATTTTCCAAAGAAAATTGTCATTTAATATGAGGTATTACTATTGTTTAATATTCTTAAAAAATATTTCCGTTCTACAATTAGAAAACCGAAAAATTAAGAAAATTTCAAAAAATGAACTTTGGGCGGCGATTGATGGCAGCTGGCAAGATAATGAGGCTAGTCCGAATAGTTAGCCGAGACGAAAAGAAAAAGAAAAATTATTTGGGAAAGTGTGTGCCATTCTGAAGCACCGCTCTTTTACTTTCTCGCTAGCACTATCACGGTATAGAGAAAGTTACGTAATGCTGCGACAAAAAACGGGGAAATTTCGGCAGAAAACTCTTAGAAGCTTAGAATCGAAAAAGTGGATAAATCCGGTTGCTAAATTTAGAAAATAAATTCCTCCAACTCGTGGTGCAGCCAGAATCCCTGTTTTGTGGGTCCTTGAAACCGAAAAATTGATAGACGACGAAAGGTGTGTCCGTCTCTGAATAACACTTGCGGCAAAATCATTCAGGCGATTTTCTCTAAAATCGAAATTCCTTGATCGCTGAGTTGGCGGTCATTTGAATTTGAAACTTATATTTTAATTTTGGAGGGTACTTTACCTAAAACGCCTTGGACATTTTCAAAATTTTCAAACAAAATGCGCCATCGATTTTAATTAAAATCTGTTGTTGGATATATAGCATCGTAGGCTTTCACGGCCTGAGTCAATAGAGGATGAATTTTCTGGGCTGGTAAGCCGTGGTCCAGTTGACCTACCAGCCCGGAAAATTTATCCTCTGTTGTTGGATAGTCAGAAGGGCTTTTAAGAGAATGATGCAGATCTCGTAATGGTTAAGGACCCTCATTTTTTGTAATTTGAAAAGAAACAACTTCCTAGAACTAAAATCTTATAGATAGAGATTTTTCTCTTCTTAAAATACTTCCTTGAAGATAGATTTTGAAATAAGGTCATGTACAATTTTTCGAAAATTTGAGAATTTTCCGCATAATTGTGTGAAATATAGGCAAATTTTTATTTTATTTTAACACTTTGTTTCATAAAAATAGCTTCATCGATTTTGATTAAATTGTTGTTGTTAAATAAGTTGAGAAGGGTTTAAGAGCTATTACTATTCTTATAGAAGAAAGTAAATTGATGGATGGTAATAAATTTAACTTAGCATTACCAAATTAATTCTTTACTTCAAGAAATTTTGATCGCGAATTATGGTGTTTCATTTCTGAAAGTTATAAATTACTACTGTTCCAGGCTATCGAATAAATGCAGGTATCTACCATAAGAACTTCCTTTGAATTGGTTGGGATGGATTATATTAGCATTATTTCTAACACTGTATATGAAAGACAAATTGAAAAAATTGTGTACCAGTAATTTTTACGAACATTTTAATTTAATATTACTACATGTGCTGCCTTTTAAACAAATCAACGATGTATATTTCTAAGGTGACCACCTGTCCCTTAGGGAAGACAGTCTTTTTATTGGTTCTGTCCTTCCTCGAAAAATGTCCTCCTACCTGTCCTCCTTTTCGTTATTTTAAAACTAATCTATTAATCTCTGAATTAAGAGATGCCGCGCCCAACTGTTATGGTTCTTGTTACGGTGCAGTTCGGAAAGGCAGGATTAGTTTTGCCAGATCGGCGAAATTCTCGCCGATTCCAGTAGTTTCAGCTTCAGTATTTCAGATATTTTTGTCAAGTGAGACATCAAGATTGAATGTTGATACTCTTCAACACTTACCGTAAAATTCAATAAGAAGAGTATATCTTGCTCCGAAATTTCCAATATATTGTTAGGAAAAAAATCGCCAAAAAATATTAATTCCGTGGAAAAAAATACCCGTTTAATTAAATAATTAATAGGTATGTAAGTATAATTAGTGTATTTTTGATTGAATTGTTATAAAACATTCTCAATAATTATATTATTGAGAATGTTTTATTTATTTACTGCACTGTTTCTCTTCGGGTATAATGGAAAACCACCCTAAATTAAAATTTTAGGCCACACACTATTTGCGGATAATTCACTTTCAATTTAAACAATGTGGACTAATATTCAACGCAGAAAGAAAATACGGGCGCCGAAGTCAATCTAACCTTTAATAAGAATTGCCTACCTATGTGAAAAATCACGCCAGAGATAAAATGTATTAGTATTCATGGTTTTTATAGAGCAAAAATTCAGTACTTATCTTTTAACTACTTGCAAGTAATTATTTAAATGTTAGAGTGTGTACCAATTGGCACGAACATACCACCTTAACAAAATTTCAAAATCGATTTTTAAAATTTTTTAGTCCTCAACGTAAAATATTACTAATATTCGGTGAACACAATTTATATAGTAACGACTACCTATAAATAACATAAATATTGTAACGGAATAAATGTGTAGAAGCAAAAAACTACCGTGAACGCTTAGTCTCCGGAATGCCAGTTACTTCCTTTTAAATACACCAAAGTTGCGCACTCACTGCTGGGAGTCCGGTGTCTTCGGGATTTATAATCTGCCTTGTGCAGTGTCATTCAGCAAGTTGCTGCAACTTCTACTAAGCTACTACTGCTAGTAATAATAATGATAATAATAATAATAATAATTTCGCAGACGTAATCCGCTGTCCTTCGAAGGGAGGCGCGGAGTTACTGATGCCACAATTCCTAGAAGGCAACATTGACTCCCTTTTGTTCTTTAAATCTCTGTAATTCTGAAAAAAATGGGATTACCCTTTCTTTATTTCCTTTAGGCAATCAGCTTTTCCCTGTAACATGCTTTTGCTCATAATGGGATGAAATAGGCTATAATTATAACAACTTAAGCAATATTTAATTGGGAGCTATCAGTAGCAAGTGCACCATTTCAAAAATAATAATAGTCTTTCTCGCTGATTTGTTGATTTTTGAATGAGTACTTTAGCCTCACGTACACTTGCTTTCCTTAATGAAGTTGCAAAATCATTTTAATCACGTGGAAATGCGATATGGATTTTTTTAAACTAGCAGTCAACCTAATTCATTTAAAAATTAGGAGGTGCTCTTGAAATTTCAGGTATTCTCTTGTTTATTATTGCTCAATGTATAACGACAATACCTACAAGTTATCTGCATCATCATAAAAGGAGCAGCGCAGTAGTATAAGGTTCCGGCCCAATGCGAGCGGGCCTATGCGAAAGAGGGCCTACTGTTGGGCTGGAGGATTTGCGATTGTAAGAAATATTTATACCAGATAATTTGTCATAATTGATACAATACTCGTAAAAGATTAAAAACAGCATCTCACAAAACGATTTTTTTCTGCTACGGTAGCTTATGTAACCCTATTTCTAGCAATTCTTTTAGGTTTTATAGCAGACTAAATTTCATAAAGTTAAATGATAAAAGCAGATTTTTCACTGCTGGTTATAGACTGATAAATTCCAATTTGTTAAAGGATATTTTTGTTGTGTAAGGTATTATCGCTACTTTTGTTTTCTATACACTTTTATAAAGAAGGCCCGGATAAAAGTATTGCGGGCAGGCTCGAACTCATTTCGTTACGTTACTGGAGCAGAGCTATGAACAAGTAGTGCTTCAGTATGGCACAAACTTTCTGGCACTGGTTAGTTTTCTAATTTCTTTGGTCTGGATAGCTTATCGGCTTTGCCCCACCCTCTTCCTAGTTGCCATCTATCGCCTCCGAAACTACATAATTCTCCCTTTTTTTTTCAATATTTCGGTCTCCTAATGGAAGTACTGTAACAAGACCTTAAAAATGTTATAAAAGAGTAAAACCTTGTTATGTAAGGTAAGTTTCATCGAAACATTTTGAGCCATTTTTGAGAAAATGTCGTTTTAATGGTTAACGTAAATGCGAAGTTTGAAGCTCTTTTTCACAGAAAACTTCTGAGTTTTCGAGAATATTCATTGAAAACCCTCTTAAGCCCTTCTACTTACAAATGCAATTAGGTATACAAATATCCAATATTGTAAATATTAACGACGAGAGAGACACTTCAAAAATTGTTTTTCTTTAATTTTGTAAAAATAAAACAAAATAATGCTTTACAGTGACATCCATGTCATGTTATTCCGTGCGTTTAGCACTATCGGTATGAAATAAATCGGTATGAATGTTTTAAAAACTAGTAAAGCGAAAACAGCACGTACTTTTTCGTCCATATTTCACGCAAACGTACGTGATAAGTACTTAATTTTCGAAAAATTGTACATCACATTATGTCAAAATCTATATTTAGGAACAGATTTCATGAAGTGAATCTTCAAATATTTTCAAACATTTATTTTTTTCTAAATTAAATAGGTTTATCTAACAATACACACCCACTATTTATTTCCGTGGACTCGTCGTGGACATGCACCACATAACACGTCGTCTGAGGACTTTCGGTTTCTCTCGAAATTAGTCTCGCGAAAGAGCCTCGTTAGGGCGGGAATGCCCTGTGCCACGCCGCGGAGCGTCGCAACGCACACGCGGTGCGGTTACATAAAGCGACGCCGCCTCGGCGTAATTTCGGGTTGCGATGCTCCCGTCCGAACCGTAGCACGTCCTTCCTTGCGCGCGAGCGGACGGAGAAAGCTCTACGCGGTTGGTGGCACTGACCGGAAACGGAAAGTTGCGGGTCCAGCGCCGGACAGACGATGCCCTGTTCCCGGCGCTCCTTCATTTCTCTTTTTTGTCTCTGTGGTCTGAGTGGCGGCGCGGCGCGGAGACGAGACACCGCACAACTTTCTCGTGATAAGCTTCTGTATTGGAGTAATATATTGATTTTCACTTGTTGCCGGAAGTGCGGTAACGAGACAAAATGATCAGTTAATGTATGGTGGTCTTTCCGGAAGCACGGGTCTGCCTTAATTGGTTGAAAAACGAAATGAACGATGAGGGCCAATTGTAGAGAGTTGATCGTCGAGGAAGAGTCTTCATAGATGTTTTTACTAGTAAACTGATTTTCACTTTTAAGTTAAATAGCTTACTACAAAATGATTACTATTAAATTAATAAAAATTGCAAAATATTGAACAATGGAAAGTGAAAAAAATGGGGTATTTTTTGTATAGTTGTGGAATAACAGGAAAACATACTACAGCCGGACACGAATTAATAATGAAAGCATAATTAATTAAAATAAGATATTCAATTTAAATGCTGACGTTTCATGTCAATATAGTGCACATAAACCACATTTATTTTCAGTGTATTCCTTCAATATACTCCTATATCTCTATCGCCTTGCTGTTTTATACATCATTTCCGTTTGCTAGAGCTGCTCAGAAGTCCTTCAATTAGCTTTTTGTGAGAGAATGTGTTTCAGGGAACTAGATCCTGGGTAGGTAAGGACCTAATGCATGAATGTACGAGTATAATACTCTATCGTTTCCCACCGTTACTCAAAAAACCTGTTTCCAACACGAACATCCGTCATTAGTTTTTCATGCGCTACCGGCATCCTCTGTAAGATGATTCAGATTTAATCCTGTTGTGGAACTAAATGGAATAAGAGAACGATTACCACGAAACTTCCTTCACGATTGAGCATGTAAAGATGTTTCATGGCGCTTGCTACACTAAATGCATGAAGTACTATCACAATTAAACTGCTCGCGTCACGCGTGGTAGATGTGTTTCGTTTTAGATACCACTTTATTATTTCAAGGCAATGCAAGTGCAACAGAATGGTCGAGGTGGCTAAGAGCGTCTTACCAATCAGCGTCTTTGTACAAAGTGGGTCCCAAAGTGGTACGGAGGATCGCGGGTTAGATACCCATCCCGCGCCGGCATATTTTTGTCCCTTGCCTTTTGTGGCGCCTTTTGTGGCGCCTGGTGGCTCCAGATCCAAGGAGCCCGCACTTCCCCAAGTGGGCGGTAATGGTCAAGGCACACTTCACTGGGGTGCTGAAGGCAGACTCAATGAGTTCGAAATTCGCATTAATCTGTTTATTACAAAATGAGAATTTCATTTCATCTTATTACATAATCATCTCGAACACAAACGTTTATAGGAGTTAATTTCAAGCTTTGAAGACCTTTTTTATGCTTTAAGAAAGAGCATGCTTACTCCATTACAAAGTAGCTCCATTCACGGAGAAGGCAGTATCAGGATCTTGCCATGACAGCTTTCAACCATTTCCATCCATGATTGTCTAACCCACTCGCAGGTGGTGTCATTTTACGTGTTCATTTCCTGTCATTCCACATGTCTGCTAATCTTCCTTTAACTCATAGCCTTGTTAGGGTGGAAATAACAGAGTGACTCAAATAACTGACGGGCTACTGCATCATTACCGTCAAAGTGGTATCCTTCACTACCATCCAAGGACAACTTAGTTCTTGTGCCTTGGGCGAGTTGCGTATGTTGATATTGCACTATGCCATATTGCCTAATACTTGTGCGCGTGCACAATAAAATATTAGAAGGAACGGACCTTTCAAGTCAAATTTCAACCCATTGCACCTGAGAAAGAAAGTAAGACATAGTTGTTATGCAGAGTTGTTATGTGGGAAGTTCTACTGTCGGGGATTTAAGGTCTCGTCGATTTTTTAAATAGATCTTAAGTCTTTGATTGCGCTTAGATAAATAAAAATCTCTCTATTTGAATTCACAGGATCTTAAAAATTTGATTTTCAGAAAACCGGATTCTCGATTTCGTGCCACAACATTCAAAAACAAATGTAAAGGAAACTATAAATTTGGACCACAATTTAGAATTTTATAAATTCAATTATGATGCAAATTAAATAATAATTTTGCAATATATATATCTTATTTAATTTTACAAGTGTAAATGGTGTGAAATATCTTAGTGAGAAAGAGAAGTGATGTGCAGTGTAGAGCTATAGAGTGTAGTGAAGTGTCGATAGACAATCATGTGTTTATTATTTCAAAGCAGACATAAACATGTTGTTATTGCAATATTATTATTAATAATAATAATAATTGTTATTGTTATTAATTATTATTATAAATTATATTGTACTAATGAATAAACATATGTTTAATTGTAATGAACGTACTAAATTATTGTGTTCTGTCACCAGGCTGCAAAAACCTACCTGCAGATATAATACATATCTATCCATACATTTGTTCCTCACATGTTTTGTAGGAAAAATGACATGGATGTATATGGTTGCATTTTTTCGCATCCTTGTCATTTTGGTCTTACGAGTTACGGAAGCAACCCCAACTCCCGGTAATGAACCACAAGTCGCAGGGAACTGAGACCATCCTTCGTCGAGACACTACATTTATCTTAAATTGGCTTATTTAATCGGTAAATGTGTTAATTTAATCTTTAAATGTGCAAAGCTGTAATAAAAAAGTGAAAGAGCTTTTGAAGAACAATATATACTCATATTTTTCTTAAAATAAAATTGCCTATATTTATTATAATTTAATTATATTATTTATTTACCTTGCTTAATTAATAGTAAAGACTAACGAAACAGATATTAGTGTCGTAATGAGAGTTAATAGAACTCAAAGGTTCTAATAATCCACGGCCCTCTATAAGGAATTATTGGTTCCGTAATGAGCGATTACGAAAGCAATTATTCGTATTCCATAAGTAGTGGTCTCTCGCAATACGAATAGTCAAATTTGAACGAACAGAGTATTACTTCTTTGAAATTTTCACAATGTGCATAAAACGTTTTGTCATAACATATTTTTTACAAAATTCGATTGATTATCGAATTCTCGACCGAAAGACGAAAGTTTGCAACGAGAACAATAAATTAACTTAAGAAATATATTATCAAACTGGACCTGACGGCCTCGTGTAATAATTCTCCCTTCTCGTATTGTAATAAAATGCCGTATGATTCTTACATCGTAAATAATTGTTATCAAACCAACTATAACAAAACATTTGTGACGAACCGTAAACATAATTTATCTAAATTTGAGTAAATTCTCGTAGGGTTCTAAAATATTTATGATTAACTTTAATACATCCCTAATTTAAATAAATATATACATTTCATCTCACAAATGCTGTCTCCCCTTTCAATGTACTACTTCCTCCCTCTCTTACATTCCGGTCTTCAGTGTGAGAAAAAACCTCATCCAAATTGCGTACATATTTCCCTTTGAATGACCTTCTTTTCATAAACCATTGTATTAAAAATATGATGAAAATGGTCAGGCGGAAGAGCAGGCTAAATGGCCTGAGCCTCGCCATCCATTTATTTAGTTAAACCGTGATAAATGTCTCGAATCACCGTTCCCTCTTTTTCCTCGCCGTCCTTCAACCGCCCCTCGCCCCCAGGCGCCCAGCCGCGCAATGGCATACCATCCAATGCCGTCCGGTGCATTGCGAGGCGAAGAGACGACTCGTCGCGCGCGCGGGCTTTTCGTGTGGCCGCAGGGCCTCGATGGAGGACCGTGGCGGAGGCGGGGGCGGGGGCGGGGCGGGGCGGGGCGGGCGCGCGCTGGCCTTAATTGGGGAACCGGTCGCTGCAGCTGCGCCTCCAGCGCCGCGGCGCCGCCGCGCCGGATCGCGCGCCCGGCGCAGGCACGTGCATCTTCCGACGCGCAGGCACGCGCGTGCGGTGTCGCTGCGCATTTCCCTGCTTCTTGCGGAGATCCCGCGCCTGCTAAATAACGAGTTGCGCGTCCTTCATTGGGCGGTTTTTACCTGCGCTCGGAATGGTGGCGATGTTTTCGAATTGGGATGAACTCACTGCAGAGCCTCTGAATGAGAGGACCTAGAGTTTGAGTCCAGACAGTGGCAGGATTTTTGGTACGTGCTAGATAGCTAGATCAAATTCAGTCGCTTTCTGGAGAATTATAGCGGCCTGCTGCTCTGACCAGTAGTTTTCCGTGTATACTCTTATCAATGCCGGAGCAGTACCCTAACAAACGGGCCACGGACCGCATGCAGACTGTCCTTCCTATTGCTTGTCCCACCATCTCCCCTTACTTACACACTCTTGCCCTTACAAGCGCTACAAATATCAGGAGACCGGACGGAAGCTTAGAACTTGTCCTGGTAGCGGCGGTGCCCTCTCTGGTGGGAGATACCTGGACGGGAACAATCCCTCAAACCAATGTGTTCGGCGCCGGATCTCTATCACACTTACGGAACTAATGAACATAGTCGTTGACGAGACCGGAAACGTTCGTTCCAATCAATCAAGACTTAAATAAGTGTGAAATATTTGTGGCTGCATGAGAAACGGCTAGGCTGAAGGTTCCAATGTTGAAGATACAACTTGCATTCATTTCATCTCCACGCTAGTGTCCCAGAGAAAGACATAATACTTCTGCTTGGAAGGTTTTACGGCACTTGAGAAACCACGAGCAACAAGAGCACCCAACCGAGCACGACGGGCCTTCTCGCGAAGTAAATAACCTTCTGAGCCATTAGGAGGCGCGAAAAACCAGCGACTGTCTCTGCCCTGTCACAACAATCTCGCACCACCTCACGTAGCGGCGTCTTTGTGGTGGCTGGTGACGGTTCAGTAGAGCACAGATTGAGGGTCGATGTGGGGCAGCGATCCACTCGGTTCCTTTCTTCTTCGGGTGAATGTTCAGTGTTTCTTTCCTCGGCATGTGGCTGCTTTTTTTGAGTTCTAAGCGTTCTTTTTTCTCCATAATTGCTTAGGCGAGAGGTCCGTGCGATTGACCGATTAAGTTAAACATGGAGGTTACAACAGTACGGGGCTGATGCGTTGTAATGGTATCAAAATAAACTCCAAAATTAAATAAAGTTAATATTTTAATGGGTACGGTTCCTAGTTTTCTAGGTTACCCGTTTTCTGCTTAATGGAATTTTAAAAGGACTATATTAACTTGCATACTGTTGTTATCTTCTGTAAGGAGTGTAGGAAACAACGCTACCTTAATCATTATCCGTACAAAAGTAATTTTCTTAAGATTATTCAGCTATTCTTGACACTCAAAATGCAGAATTTATGAATGTGCCTTCTACAGTGAATGAAATTTAAAAACCCAGCATCAGGCGCCGTACGCGGAGTGCGTAATTACATGCTTAACATGTTGATTTCGTCCTTTTCATACACGTTGGTTTACTTTGCTAATAATTTTCAATTTGCCGTTTTCCCGTGTAGTTATGCTCATTACTTAATTTTATTCCTTATGTCAGTGTAATCTTTGAGAGTAATATTCCCTGAAATCTTCCTTATTGTTCTCAAGAGATCAATCTCGGTTTTTCCATTTAATCACCCCATTCGGTCCGTGGCTTCTCGCCTTGTTGTTAGGAGGCTGTCTGGTGTAGCGCGTGCTGACGTGAACAACCTGCTCCTCCGCGTGCGTGTCCATAACCTTCAATTACGGGCCTACTGCGCCATTCTTCACTCGTCGGAAGAGAAACAGGCAGGCGGTGCAGGTAGGCACGTGAGTCATCAGCCGCGCCCTCCTCCTGCTCCCCCCTCCTCCACCACCGCCGCCTCCGCCTCCGCCTCTCCGCCGCGCTGCCGCGCCGGTGCGCGCATCAGCCTGTCAGGCTACTCTCTCTGCGGGGGAGGGGGGAGAGGAGGGCGGAGGCGGGCGCGGGGGCGCGGGTGCGTCCGTTCCCAGCGCTGCGAATCTGGAACACGCGAGACGCGGGCGGCGCGGCGCTGCGCGGAAGATCCGGCTCCCGAGAGGCTCCGGAGGACGGGGCGACCGGTGCCGGGTGGATCGCCTCTCCACAAGCCCCACACACCTGCGGGACAATTCGGGCGCCGGTGCACGCCTTCCACACTCTAAATGCTGCTACGCTATTAATAGGAAATTTCACATTATCCGATACCTGTAAAACTGATATTTTTCAATTACCACACAAAACATAATAACACATTATAAAATACCCTTTTTTTAAGAAAACAAAAATTAACATATTGTGATATATTGAGATATACCATATCTCAAGAATTATTTTGATATAAAATATAAGTAACACATTTTAACGGCATTAAATCCAGAATAGAAGCTAGGTCAGAACATTGTATTTATCAACATACATTAAGGCAATCTTGTAAAAATAAAAACTTAAATTCACACAATCACATTTCATCCAGGAAAGATACGACAAACAATTATGTCAGGTTTTTTTTATCTTGTTAGCACAAGATTGAGATACGAGAAAAGAGAAAGATGGCGATCAGCAGGCTAATATGTCCAAATGACAAAATTAGTTATAAAAGAACATAAGCAAAAAATAGAAAAGTTTCGTTTTAAATTTTTGACGTTTTGCTGAACAGAACAAGTTTCGACAATGGCGTAGGCGGGTGGAAGATCTGTTTTCATGATAGATATCAGATTAATTTGGGATTTTATAAGGACAAAAGTTAAATTTTTTGACAAATGCAACAAGGAAAGGACTTGTTTAAAAAAATCTCTTCATTCAAATTTATTAAAAAAAGGTCTTCATTCATTTGTGTTAATTTTCTTCTAGCCGATATTTGGTCAAGTTGAAATAAATAATCGGTAGAATTAATTTAATGAAAATGTCCATTGCAGAAAAGAATATTCTATAGCACTAATAAACGCAATTATAACGACCACTAGGTAGCACAAAATAATTAGTACAAAAAGTACTCAACATAATTAACTTTTTTCAATAATTTTTCGCAACACGTTAAAGTTAAATTTTTCTTATTAAAACTAACATTTATTATAGTATAAATTAATGCATAAAACGTCTCTGAAGAAAAATTATAGCAATTTCATATAAATGCTTGGTCTTCACTGTAGAACGTAAGTACTAGTAAAGAATGTCTTACTACTTCATGTGTGGAGACTGTAGTACTCATCAAGCGTCAAATTTTAGAAGAAATATAAATTTTCAATACTTCAAGTTCGTTGAAAATATGAAATAAATTGATTGTCCTTTTAAATTCATACTTTTCGTAATTATACTTATCTAACGTATTTTCTCTTAACCTGAGATTGGCAAATATTTGTAAAACGTAGTTGAAAGGCCATATTATGATAACCAAGGTTTCAATAACTGTGTTGTAGTAAAAGGAATTGCAACCACAAGACGATTTAAGTTCACACTCAGTGAAGTACTAAATACTACTACTAAGACAAGTTTTGTCGTGGAAATGATCATTTAACACACATAACACAATGCAATTTTAAGACGGTCACATCCAATTTTCTTTATGAGTTTCGGAAGAAACTCATACATTGCTGTTTATCGTATATCTAACCTTCGTTAAGTACACACGCCATTACATTGTTATATAATGAAGCTTTGCAAACAATTTACACAGTTTATTAGGAATATCAGACTGATCGTCAGGGCGAGAAACCAATATTCTGTTTTTAATGGCTGAGAGATACGATTTAATAGGAAAGTCTGTTGCAGGATGTAATCATGTTAAATCCTAGGTGCAGAGAGATCAGAGACTATATGACTTAATCACAGCACAATGTTCGTTATAAAAACTATACCTCAAATTAGATAGTTTATCTTTGGATATATTGCAGATAATTACACCTAAGTAGCTTTCACATGAGTTCTCTCAACCGGTTCTTTGAACAGTGTTTGACTATCCTAGGCCATGATAACCACTTTCCAATCCTTTTCCTAGACAAGAAACAATATTCATTAAAATTCTAACCAAGATAACTATTTATATGCGGTACAAGGCATTCACTGATAGGTTCATTTCACTCTTCGTAACGGTTTGTTTATTGGGTTTCCATCCCAGTGTTAATATCATAAAACTTACGAGTGACTGGTTTTTGTAGACCATTGTCAAATAAACTTTGCAGAACGCTGCTAATAACTAAGTTCTTGAATGGTAAAATAAAGAATACTAATTACATTTTATAACAGGCGAAGAATGTGAATAAATATCGTTATTGGTAGGTCTATTCCAGCCTTGAGGAAAGCATTACCGTCCTGGATTTTGCCTGCTTCACGCACGGTGGCGTGCGGCGGGCAATGACCCTTGTCGACCACGTGCTAGTCACGTGCTTTCAACTCACCCACATTTACTGCATTCATCCTCCTTTTGCGCAACGCCATGCCTACGAAATGGAGGTTACTTTGTTATAGCTGATCTGTTGTCATTAAATTAATTTAAGTACGCGGCGTTTCGCCCACAAGACTTCACAAGCTCGTAAATTAATAATTTACGAGCAAGAGTTAAAGATAGTTCTCAGTACATTGGCTCAGTCCGTGTTTTAAATGAATTATTGCGTTGCTTTGATGGACACGATAGTGTATTGTACTAATTTGTACTCATTTCGCAAGGCTCGGATTGGTGTGAACGAAATCAAAAGTTCTACACCAGTAAAAACTGCGTTGCTTGGCAAATGTGTCTTCCATTACAATATATTTCATGAAGTTTGTCAATTGTTTTGTATGCTGCAGAAATATATTTTTCTTTTATGAATAATCCCAAAATAGAATACACTACGTATCTGACACATTTTCAATGCGAAGATTGACTCTCGATCGTTTTGTAGTTAAGACACATCATAGAGCGTGATTAATTTCGGTTATACAACGATCTTATAAAGTGTGTTATTACGTACTTCTTCGAGTATCCCTGGTTCATTTTGAACCTTTCATTCCAAACACGGAAACATCTCTTAAAGTCGGCGGTCTTGTCGAAAAGAGTACAGTTTGCGTGGAACGAGTGCAAATATTGTCTCGGCGACCGCAGTCGCTCCCCCCCCCTTTTCTTACGGCATCTGCGCCGCTCCGTGTCCCAGTTGGTGGCCGTTCGTTCGATTCGCCGGTTACGTTAATGGGCGGTGGGCAATCGCGGGGCCCAGGGCGGTGCACCGGATGATCACACGTGCGCCGCGGCGCCCCCTTGTTTACGCCGGCTGGCCCGCGGCGCCGCCAACACAACGGCACGACGGCGGTGGGGCGCGGCGGTCCGTGGCAGCGGGACCAGACACAGCGCGCAACAGGCGCCCGGGATGATGTCACCCGGGAGCGAGGTTTTTTTTAACAGCCACTGCGGGTGAGAAAATGGAACACGTGTGGTATTTAAACAAGTGGAAATAATTCAGTACTACTCACGTGAGAGAAGTGAGTCGTTTTAGTATTGATTTATTTGTTGGGGTTTAATATTGCGATCATTGAGGATCCCGAGTGATGATCTAATTAGTAGATGATAGCAATAACTTACATTAAGTGAATGATGGTCAAGAAATGGTGGAATAAATTGCAAGGGAAATCCGAAAAAATGTCTTATTTCATCAGAAATTCCACACAGATTGGCTGAGATAGAAGACGAAGCCCTGAGGTATAGCTGCATCTGTATTTGGTGTAAAATGCGATGAAAATTTTGTGTTGCTGACCCTCAAGGGTTTATTATCTTAATCGCGGAGACCGCCTTTTTGAAAATGCGCGAGTGGAGGGAATGAAATTGGCAGGATCAAATTGGATTGATTTGTTTGATTAGTGCGGCCACTGCTAGGGTCTTTAGTTCATAAGTGTAGTGCACGTTTTTTTATTGCGAGATTAATCTTCCCTCGCTGAATGGCGAGGACTGGCGCCGACATACGTCGGATTGCAAGTACGGACTTTCCCCAAATAGGTATCTCCCACCAGCGTGGCCCCGTCACAGTCGGGCCTCGCGGTGCAAGGGAGTGACAAAACGACAAGGAAGAGGAAGGAAAGGTCGCGCGCGAATATGAAGAAATCTACAGACAAATAAAATTGAAGCAGCTGCCACAGACTATCGCAGGTAGAAATAAGTAACTTGTGTCTATTGCACTGATGATGAAAGAACGGTTACGATACTGGAAGGCGTCGAGGACGTAAAAGGACTGTTACGATATTGGCAGGCCGCGACGGCGGGGCAATGACCTGCTATTGAAAGTAGGGATTCTGTCGACGGTGGAATGGCCGTCGTTGCAGGAACTGAATGCTTCGAGGCACCATGCGATACAAACTGCTCAGGCATTGGCAGGCAATTGGATGCTCCTGAAGGAAACCTTACTGCAAGCAGACTCGAAGACGAAAGAGAGCGCTAAATTCAAGGCGAATCAAGAGAAATGTGAAAGAATAACACTAATATAAAAATTAAAACAAAACTTATTAAGAAATATGACCAATAATGGTAATTTAAATAAAGCGAACATGAAGGTTTCAGAAGCTTTTCTGCCACAACTTAACAGACGAACACGCCAAGGTGATCAGAAGTTGAGGACAAAATCTGGTGTTGGCGAACACGAAGAGGAAGAAAGACGATCCACTCAGAGCGAGGCGCGCAACCGCCAACGCCGAGGCGGAAACGAACCGAGCAGGAGGCGGATGCAAACACGGAGGTCAAGCCACAGGGAGCAACAGGTTGCGCGAGGGGCTGCGGCAGGCATCGAAAGGGGGTTGGGTGGCGACGCGGTGCCTTTGTGCGGCCGCCCCCACGCGCCCTCTCCCTCCCCCACCCCCCGCGCCCACTGGCCTTGATTCGTCCGCATTCCGCCCGGCGCTGCGTCGCCCCTCTCCCCGGCGCCGGAATGCAGATAATGGTGGCCGCCGCCGCCGCGGCCCACTTGCATCCCAAATGGCGCCGCCGCCGCCGCCGCCGCCTCCGCGCGCTCAGCTGGCTTATCAAGGGCGCGCGGACCTGTCGCGCCACGCGTGCTTTTGGGGTGTTGGATACATCACATCGCGCCTCTGGGTTTGATAATGTTGTCAGCATTGCCTTGTTCGGCTGTTCTGAACCGGAAAACAATTACTCGTTGTATGATTATTATTTCCATTATCAATATGTGTCATGAATAATATTCATTGAATATGGCAAATTAAGATAGAAAAGAAAATAATTGGAACCGTACAACTAATTCAAACCCAAACCGTATTTTCTGAACTTACTTATATTGCGAACAATGCCGCTCTCACTGACTGGATTTACAGGGGGCATGCGGATCTGATGTACAATGCATTTTTGGAGGTTGTCGGAAGCATTATGTATGTGATATTGATACTATCATAATCGTTTTGTTCAGGTGGGTTCTGAACGGTTGAACTGTTATTCTGAATTCATTTTTTGAGGTGTCTTGTAATGTGTTCCGTATTCATTACACGTGCCACGAGATATTATTTTTTTCAGACTTAACTTTGTAAGATGATTCTACTTCCCTACTTTGGAGACTTTCAATTATCATATTTACGACTGTTTTCCTGTCAATAATGTAAATATCTAACATGTTAACTACAATTAAATAGTATCCTGCATAATAAACTCAAAGATAAATAAATATATACTACAACTATCGTGGCTATTGATTACTGCTTGTACTAAAGTTCAAATGCTAAGAGATTATATACTTACCGTATATCTATATTTTACATTTATTATCTATTGCAACAAATAACAACAATTATTGGTACCATTACATACACACTGTCGTGATATAACTACGCACTATTTACACACAAGTATTTACAATTTATTCATTCTCTATTCCTTATGTGGTTTAATATTTCGAAAATTAACGCTCTCGATCTTTATCCTCCTTTATTGACTAATATAACAGCATTTTTATCTAATACCTTCTTAATTGTATATGGACTTTTATAAAGAGGAAATAATTTATAAAACACTTTATCATATGGTGAATTAAGACGTTTGCTAGACTTTAACCAATACCTCATCGCGGATTACGTACACCTTTTTGAAAAACTGTTTCTGTTTCTTCTTTCTTCTTTAAGCCCATTCTCTCAATTTTTCACTCATAGTATTACAATTAGTATTTTCGTCAATTTCGTGCTGTATGACGTTATTGAACATATAATTTAGTACGCCGATAACAATTGGACGGATCAATCCTTTCACTACAAATGCTGGAAACTTGATCGTGAACCCTTGTACTTTAAATTCTACCCACGTTTGTCGGCTTTTTATTTACACCCGTTTACCGTTTGCTACTCAAATGTCTAACTTTCTTGTAGGTAGTTCTTCGATTTCAATATTTTTCAGTTTCATTCGGTCATACAATTCCCCTGAAATGACACAGATGTTTGCTCCAGTGTCGATCAATATTACTACCTCCATGTTTCTATATAGCCCCTTCAAAACCAAACACGTATTCAGCTTCATCTGACATTCCGTATCTTCACTTAATAAATCGTCCTCACAAACATGAATAGTTCAAATGCCATGATTATAACTAATTCATCATCTGATTCGTTCGAAATATCACACCCACTTATTTCGAACTTACTTAGTTGTCCTGAACAATGGCGTTGATTTTTCCACATGCTACTCGCGTTTGCCTTTCTTAAATTTTCGTGCATAATTCTCTACTCCTTCTCCTTCGACATTTTCTCGTTAATTATTCGCGTTTTTGTCGACCCACGTGTCTGCAAATCTGTCTTTTATTATCTTCTTCTTCTTCTTCAACTACACGCTTGTCCTGATACTGTTTATCTGTTTTGGTGGTTGCCGCCTTAGAACTGCTTTTATTATTTTCACTTCTTAACGTTTTGTCGAATCGGCTTAACCATTCCACCAAGTCCTCAGACATATCCGGCACAGAATTCCAATACAAATTCTGAATGTTAACGGGAAGCTGACGATTGATACTACCCATTTTTCCTGAATGTCTAAATTATCATCACGCGCCGTAAATGCAGCAATGTTGCGCATTGCACACTCGCACATGGGTTCACCGCTCTGCACAATCTTTCCTACATCTTCCTTCGTCATCCTATCATCACCCACTGCCCGCACTTACATTAACATGCACTACACTACCACACGTGCCAGGAGACCGGTCGGGAGCTAAGAGCATCTCCCGGCTGGGGCGGTGCCACGCTGGTGGGAGATACCTGGTTAAGGGAAACACCGCAAGTGGACAAAAGGTCGGCGGCGGATCTCGCCATACAGTTGGAGAAGACCACTTCCACCTGACGAGTAAAAACATGTTCTGGACTAATGACCCTAGTAGTTGACGCGCCCGGAATCACTAACAGTCGCAAATAAATTTGGTTCTAAGAGAGGTCACTCAAACTTTCCTCACTTAAGCGAAGAGAAACATTTTTCCTTATTTTAGTTAACAAGGCGTTATGTTTTTAAAGTTTCATCTTTCTTTCTGCAATCATTCTGGAGCATAAAGTTCTTGCTACAAATGGTGTGAAAATTAAGTTAATTGATTGTTTAAAGACATAGAGCGTATTTTATAAATAAACATAAAAGATAAGTATAGTACAATAATGTGATGTTTTACTAGACTATAAAATAAATTAAAAGTGTCTGAAATAAGATTTGTAGGGCACAGTAGAACTAAGGTCTATTTCAGATATAGGTCTGAGATAATGAGGGTCAACTGAACTTCCTTCATATAACGCAATACATTTTAAAACTTTCAAACCAAGTATCCTTGCAAATACGTTTATACTAATTTAAACAACATATTACACTAAAAGAATAATATTTGAAGTTTTGTAAAGTACTATCAAATCAATTTCACAAAAAATGTAGGATAGCCCCTTGATTCAGTGAGTCCCTCAATTGAGAAAATGCTAACCTCTGCAGAGTATAAAATTTTTAAAACAATTAGAAGGATTGTTAGGTTTATAATAATATTAACAAAAAAATACGAAAGTTCGAGTGCACTGGTCTTGTTTGGGAAGGATCGCGACGCTCATTTATAGGTGTTCTCCTGCCGAAGACGCACTCTGCCAGCTCTACGAGTAAGTTGCGCGGGTTGCAGACATGCGCAGGGGCTTGTTTGCTGCTGATTCTGTGTTTTGAGGAAACGTTTTAGGAAATATCAGCGTTCATTTTAATGTGAAATCATATAGGAATTATGTTTCAAATCTTTAACCATTATTCATATGTTGTTAATTAAAAATGTTTGCCTTGTATGTAAGCATAACATTTTACTTTCAAAATCACCTTCGTATGAAAGCCGTGGAATTGCTGTAGATTGGTTATGTTCGCACCTTAAACAACTTGTGTTTAAGGTTCACCATATTTTTTAGCTATATTATACATGTCGAGAAAATTGAAAGAAAACATTTCGAGCAGTTTACTAGAAATTGTTTTTGTAAATTTCAAGTGCAAATTAAGCAAAATATTATCTTTTTGAAAAAAATGTACATCATCTTTTCTAAATAGATAATTTTTTTACAACAGTCTTTGAGCCAAAAATCTCTTTCTTTGATTTTGTACTTTTAAAAATTGTTTTTGCATTTTTTAGGAAACAGCGAACAATACCCGAAAATAGGACTAGTACTATATTTTTTACCGTCTATAGTACCTCCTATATTACATATGTGGAGAACATTTAAAAAAAGTTGGAGCGATTTTTGAGATATTTTTTTGAAAATGTGAAGCGCATGTTAGACAAAAACTACTAACTTTTACAAAAATATTGTAGATGATCTTTTTTAAAGACCAAATTTTTTGGCCACAGTTCTGTCTGATCCAAAAACTTCTGGCTTCAATTTTATAGTTTTAATTATGTTTTGCAATTTTGGAAAAATCGGAATGTCAATGAATATGAGACCTGCTCCATTGATTAAATCTTTCGCATCATTGATTAACACAGTTTAGTCAAAACATTTTAAGCCATTTTTTTAATATTGAAAATGCCGAGAGACTTTATGTGAAGTACTCATCAAAATTAAAATATCGGGTTAAAATTCCAGGGGCAGCGACATCAGCGAGATCAATTAGGTAATATCAAGTATGGAGAAAATCGACTAAACGGTTTAGCCGCTAGCGTTGATCACAGAACGACAGTCAGACATTTTTCCGTCAATCGATTTTTTGGTATCAAGAACTAAGAAAACATGGATTTTGGCTATACGAGTTAGAAGATTCTATTTCCTAAAAGTAGCAACATGATTCATCAATTTTTTATCAGCAGAACCTGACAATAAGGTTTTTTCAGGCGAAATTTCAGCGGTTTCTAATGCAAAATTACATACCGTCCTATGTACAAACATTCTAATGTACGTAATAACATTCTAATGTACATTATTTTGCAACACTTTGGCAAATGACATTAAATTCGATACAAAAGTATAAGACCCAAGTAAAATCTGTACTGATTCATTACTGTTTCTATACAATTAGAGACAATACCGAGCATCCAAAAGGAAAGTAGTATTAATAAACGAATATAATTTATCAATGATTTTAAATTATTATTTACCATTTGAACTGAATAATTCTGAAGAATCCGTAACAACTTCTGGGTCAATAACCTTAGGTTTTGCGTCCGGTTCCAATGATCCTAGAACAGATGCTGATATGACCCCTTGTTTTTTCTTCCTTGTTTATCTCATTGTTCCAAGTTCCATTCTTATAAAGATGTTGCAAATTCTTTTACAATTTTTTAAACCTATTTTCAGTCATAAAATGGAATTTTCTCGTTACCTGCAACTAGTAATACCCCAACATGGTGCAAACTTTCTCGCGTTTTCTGTAATGACGATGTAAATTATAACTAAATTGCTAATTGGGTACAAATGTTTGAGCTATCGGTTACAAATCGCTCTTCAATAAATTGTCTGAAAAAAAAACAGCACACTACATATAGTAGTGTGTAGTAGTACTGATATATTCTAAAACCCACTTTATTAGTACAATTGTCCTTTTTGTCGCATTCATAGACAATAATTTGATTAGCAACGCTAGATCAATTGATCGAAATGACACTCAAGAGAATTCGTTGTCATGGCAACGGTCTGGAAAATGTTTGGCTTTAATAACATTTAACGTTTATCCGTGTTCTCATAGTATAGAATAGTAAAAAGGGGTACATTTCTCTGTCATGCGGCTTAAGATAAAATTCGCAATTAATATAAAGCACACCCAAAGAAAGAATTTTCTGACTTGCTCTGGCTGGCGTGACTTATCTTGTTTCTCGCCCGACATTTATATTGTCAAAATTCTTTCGAACATGTTTAGAATTTGTTAGGGTATATGAAATGTTAACGTCCTGAGGAAATATTTGCACGTTATGAAGTTAATATTCCCTTCTATAGATCACTCAACTATAAAATGGATGTCATTATATTGTATTTTACTCTGTTTTATAGTTTTGAAGAATAAAGAATAAATAAATGAAGAAGAAAAAAATCATCAATGAGAGTTATTTAGATTCCTTGAATCCTTTCCCTTAAATCAAATCATTTAAAAACATACCTCCCTCAATTTTACTTCAAATGCTTATCACAAGAACTGGTTTAGCGCATAGAAAACGTAGAAGAATGTCCATAATATATTGTTTCGAGAACTTTTAATCCCTTCCGATTGATGTACATTTTTCCAAACCGGCTAATTATTCTTTACCCTTTATACCTATGTTCAATCATGTGCAATTTCGACAAATGTAACACATTATAAATTGAAGGACTTGAGTTGTAATATTCATCTTGCTCATTTTTAAAGTGTTTTGGGCAGTGTAAAGGCAAACAATAAGGTAAATTACAATTTTACCAATATTCAGATATTTACAGTTACGAATAGCAAGAGACTTGCTCTGACTGGCGTGGCTTTTCTTGTTTTTCGCGCGTCATTTTTATTATCAGAATTCTTTCGAACATGTTTAGAATTTGTTACGGTACATGGAATGTTAACGTCTTGAGAAAATATTTGCACGTTATGTACTGAATTATCATGCGTTACTCTAATTTTTCTTAACCTCAACTAACGTTCAAGAAGCTTGACTCCCGGTTTCTTTCTCTTTCAAAGTAAATATGTTCAGAGTTTCTTTCACTTTTAAAGTAATGTTCAAACGTACGGTTTTACTCCTAAAAACAGTTGCCACAAGCACAGGAAAAGTGCGGTAAAAATGAATCAGCGGATCTTCTTCAAGTAACATTACGTGTGTGTGTGTGTGTGTGTGCCAAACTACGGATCGTTTACACTTCTCTGCGGCTGCGCTATCAATGAGTTCTCGCTGAGTCACAGCCAATAGATTCTGCTGTGAGGAGAATTGATCGCAATAGTCATGGGTAATGATAATGCATCCACGCTCGTATTCAAGTCCAGCCTTCAATATAACATTTAAATTTCCGGGTCACTACAAATTAGTAGCGATAATGCAGCTGATTCTTCCTATCGGGGTTCGGCTTGTAAGATCTACAATCACGAACTACCTTGATCTACATTCCTTGCCATGACTTGCATTTTAGGATTGGCTTGCTCGCTCGTGAGTAAGCAAACGAAAGAGACACTAGTTGGGTAGCAATGCAACGTAAATGTAATAATCGTCGAACATTTCAGACTCTGCTTCTAATTAATCTCTTTCTGGTGGAGTTTTTCTTTTTTATTGATTCCAACAAGATATACTATTCATTGTTGCTGCTACATAGGAACAAGGAGCAACATTCATTAAATTCTTGTGCTTTGAATGGGGTCATTACGATCCAATTTAATAGAACTGCAGCGATAATTTATCCAAATAATATTATTATTTTCAGCCTCCATAGTGACTAATACTCTTTAGAAACTCCATTTAAACATATAAAATAGATAGTACGTGACACAAATATCATTACGTTCGTTCCGACGTACTGAAGCAAGTTCGAAAGGAAATCCTCTCTGGACAATGCATTGTCTGTTTACTACATATTTTTACTAATTTCTGAAGAAGTTTGATTTGTAATAAATATTTAAGTTTTTATTTAATTTAGATCATGAAAATACTCACCCAGTTACATAAATGGTAAGAAGCATTTTAAGAAAATCATGTTTTTGGAGAAAATGGCGTCGTAACAGAACGTTCTAAGAATAGCTCCATCGAAAATCAAATCAAATCATCTCTCTCTCTAAACATTATATACATTAAAATAAAAAAAACATTGTATATATAATGTTTTTATTTTTCTCAATTATTACAATGTCAACTTAGTTCTTTAGTCTTTGCTCAACGATTGTTTCTGACAAGTGTGTGTGATTATAAAATGCGACTTCAATATTGAATTATCTAATAATAAAACAGAATATGCCAGAGACGTAATATTCTGGTTGTGTCTTCTCACCCTTCCGTCTCTTCTTCCACCAAAGTGGACTTTTTTCATGTAATCTTCATGCTTTATCTTTTTGGAGTACCCTTTTTATCTGACTTATTGTTATACATATTTTTACTCTTTACTGACAAGCTCTTACGCATTACAGCCGATACAGATAGCTCTGTCTGATTCATCGGAGA
>BOPP01000009.1:10814545-10836959 GCA_017312745.1 Gryllus bimaculatus | reverse complement strand
GCTGCCCCCGACCCTGCAACCGAAGCTTATTACCAGAGGGGCTGCGAATTTTAAAATGCTTGAAAGTGTTGGAAACTGGAGAGAATTAAGTTTAAAAAAATCAAATAATAAAATATTTATGCACCAAGGGTGTTTTAAGTCATTAGATCCAGTGAACGTGGTACATATATATTATTTTATTTTTAACCCAATTTTAATCACATATTTATTTATTTACTACTAAAATAGTTGTTAATTTGACTCGGTTTGTCATTTCAAATATTCCTCCGATAATTCCCTTTCATAGTTCCCATGTAGCAACATTCAACTATTTGCATATTTCCCTCATCACTACGATCCTCTCGGTGCCGGGAAGTTATGCAGTAAATATCTGCTCCTTATCGAAAAAGAAAAGAGATAAAATAAACAATAACATTGTATTTTGCTTTACGTGAAAATAAATTGGAAAGACCCATCAACAAGGTTGCGTAATAATGACCAAATTAAATTTTATTAACGAACCGTTTGATTGTTTTGATAATATTAAGCGGGCCCGGAATGCCTTACACCTACAATGTTAAATTCAAGAAATCTTTAATGAATATGGGCAATATATTTTTTTGCTGATTGGCTTAACAATGATGCTAATTAATTGTACAAAGTTGAGAATTTGCGAATACGACAGATACATTTTTAGAAGGCAGTGCCACACTTTCGGAATCCACATACCGCGGCTGTCTAAGTAAATCATTCGGTCATTCGTGCTTCGTATCGGGTTATCCTTCAGTCTTTATGTCATAATACCCACCAGTATTTCTGTATTTTGTGTTTTGAGAGCACTTTATAAATTGCAGATGTTGCAGATGTTGCTCACCACACTAGAGTCAATATGATATTATTACGTCGGGATCTTAGATACTTAAATTTTATTTGTAGTTTTGCATCATTATTGAGATCGGAGCGAGGGAAGTTTTGGAAGAAGAATTACAGAGTGCGAAATGGTTTGAGTTATCGAAATATTCCCTTCCGCCCATTTGTTGAAATCATGAGACCGAAATAATCTAAGGCCAACACCGCCGCACTGCCTCCGTTGGTCGCAGCTTTTACACTTTCTTCGTCCACTATTTCCTCAGGACAGCCTCCAGTAACGTATCAATTTCCATCACCCTCATTATTCAACCACAATCACAGCTGAATTTCATCCACTGTTGTCTCGAACGTCAGAAGCTACCGCCAAGGTTGTATTGAAATGTTATCTACTTCTTCAATGCCACAAAGAAACTGGCAACAACAATAATACTTCTTCCACCCTCTCAAAACAAAAATTTCCATTTCTCCTTCCCACAGAAAATATTTCAAACTTTAACCCCGCCCGGTCTCGAGTACACAGCGAGAAACCTACCAATAAATAACCAAATGCACACTCTAATAGTTCTATATATGCCACCTAAAACAAAGCTTCATACAACAAATTTCAACGAGCTATTTAACCAATCAGTCCCCACTATAATATTAGGAGACTTGAATGCCAAAATCACATCCTGGGGCTGTAGAATTTCCAATTAAGTGGGTGTGTATTTACAAAAAAAAAAAAACATCTCAGATCTTTGTTTCCAAATAATAGTACCAGTCGAAGCAACTCGCGTCCCGAAGGACAATAACAAGCTTCCGGATATCCTCGACATAACCATATCCAACTAGCAAATTAAACTTTTTACAAAAAACTCTGTGAGAACTCCACTCTGATCACCTCCTTGTGTTAATTTGGACGCCACTCCCCGCTTCTCACTCATCCTCACATACCTTAAAACAAAACATATCAACTGGAAAACGTTCAACACCATGTTTAACTAATTCTACACCAAAATTCTAAATAATATAATTGAACAATCGATAATCACTCTAAACAATTTAATATCCAACACAATTAGCTCAATAATGAAAGATAACCCTTCGGTTGTATAAAAAAAAAGTATCACAACGATCCTCGGAAATCCATTATAAACATAATTAAATCAAGAAATAAAACCAGAAGACTATGGATCGCAACCAAAAGTCATTCAGTTAAGAAAGAACTAAATACACTGACTAATATAACAAAAATCTATTGAGAATTATTATCATAACTTCTTACGATAAAATGATCCAATTCTTCAGCACCCATAATAATTCACACTTGAAATTTACCAAACGAATTCTAAAAAACGATTAACAATTCCTCCATTAAATACTCCTACAAGCAAGTGCCACGTCTCATTAGAAGAAGCACAAATAATAACAGATCAATTTGCTCAATCGTTCTCACCGTATTCGGCTCTCAGTCACCTCGACCACGACTCTATAAAACAATCAGCCCTCGTCCCAAATTTTAATGTTCTATACAGAATAAAATTTTCCAGTCTTGAGAAATCAAGTTCATAATAAGATTGCTACTCAATAAAAAGGCTCCGGGGCACGAAAAAATTTCTAACATTTTCCTAAAAAATCTCCCATCAAACACTATAGCTTTCATAAACAATATATACAACTCAATTTTCATATCAGGTTACTATCCTCTGAACTGGAAGTTCTCTATTATTATTTCGATACCCAAACCCAACAATAATCGCAATAATCCGGAAAGCTACTTACCGATGTCTCCTACTCACACTAGCTAAATTACTAGATAAAATTATCCTTAAAAGATGAAAACACTAACAAATAACACAAGGCTATCCTCCATCATCAGTTTGGATTCTCATCAGTATATATCTAACCCAGGCCGTCGACAGAATCTGGCACATCGGCCTCATTCACAAATTAAAATCCATAGCCACTCCCGTGTTTCTCCTCAACAGAATAGCTAGTTTTCTGTCAGACAGAAAACTTTTGTGGTTACAATTGACAATCACACACCAAACCCTATAAATTTTCAAGCAGGCCTCCCCCAACGATTTCCATTTTTTCCCCACTCTTTAATCTCTGCGTAATTGACATCCCAGTAACACGCAACGCCACAATTTTCAGCCCACACTCTCCAAATCAATAATTCTCTAATTCCTTGGACGACACCCAACCAAAACATCAAGTATCTAAGACTAAAACTTGCAATATACAAAGCTACAATGGAAATATCATAAATGCAAAAACGCATGGAGGTAACATAAAGATCCTCCAACTAAAACCACTTATATATAACAAAAGTAAAATCTCTTTAAACAATGCAATAGCCTAAACATTATGCGACATATAACGATATATGCGTGTCCCATCTGGTTAAATGTCTCAAGAAACAATTTAAACAAAATCGAAATGCTTTAAAATAAGTGCCTTAGAACAATTACTCATGCCCCATCGTTCGTTTCTAATCTACAGTTGCACAAAGAATTAAATATCCCACATATAATTCCATTCATCACCAAGATCTTCAGAAAATTCTACTGATATATCAACCAAAACGCCCACCTATCCTATTTCAATCTCTCTCAAATCCCAGATTCCTGTACAAGAATTAAAAACATGTTCCCAAATCAAGCTTTTTTTTAATATACAGACCGAGTTGGAGAATAAGTAAGGCGCTTCATGAGTTCCCTTACCCTGAGTAGTTAGTTTTAGAATTAAGTTCATTTTTAGGTTAATTTAAGTCGCAAAAATGCATATATAAAAGTACTATAGTACTAATCTATGTAACTTGCAATGCCAATGAAAAGAAAATGAAATCAAATGAAATGAATGAAACAACAACAGAACGAAATTGGACTTTGATATTAAACACATCTTTTTACATTATTGAATTTGGATTGAGCTAAAGATGGATCTTTCCAAATAAAATGGTTCGCATGAAATGTATCTCATGATCTGTCATAATGTAACATCAAGATATATTAGTCTTCTTGTCCCCCAATACCATAGAGTGTGTACATATTTGTATTTGAAAATTTACCTAATTGTAACAAGCAAACGTTTTAGTTCAAAAATGTTGAAAAATCATGAGACGAATTAAATTAATTAAAATAAATTATTCTTGCGCTGCTTTAAAGAAACGTGGTTTATTAAACCATTTTAAGTTCTGGAGATACACGTTTTTCTCAATTGTTAAGTCCTCTCCATTACATGTTATTTAAGCTTAATGAAGTGGATATTAGAGAGGAACAAAGTCATTCATATTTTGATTTCATACACTTATAGAAAAATAAAATTGCAAGGTTCTCTTTGCAATTAAAATGATCTATTTTTTGCCATCTTAGATGTGTACCACTTGATAGGTATCTATAAAAGTTCATGATACATTTCAACAGGTCTTCAGCGCGCATTACTTTCAGGTCCAACAGAATGGGCTTGAACTCTTACGTATATTTTCTGGCTTATGAAAAGACGTTAAACGAATTTTCGTTAGGGTTTCGCTGCGATAGGTGAGATTTGGTGTGATATGTTTGGTGATATTGGAGTGAAGTGATTGATAGATGTTGGAATCCCTTGCGGATGAATGTGCGTACGAGCCTGAAAATGATGAAACACACACTCGAGAATATTCGACCTCGCTTGGAAAAATGTGTCGCTGTTTCTGATTCTTATGTGGTTTCAAAAGTGGCAAATACTGTTGTGATTAATAACAAAACTGCATCCTGTAGAAAGGGGGAACATGTAGATCACTTATTATACGATACCTATCGATTTCGAAACGCCAAAAGGTTTCTGCTGACTCTTGCGGAACATTCTAACATGCGGAACGTAATTCTGCTGAAATCTAGTATCACATACATCTCTAATTGAAGTATGTACATATGATAACACTGCTGAGCATGTTACTATTGTTGTGTTAAACAACATCATATTTACACCCCAACAATTTCATGAAACAACAAAATGTTTTTTATACTCAAAAGTATTTAAACATTTGCTAAAACTATATCTTTTAAATTAAAAATGTGCAACTGTAGTTGTAGGTATTTTGCGTTACAAAATGGAAAAAATTGAATACATAACGCACTATATTTGTCGTTTTTATTTGGTTTACAATAATCAATGAACAATAATTATTAAAATTAATAAAACACATTTGAGTGTTAATAATACATACAAACCGAACATACGTATAAAGACATTTAGCGCAATCATTAAAACTCGATATGCATCTTTTCTGCTCTTATAACTAATATCTACCGAAATGTGAATTTAAGTTGGTGGCTATCCTAATCTAAGATGTGGACATTAATTGCACAATCGTAAATATAAATGTGTTAAAGTTATTTGGAAAACCTAATAAGTGAGGCATTCATTTACAGCTTATGTATAAATAATGCGTCCACTCAGATTAATAGTTCGGTACTTGATAATGATATTGCGATGCTGAGTGTTGGTATGGATAGTTCAAGGAGGCTCCTTCGTAATAAGATCTTCGTGGAGCCATGTATCCAAACGTCGGCATGCTGGCTTGGTAGGGCAATGCAGCGTAACTGGGGTGGTAGGGAACCTGCTCCTCCGAGTGGTGGGTGTCCCCACTGTAGCTCTGTTTCTCTGAGCGGTAAGACTCCGTCTCTGAGGCTCTTGGCTGCGTTGACTCCGGATATCGGCGTTCCTTCCGCTGCGTGTCAGATGCATGACGCCTTTCGGAACAGTGTGTCCAATGGCCAGTGCCTGTTGCGGTGCCGGTTCTGTGGAAAGAATGCAAATAGGTTTCCCAGGTAAAAACGCTGCCAAAAATTAATTTAGAACGCGTGATCTGGGCTGTCCGGGTGACGCCGCGTCGAAGGCAGTGTTGCCGACGTTTCGACCAACCTGTCGTGGTCTTCCTCAGGGCTGGTATGCGGAAGACCCTGAGAAAGACCACGACAGGATGGTCGTGGTCAACGTCGGCAACATTGCCTTCGACGCAACGTCACCCGGACAGCCCAGATCACGCACATGATTCTGGCCGCGGAAGCCTACGACGTCAATTAATTTAGAAAACAGAGTAGGAATCAACACTTTCTTATGGAAAGAAAATTAACATAATTCTGAGATTTCGTGGCTTTGCTTAGACGATAGAATAGTCTAGTGTCATCTATGAACACTGTACGATTTTATTACGGAAAATGTGTCGTTCATGACGAGAAATAATTAGGCTTGTTAGTCAAAATATTTTATAAAATATTGGTATTTTATGATACATTTGTGTCCAAGATTGTTAATAAACGTGTGAATACATAGATGTTTCAAAAATATAATCAATAAACCACAACTTCATTTTATGAATGTTTGTTGCATGATAGATTGGTATGATTGTTGTGATTCCAGACACGTCAACTAATCATGTCATTAGTCCCGTAAGTGTAGAGCATGTTTTACCTCGTGAGGTGGCTGTCATCTTGCTCCGCACCTCCTGACCTACCGTCGGTTAGCAGGGGTTTCCCCAACCAGATGTCTCCCACCAGCGGGGCACCGCCCCACAAGGGACCAGTTCTAAGCTCCCGACCGGTCTCCCGGGATGTGTAGTAGTGAAATGCATATTAGTGCAAGTGAGTGTAAGGGGTTAAGATAGGACCAGGACGAGGTAGGAAACATCGCGCGCGGCCCGTTGTTAGGGAACTTCTCCAGCATTTTCCTGGTATTGCTTGGAGAAACCACAGAAAACTACCGACCAGAACAACCGGCCGCTAGAATTCTCCTCTAGACAGCGACTGGATTCGACCTAGCTCACAATCTAGTGTCGAAAATTCTGTCACCGTCGGGACTGGAATGTAGGACCACCGGCTCAGAGGAACTGCAGTGACATCAGTTGATGCCCTGAGTCATCTCTCCTGGTAAATGATTGTTAAACAACTGCCCTTTCCAAATCTTCGCACACACTGAATGTCTGTTAAGACTTGTAAAACTATCTGTCCTGCCTTATTGTCATTCACTAGAGTGAGAGTAATATTAATTTGGATTTATATTGTAGGTGCTCATATAACACATTATCATTTTGCGATGGAAATTATTCTTAATGTAAATTAAATGATTTTGGAATAAAATTGATGAATAATTATTAAATTTCGAGGAGCAGTTCGGGTATATACACAAATACACTACTTACTGTGTCTCTGAAAGTAAATAAATTTTAAAAAAATGATAAATATGCGTAGGTTATTCATCCTCTAAGTATTATATTTAAAATATTAAAGGTTTTCGTTTAGAACGAAATTTGAGTTTTCTACTGTACCAAATTTCGTTTTTTAGTGAAAGGTAGTGAATAACCAGATGCATTATCACTTGATCTTTTTGATGGCTTTTATAGTAAAATCACGATTTGTTTAAAACATCTTACTATTAATAGAATGAACGCATATCTGCCGTCTTGTTCATTACGTCGTTTTATGTGCGAGTCGCAATCAATTTACCGAAAGAAGGCGTTGTTTCGACGTCTAACGTAAGCAAATAAATGAGCTTAAGGTTATAGTTAGCGAAGCGATAATAGTGGGTTTTAAGTTCAAAAATTAACAAGCCTTTATTAAGGCAAATGTTAGTCAGTAAATAACAACAATGCCTAGCAATCGTAACAAAATAAAAATAAATGTATGCATTACATTTTACTTTTTTGTATACATACGTATATACGGAGTAACATTCGTAGAATAGAGACAATTTTGTTATGCTGCGGAAAACGATTTCGAAATTTCAACCAAAATACTTTTTGAAGTCCGCCTGATTTCGAAAAAAAGTTTACTTTCAAAAAGAGTTTTCCTTTCCGTCTGTGAACAACACTAGCGCCTAAACTATTCGTAGATTTCTTTCCAAAATTTAAATTCCCCGGTCCGGTTCGAAGCTCTGCGATTTTGAAAAAGATCTTTAAATTTTCGAGGTATTTTATTTCATGAAGCTCTTGGGACATTTTCAAAATGTTTTCAAATGTAGCTCCAAATCTTCTCTTTAAATTTCTCGCAAGAGCAGAGTAAAATACACTTACAATGTTGGCAAATGTCCGTATAAATGAAGAGATCTTTAATTCTAAAGTTTTCTGCGAAAATGAGCTTGAATTTACGCATTTTTAGAAACGCGCAAACGCCGTGTTCTGTGCACGGATGGTGCTAAATGGACTAAATGAAATTATATAAATGCCACTTTGAGATATTATTTTGTTTCTTCAAAAATTAAACAAAGATTTTTTAAAAACATGTCTAATGCTGTCAATATGTGCATTATGGGCATTTATTTTACATTATTGCATTCGTTAATGCAGTTGCTTCAAATAATTTCTTATTAAGTTTCTCAAACAATCGAAAGTTTCAGGGGATAATGCACTTTTTCAAAAAAGTTCAAAAGACATTTACTTAAAAAAAGTTCCAAATTTTTCCATGAAAATGTTCATATAGGATATGATTTTACCCTTCTATAATATGCTTAAAGTCATATTTCAATTCTATAATTAGGAATCCAAAAAACTCAGAAAATGTGCAAAATTGACTGTAAGGCGCCAAAATAGCAGCTGAGCTGACGGTGGGAATAAACCGAAAGGCTAACCCAGAGTAAAGAAATTAGAAAACTAGTACGATAAAGTCTGTGTCTTTCTGTAGCACCACTAGTTTAAGTTAATGTGGAAAGTAGGACTGTCTGCTATAGTCCACTACAGCTACATGTACAGATCTTGAATTGAATCTTGAGACTGAAATATAAAACGTTTCAATTCCGTTTTCAGAACTATGTTTAACTCTGTATTCTGAATGAAGAGTGATCCTACTGTTCCAGAATTTGCAAAACTCTCACGTTTAATTAATTTTAGAGAAAAGGTTCTAAGTTACATGATATATTTTGGAATTTTCAATTTTTCTAATAGTACATATGTATGTACTTATCCTTCGTTACTTTTTTCTTCCTTCTCCTTTTATGCGATGTAATCTCAAGGCTGCAGTTAATATACAGTTATGCTCGAGTTTTGGGATTTCTGTCATTTTTAAGTCTTCTGTGTAGCTAATTTATAGTCATACAACTCTGATAGGGGCGGAAGGATTAATAAAATGATATGCATTTTGATTTGAAAGGGATCACATTATTATAATTGCTAAGTTAAACTTTTCACTGGCATTAATCCGGCCTCGTTTTCTCGATAATTTAGTCACTCGTCTCATCATTACGTTGGACGCAATGGAAAAAAATATCGAAGATATAATACATTATTTTCTTCTACGTACATGACAGTTGGGCTTTGGCTGAGGCAGCGTTGATATGCTTTACTTCCACGTATGTCCTGCGTGATATTTCGTGGGAATATTAAATAGATTACTAGATATCAATCTTATACTTTTGATACTTTTCAGTAGAGTACTTATACTGTCTGGCCACTTTTATTTTGACGTGAATTTTGACGTTGAGCGATATAAATGTGTGTCAGAAACGCTCAGTTGGTACTATACTCTACTCCAATTTATTCATTACAAGATTGTGTCCCCAATGGTAGATTACGTCACTGAAAAAGGTGCTGCTATTGCGTTTCACGAGGAAACCACTGTCGGCAACATCACGTGTCTCGCAAAAGTCAAGCACAAAGAAGTTTAATACAACGAAAATATTGTGAAAGTGCACGAGTCAGACGAAACCAACGTTTAATTCATTCAAGCTATGCGTTACATTATGCCATCGTTTAGTATTCTGACACGAACGCTAGTCCGGCAAAACTAATCATAAATGGTCTTACTGGAATGAATGCTGTAATACACCATACCATATTCATTTTGGGAAGCATTATGAGACAAAAAGAGAGGTGTTACAACAGTACATACTGTCTTGAAATATTAGTGTCAGTTATGTCATACTATAAACTACTTCTCTCTTACATACACTTCAGCTATAGTTTGAAAAATCCTTCAACAAGCGAAGCGCGAAAAATATATTCCTTTCGTTGTTTTTTAATTCAAAAGTTAAAATGAAAAGAGCTTTCTACTATTGAATTTAGTGTATTCATGTGTTTACTATATTCACTTACGTGAACACATCAACGATATTCTGCATATTTTTTAGCAGTAAATAAAATTAGTTGTTGTTTATTGTTACACGAAGTGGCGAGGTGGCAGTGCGATGACGGTGAAGACAGCGGTAGCTCCTTGCTGTTTCCACGACGTCGCCAATATAACAATGATCGATGGATTCGTTTCGCATATATATTTCGCAACAGTACTTCGCAGGGCAAACCAAATGCAAATGGATCGAAACAATCTTGGTGGTACAACAGCACCTACTTTTTCGCTTGATTTTTAACTTGACAATTTTCGAAAACTCGAAATGATTAAAGCAAATCGGACATGAACCATTTTTATAAGCGTACTTCGCACCATCCAATAAAAATATTTTAATAATGGAGCCGTTGTTGACAAAATCTTGTTTTCAAAATTTATTTCACTCGAAAACTACTCACATTTTGAAATCCGTACATGATCTCATTTAAAGATATACTTTTAAAGAAGATATTTCATTCAGAAGAAAAATATTCATTTTCATTATTGTATTTGCATGAAGACACTGAAAAAAATTTAAACTTTTGTTATTTTCGAAAATTGTGACAATTAATCCCGATCTATGCCTTTTTTGTACGTTCTTATCTCTATCTGATAAAAAATATGCAAACATAATATGAAGGCTTTGAGTGAAATTATTTTACATTTTATTTTATTTATTTTCGTCAAGAAAAAACATTAATATAAAATAAAAACTGTATATTACGTCTTGGGAGAAGTACAACCTGTGACAGTTTTTTTTAAGCTCCATAAAATTATAATGAAAAATTATCGAATTCGAAATAAATATCGTTGTAACATAATATATCTTTAACATTTTATAAACAATTAAAATTAATATCGTCGAAATCATGACTATGTAACATTTTAAAAGAAAAGTAGACAAATAATCTACATTAATGCATTAATTTCTAACAACAGTAATGACTCTTTAATATGAGTACGTAGTAAGTTCTTTGTAAGTCGAAGAAGCGATCTTGAGGTCGAAATGGTGCGTGTTCGGTCAAGAAAAAATCACTATAATATATACATATAACTTGTATTTCATTTACTGCTTTTTTCTAACAATTTATCAGCGTATACACAAGAAAACGTTTATATTGAATTACATATAGTTAAAATTAGTTTACATGACTATTTTGGTTGAACGTTACAAAATGAGCTTTTCGAAAAAAAAATATAATAGCATACTGAAATCTTTTTTATTTACGTTCCTTTCAAATGGTTGTTTATAAGAAAGAAATAATTAAATAAAAATAAAATAGATGACAGCCACATAGTGTTAATAGAAAAGGTGGTATGCTCGATTCTGTATCTGAACGTCAAAATGGCTGAATTTATTTAATTATTGTCTTACTACTTCATGATTGAAATTCATTGAAGTTATGTGCAAATTCAGGAGTATTAGAATGAAATTTATTTGCCAAACATCTTTCTACAACGTATCAAAATTTTATTAAAAGTTGGATATTTTTATCTATAAATGACCAAATTTCTGAATATCTCGCGAGAATTGATCTCGAAGGAACCGTAACTTCATCATGCAAGTCCTAGTGTCCCCGAATTAAAAAAATAAATCAAGGTAGGCTTTAACGACGGAAGTCACAGAATTGTCTTCTGGGCCGGCGGATCTTGGAAAGCGTTTTGTGGAAACACGGTTTCATATGAACCACGGAGTCTCGTCCTCGCGGGTAATTTGAATTTCATTTCCAAATACTCACTCCGGCCCTGCCATCCGCGTCTGCACCGCCTCCTGCTGCGTGGCGCTCGCCGGGGCGGTGGACTCTTCCGGGGCCTGCGAGAGCAGCAGCGTGGGCAGCGCCAGCAGGACGACGGCTCGGAAGTGCATGGCGGCGGCGGGCGCGCCGGCGGCGGCTATGACGGCGCAGGCCCCGGGCCTTCGCTTAAGACCGCCGCCCTCGGCTCCGGAGCCGCGTCGCCGCGTCAGCCGACACGCCGCTCACGCCCGTCACACTCCGAGGGCCCGCATTCGTCGTCCACCATAACCGTCCGATCGTCAAAGAGGAGCTGACCCCTGCGGTCAACCCGGAGGCAATTCGGACGGCGCTCACTTGTACACGCTGACACGGCGTTGTGGAGAATCTGCATGGAAGAAGGTCGCACATGCGAACGCGGAACGTCTTTTGACTTTTTACAGCTTCGTTTGCATTGTCAAAGAAGTTTGCTTCGAGGATTCAGGCTTCATAGGCTAATCGAAATTACCCAATCAAATTGCCTGTATGACAGAGTAGATGCGACGTGTCCTGTGAAACAAACGATAAAAATGTTATTACAAGCTTTCACTTTATAGTAACTTCCTTCTCCTCAAGGGTATTGTGTGGAGGTAGACGTATACATACTCTTATGAAGAGATTCAGAAAATCTTAGAAACCGAAATTAGTTTCCATAAAAATACTCCAAATTCCAAAAATTAAGAAAAATCTTGAACTTTAAATGAACAGTATTAGAATAATTGTTCTTTCGAGATAATGTTTATCAACAGATTACTATTTCTTTAAAATATACAAGAATTTGAACTAAAAATTCAATGCTAGAAAGGTTGACATCTTCAAGAATCTTGATAATGAATTGACAATCTTTAATAATTTGCACATTCGCTGCTTGTGTAAAACTGATAGGATAATCTCCAAAAAAAATCTCATCCGAAGTTCCACGAGGTAGCTCATTCTCATCCTTGTTAATTATATTTTTTGTTTGTTTGTGTATTTCCATTTCTGAGCCTGATCATTTCAGTCTCTTTGTAGATTACGTTGTTTTATGGTATATTTCTGTTATCCACAACCTGTATCTTTCTATATTACTTCTTTTATCTCAAACTATAGACAATATTCAATGCAATTTCTACTAAGTCAATTGCCGAAGTATTAACCCACATATTCCTTACATTTACACCTCTATTATTCCCTGATTCTTGTCATATTACATGGATGCCTTTAAATTCCTTAGTTCGATATCTCAGTAGCCGTAAGGACAAGATAATATCACATTTACATAGGACTGAAAGATGGTAACACATCGTCATTTCCACTTAAAAATTAAAACGCATCAAAACATGTTGCGAATGCTCCGTTTGGTGTTCACCAAACTCAACAGAAATAGTCTGATTTTTTTTCAAAATAATGTTCTCCAAACTATTCCCTGGTTCTTTATCTGGCTCTTTAGGTAGCTTTATACGTTTCTATAATTGCAATTGTATCACCAAACTCTCATACCCTTTTTTCTTCAATATTCTACAAGTATTTGAACTGATAGTCGCGATTTGTGACCAAAGACTTCCATCGCTTCAACTCTACGGCGCTCCCGAGGGTGCCTCTCGCGTACTGCAGATGCTTTCTTGAATTGGTAGGGATTGATAAACCGGAATAGGTGTCATCATCTGATGTAACTGTAGTACCTGTGACTGGAAAGTACTAGGTTCAATTCCCGATTGTGGTGGATTTTCGACACGATCTAGATATCTAGAGCGAAATCAGTCGCTGTCTCAAGATTTTGCAATTTGAAAAAAGTTACTTGTTCCGAAATTACACAATACAGATTGTAACTTCCAGGAAAAAGAATAGCACTCTCTGCTTTCTCTTCGTTTCGCTAGGGCCAATAATCACAAACGAAAGAGTGGACTCATGTGGTGTGTTTCCTTATCCCTGCCCACATTCATTCCCCCGAGAGCTTTCAGGCGCCGATCAGTGACATGCGGCTGCGGTAGTGGTTGGTGGTGGTGACGATGGCCGTAGCGGGGGGGATGGAAACTGGAGGCTGTGTGAATGGTAGGGGCGGAGGCGATGGCGAAGGCAAAGGAGGAGTAGATAGTACAGATGTCGGTGTCTGTGGTGGTGGAAGACGGGAATGTAGGGTCAGTGGGGACGATAAATCCACAAAGGATGTATATGGTGAAGACTGCAGTAGAGGCAAGGGGTGTGTGGTTGATGCGATGACTGGCGGTGATGATACGGATAACCGGCTACGATATCTCAGAACAAGTATCGCTTGCTGGAATGCCCTATGGTTCGATTCCTGTCTTTGGCGGATTTCTGATTCTAGCTACATAGTTGGGTGAATTCAATATTACAAGTCGATTCAACAACTGTCTGGAGAAAATTCGAGCGATCGGCTGCTCTGATAAGTAGTTTTTCGTGCTGTCTCCGATCAATACTAGACGGATACCGAAGCAGTACCCTAACAAACAGGCCATAGAACGCGTGCGATCTATCCTTGCTCATCCTTACCCATGCACTTTTCTTCTTCACACTGCCATTTACACTTACATGCTTACACAGCTTCATAAGTCGGGATATTAGAGCTTGCCCCGGCTAAGGCGGTGCTTTTCAGGTCGATGCCTGATCTCAGCATCCAGCAGACAACCGTTCCCGGCATACAAAAAGTTCTCCACACTTACTGGACTTATAGCCAAAGTAGATAATGTGCCCGGAAGCGCTACATACTCACTTGTTCACTCACGATGCGGTTTAGAGAGAAGACACAGAGGATGACATTCGCTGTAGCATTGGTGATAACCAGGTCACAGATAAAATTACTTAAAAATAAGAGGAAAGTAACCTAATATTTTTTAAATACTAAAAAAGTTGTATGGATATATTTATTTATTTAATGAAATTTACAATTTTAATGAAATTTATTTATATACTGTAAAAATATATTTAATATAAATCTTTATTGTAGGAGGAAATGTAATCCTCAACTACGATCGACGAACCGTCGCGTTGATTTTGAAAGATCGAGGAAGTTACCCTGTAATTTTTCACACTTCGAAAAGCAGAGTGCACTGCAGTAGTGAATTTCGTCATGAACTGATGATACAAAAAAGAAATGTTTTAGTGTGTCTTTGTAAATTCAAGAAACCAATCACTAAGAAAAACAAAAACGAAACAAAATACGTAAAAATGACAAAAATTAGGCGACGTTGCAAAAAATGACTTAAAAGTTGAAAAAGGCAAAAAATAACTCTCTCATATCACTGTTTTGTCGTGATAATCATTCATTTACAAGTCAGCTACGCATATAATGGAATGAAAAGATGACATGTCATCAGAATCCGAGCGATAACCGGGGAGGAGGCAGACTGGTAACGCCGGAGACGGCGACAGCGGCGATGCGTCTTCCCTGGGGCCTCACGACCGCGTTCTGCCACGCGACCGGATGCCGCAGCGAGATCGCGCGCACGGCAAATGCTTTCAACCAGGACAGAGTTTGCCTTTGTGAATAGAGAATTGGGGGAACAAAATGAACTCAAGGGACAGAGGAAAGGAAAAAAAACGTGATGTTTGAAAATTATTTGTCAAAATTCCAATTTGAGGAATATCTTAGGGATATTTCATATACAGGCTGACTGTGTCCAATACATCGATAACAAAACTTGATAAGATTATGGAACTTCCATGGAATTAGTTATTATTGTATAGGTTTTGGCATAGCTGATGTATTTTGTGAATAACTGCATCAGTTTAGAATGATACCATCTATAAAGACGGAAGATGACAATATACTTGAGGAAACATAATAATTAGAACGCAATGTGTCGATTGAGAGAACTGTCAAAGGAATGGAAACATGAAATTAAATTGAAATAATCTACTTCTTGAATGAACACTTTCTCGTACTTAAGAAAACCCTAAATTAGAGTTAATTGTAAATACGATAAGTGTTCATTAGATAATTCTCCATGAAGACTTCAAGTACAGTTGAACCCCTCTAATCATAAATTTTGGTTAATGCGAACATAATTCGGGGTAGAGGAAAAATAAACAAAATAAAAAAGAATATTTGTAGTGTAAAGAAAGGATTTTATAATTATTCAAGAACTGAACAACTAATTATTGAGACACAAGTTGTCTAAATGAAACGTCTATTGAACTGATAGCTACGTTGTATATCATATGTTTGTGTAACAGTAATTATCACACAGAGGAACTTCGGCAATATTTTGTAATCGGAAATATTTAGTTGTAAGGAACTGAATCTGCAAGATGATGCGATGTGATCATGTGATGATGTGATCGCTACGCCACGTTGCCATTTTCTCACATCGCACGATACATTGCATTGTGTCTGGTAATTCTTTAGATGTATTTATGTATGTACGGAACCTTTTTTCGGATAATTCAAACATTTCCGCATCCGAACACAGCACACCCCCAATTAGCTCGGATTACCGGAGTTCCTCTGTAAATTAAATTAAATATTTCGCTGAAAACGGGTCCTCATTTCTTCTCCTTATGCAATTCTTGTTATTGGGGAAGAAAATTTCCCAATCAAAAATCTTTTAATATTTAAAAATTCGCCAATTTTGTGGATAATAATGGGAAGTGCCTTTATATCGAATTATCTCCAGGCCAGCAACGTGAGAAATCAAGTAGAATCGTATTCCTAGGAAGTTCAGATCTTGAAGTCCTTCACTTATACGATCTAAGTTTGGGATGCAGAACTATGATGAATACTAAAAATAAAGTCAATCATGCAACTGAAAAGTGATCAATAAAAATTGGCTTTGTAACTCGTAGAAAATGGGTATTCGTCGCGAGTAAATTTTATTCTCAATGTGCCTCATTTGAAACAACAGAAAACGAATCCACACCAATAAGAAAAGTTAATACTTACTCAATTTCTATTGTGGGCATATCAGATACAGACGTTGATAATTTAGAACGCCCAGAGCTGATCAAAAGGAGTCAGGTCAAGGAGGCGTCTAAGACGGTCCATTGACAAGTAATGACAATAGATGATCATCTGTGATTGTGACTTCGGAACGTCACGACGGTGTGGCGAAAGGTTTGCAACGGGACCTCGTACACAGAGCTATGAGGAGGGCGTCTTGGGCGAGAAGACCTACTGGCGGAAACAGCGCCACGAAGCCGTCGCGGCGCTGGGAGGAAGCACGCGTTGGGAAGGCGGCCCCTGACCCCCTCACCTTTGCCGGCAACGTCTCCGTTATCACCACTGACCCCAACCCAGCGCCACCTGTCGCCAGATGCCAGCGACTCGGCTGACCAACTTCTTAAAAACGAATTCCCAGTATTTTACCGCTTTCACCTTTGGTATAAGGGTTGAATTGTAATAAAATACGAGAATAATTTAATAACTAATAATAAAAAAACCATTATCTGCGCGCGTTTTATAGTTTTCAACGTTGAATATAGTGATTCAAATTATCGTTAACCATATTCTCGCGTCAGTAAGCCTATTTCTTCAGGAAGAGCCAAATGAGGGATAACAGCCAAATTCTGTAACTGATTTGTTTTTGCTAATAGTTTTCATTACACCTGAGCGAATATTTTCTAATATTTTTTGCCAGAAATGCTCGTTTTCACCTGTATTCATAATTAAAGTTGTATATGGTTTAGAAAAGGAATCCCAGAATTTAAGAAAACGTGCACACGAAATACTTCTCCCAGTAGTACATGGCACGTAGCTTTTAACCATTTTTGACGTTAAATAAAAAATGATATCCAATTACTAGATTATTTAAAAAGTTGTATTATGTAGTAAGTATTTATGATGTAATTACATTATAATACTAATGAGAGTTTCAGAATACCTTAAGATTCACTCAACCTGCTGATTCGTATTTTCTCCATAATTTCGTTCAGAAAATTAACTTATTTCTCATTAATTGCTTACTATAAAAATAACAGAAATTCAAAACTGTTTTTTAATCTTTGAATTTACTTTCTTAATGTATAAAAATAATATACACTTAATGAATTGTACAAGATTAGACATGATACAGAATCATTCAACTTTTCAGGTAGTAAATAATTATTATATTTTTTAGCATCAAGAGATCTGAACTCAACTTCTCAATAGCAATTGTGGTTTGCTCTTTGAGAACACAATATTGCATGATTTTACTCTAAGTCATTTGTCACAAAGCAATGAACCTTTTCTCTGAATTGGATGAGGTTTACTTCTCAGAGAAACTCATGACATAAGGTATTCAGTTACTTCCAGGTCATTGGGTCTCTCGAACACGAGAAGTAAAAGGATGAAGTTTGCGTTTCAAAGATTAGGCACAAACTTTATAAAACATTATACAATGCCTTTCTCTGTTAATGTCTGACTTTATGAGCTTTGTTGTGTGAGTTGATTTTATGTTCCTGTATTGTTCTTTCTCCTTTTAGAATTTTCATTTCCTGCCGTAAACATTTATTTTAAGGAACAAATGAATGGCATATATGGATGGAGGACGTAGAAAACGTATATACAAAATTATTCATTTGTAGATTGATTGACTGTTAGTCACTCAGGGAGCGTATTCAAGGGTCATTAGTCCCGTAAGTTGAGTGTGTGTTTTTACTTGGGAGGTGGCGCTGGTCCCCCCCCCGCTGTATGACGAGATCCAGCGCCGATCTACCGTCGGCCAGCGGGGTTTCCCTCAAGACGGGACAAGCTCTAAGTTCCCCACCTGTCTCCCGGCACGTTTGGTAGTGTAGTGCATGTTAATGTAAGTGTGTAAGGGGTGAGGATAGGACAAGGAAGATGTATGAAAGAGAGGCTCGTTTGCTAGTGTTCTGCTCCGGCATTCGCCTGGTGTTGATCGGAGAAACGACGAAAAACTACCTATCAGATCAGCCGGCCGCTAAAATTCTCCTCCAGACAGCGAGTGAATTCGACCTAGCCGACAAGCTAGGCGAAAATCTTGCCACCGTCGGGACTCGAACCTAGGACCTCCCGATCAGAGGGACTACAGTGACATTAGGTGATGTTCTCAGCCATCTCTCCCGATAATTTATTACAACTCTCTAAAACTACTAATTCTAGGACTATGTATTGAAACCATGCGCTTATCGCGCTCACGGCCGCGCTTATCGCGGCCGGTCAGAGGTCACACTCCCTAAGAGCAAATTACCACGCGCATCAGAGCACAAAAACCTAAGTTGTAGATATTTTTAATGAAAAGTAAATGAATTCCACAATGATCTCAGTGGTGATTTTTATCTAGCAGGGGTTCGACAAAGACCTTCAGACAAATGACCAGAAAAACTCACCATATTTAAGGAAATACAAAATAATAAGTTACTTTTTTGGTCTTTTAGAAAATTCTTTCATTATTTGAAAACTAAACACAAAACGTCAAATATAACAAAGAAAATTTAACTATTCATTAAATTATTTTTACAATGAATCTTTCTTCTAGATCTTGATGTAAATTTATATATAATTAATTAAATAAAAATTGAAAAAATTACACAAGCTATTTTCTAGAGTTTCCCTGGTCACATTATGACATTAAAAAATAAAATCCAATATATCACACTTTTCTTTTTACTATCGTTCAATCGTTTTCAATACTTACATCCATAATCTCAATACCAATTTTACGTCCCTCACATCACATGTACAAATATTGTACAAGTATTCTTGTATTGTATTTCCTTTCTCTTCAGATCTCAAATCGTATATATACCAGATCAGATATAGATCAGATGCAACAAACATCAATTATTTTACTTAACTTTGCTTCTCAAATACTAAGTTTTACAATAACCATTTACTCTACTTTCACCTAATTCACATTATTAATTATTTTTCTACTCAGATTTTACTTTCACAATAACCGACGGTTTCTTCGTACTTATTCGCACTATGTTCCCTTCACCAATAATTTATATTTTATTCAAATTCTTTTCTCACAATAACTTTCTCATTTACACTCATTTACTTCAAAAATAAATCTTTAGTTCACTCGTATAGAATTTATTGAGAAATGTGTTTCCATGTTTTATTTTTCTCTCACTTTCGATTGCGTATATCAGGCTGAAATAAATCACAGAAGTGGCGAGTAATAGTTGAATTAGAAGGTATTTTTGTCAACTAATTTTGGCGCCAAATTCAAATAGAACAGAGACACTGAAATTTTCTTTTTGTGAATCGTGTGGATGGAGTGGATAATGTTTAGTAAAATGCATGGAATTTGAATGATGAAATGTTGCTTTGACCCTGGAAATATTATTTCGAAAGAAATGTATCTTATTTTGACTTTCTTGTGAACCAGAGTACATTGTCTATACGCGGAGTAGCGATAAAGTTATGCAATACTATAGAATATCGATGTTGAGAATTTCACGGAAATACATGTTTTGGGAATTCCTGATACTTTCAAAGTTTGGTTTTTAAACGTCCACCTGTGAACTCAGCCCATGAAAAAATCTAGCCCATAAACCGAATAGCGCATTTTCGCCAAAATGGGTACTGCGTGAAATCTGGCCGATATTAGGCCCTGTGGTTTTGGAACGGATGTTTTAATATTTGGGGGTACGATTTTTTTCAACTTTTTACAAAAATGGCTACATATGTTTTCCTCATATTTGTAGCTCGCTGAAAGGATATCAGTTACATGCCCATGTTTATCTGTTGGTGTCATACATAAACCTTACAGATAATACGAGAAACTATTGAATGCTGATGTTGCATAGCAAATTTCCTATTGTTCTCAAACATTAAAGTCCCTTCGCAGCTTGTTTACAAATTTAGTGCTTTACTATCATATGTGTTATTGTTTTGCTGATTAGCACATCAACAGCAGCTTATTCAGATTTTGAACGTAAGTTAATGCGCTATTCTTGCATTATTCTGCTGTATTAATAATATGTTAAAATTAAATATTGCTTACAGTACAATTTATGAACATATGCGTGACGAAAAATCTAGAAATTATTTAAATTTTGTTTTGTTCCGTCAATAAAATATTAATGTTAACTATTTCATTTAAGTAATGATAGGTTGATTAATGTAATAATATTTTAGGACGGTTCGTAGGGGATTTTCTTATTATTTAGAAAATACAAGAAACATCCGCAATCATTTGTATTTAATAATGTAGGGAAATTCATAAATATTCATTTTATTAGCAGAAGAGCAGTACCAAACATTCATTTTATTAGCAGTACGGAACAATATTCTTATATTCAGACTTCTCCATGAGTTAGAAATTATTTGTCCATGTAATATTTATTTCAGTCTACAGTTCAGTAGGGTGTGGTGTATAGCTTTTATATTTTTTGGATTAGTTTCGTTTATATGTTTATGTGTTCCATTGAAAGAGATAACTCAGTTTAAATGTTTTATAAATTAGTAAGGAGCTTAATATTTATTTGTCGTAGAAGTAATATACTTGTAATATTATTTCTTTATTTTCCTGGTTATAGTATGTTTAGAATGAGATTCTCTCCATAATATAACTCTGACCGTACTTCTGTATGAGAATAAGTACTTATTAAATATTTGAACTTCAATGCAAGTGAAAGTACATTTACCACTGCCTCATAAAAACGTTCGCCTAATTTATCATTTGTTGACAATTCCTAGAAAAGAACAGTGAAACGTCAGATATATTATCGCTTGTTTAATTTAAATTCAGAAGTTACCTTCTGGAGAGGAGAATGTAATAAGGCATCATCTTGTTTATTCCGTGTTTTTATCTTGTCGTAGATAAGATCAAGAATCTTGTTGCACTTCAAGCGCACTGTTCCCCGGAGCGATTGTGAATGGTCTGCTCCGACACGGATGGCTGCGGTACGGTCCTACGACTCTCCCCGGTTTATTTTACTTATGCGTTGTTCAGACCGTGAGATTGAGAGTGGATCTCTCTCTCTCTCTCTCTTCTCTCTCTCTCTCTCTCTCTCTCTCTCTCTCTGTATATATATATATATATAATATATATAATATATATATATATATATATATATATATATATATAGAGAGAGAGAGAGAGAGAGAGAGAGTGAACTCTGCCATAAATTAGGTGGTACAGAGCCCTGGTATGATCTAGATATCACTGAAATCAATCACATTGTGGATGCAAACTGGATATCTGGTATCTCAGATAATTTTGGGATCAGCACGAACACCGACGGTCGACAGAAACCAAGAAACATCCCTGAATCACATGCACGAAAGAATAATGAAATGTTAGCCGACACTTGGCGTGAAATATCACTCTTAGCCGAGGCATCTTTTAAATCAATTGCCACACCTCTAAAGTTCAATAAAAAATATTCAATGTTGAATAAAAGTAACAAATTGAAAATAACACAAGCAGGTTAATGATAGCTGAAGAACTATCCAAGCATGGACTCAACGAATTAGACGGTACGAACGTAGAATAAATTTCCGTGTGCAGAATCGACTGTTTGAAACAAGATGCGAAGAAATTTCTATTCAACAAAGTCTGGACTTCCAAAAAAAAAAAAAAAAACCCGAAACCGGACCCCCCCCAATTTTGCGTTCCCACCCAACCTTTTCCAAAAAAAAAAAAAAAGGGTTTTTTTGGAAACCGTCCAAAAAGAAGCCAAAAAATTTTTTTTTTTGGGGGGGGAAAACAAAGGGGGGAATTTTCTTGGGATGGAAAGCAGATTTTTTCCTTACAACAAAAAAAAGACCGATTCTTGGGCTTAATCTGAAAGTTGATGATGCGAAGAACTTGTGAAACAGGAAAGATGTTCACGAATATCTCTCTG
>BOPP01000009.1:10796526-10813335 GCA_017312745.1 Gryllus bimaculatus | reverse complement strand
CTTCGAACACCACAATGAAATAGAATTCGTCAGGGAGATATCAATGAGAGAGATCCTCCTGCAGTCCACCCTGAACTCCAGATATAATATTCTTGGCAATTGTGTGGTTTGATGGTGCCTGTAATGAGTCACACCGTTCTGGACTCGTGCGACTGAGACTAAACAAAAAATTCGAAAATAATCGAAAACATCAGGAACTGCTAAACAGGCATCATAGTCGATATTCTCGACGCTATGTACAGATGTGACACACACACAACCACACACACACACACCCCAAACATTTCGCTCCTTGCCACACGTCGCTCGCACTCAACGCCACTACCTAAACACACGAGAACGATGGAACGCGCTGTGTTCATTTCATTCTTCATATATAGTTTACCGAGGCTACAACCTCTTGGAAAAACTGGTTAAAAATTTGTCTTTGTTCTCTCATCAGGGTAGTGAAGTAAGTCTTCAGCTGTGTCCTCCATCTTGTGTTCCCTTAGCATGCAAATCGTAAATTCACCAAATTCAAGTAATTAATTCTCTTTTAACTTAATAATCTTTAAAATCTGTTATTGGTACGAGGGTCATTTATCGTCTTCATTTAATGTTTGTTGTTTGTCCACATACGTATTATATTTGCCGGGGTCGAATAGCCCATACATATTGTTCCAGAGGTGTTCAACCTTGTATACGGGTGTGCTTTAATAAAATTCACAAGCAAAATAAAATTCTCCCTATCTTCAAGAGGAGCCTGGAAGAAAGTATTCATGACTGTAGGTCACCCGATATTCTGTCGACAACACATTTCAATTCCTATTAATTATCTATGGCTTACCAATGTTTATCTAGGAGGATACTGGGACTCTCTAGGGACTATCTAGGAGGATACTGGGAAGTTTCTTTCGTAGTTGAGGAATATATCTTTTGAGGAAAATGATAAAACTTTGCAGATGTTGATTGGCGTGTTCTGGACAGATAGTTATTAATTCATATCCTTAAAATTAATTTTCATACCACCGACTCTGGGAGCGTATTAATTATTTATTCAAGCGTATGCAGTGCATGAAAAATTACCAAGTGCTTCCGCGAGATAGATAGGCAGAAAAGTTTGCTCGGAAACGTTTTCTACTATTCAACTAGGAAATAGAATGTATAAGTACAAGTTGTTTTAAGTAATCGTAGAAATTTGATATTTGATAATATTTCCTCCTTAAAATTTCATTTCCGTTGTTGCAGATATCCGGTCAGTAATAATTTGTTACGGTAAAATGCGTCCAAGTCTTGCTCCTTTGCAACGCAAGGAAATCACTTTCGCATTGTGAACTCATTAAAAGCGAAAATGTAATGAAAGCATTAGAACAGAATTAAAACAAGAACGAAGATGCAATTAAAAATATTAAAATCATGTCATTTGATTTGATTTCTATTGTTACTTTTTCTGCATTATCACTTTGCTTAGCTTTCTTCTATATGACAGATCATCTCGAGCTCTGTTCATATATCCAGTTTATTCGCAGTAGTGCAGGCGTTCTTCGATTGATTATAATCTTCGATTGATCTTTGAATCAATTGGTATGGTCGTTATTCCCATAAGTGTAGTTCATGTGTTTTCACGGGAGATGGCTGTGTAGCGGCGGCGATGATGTAACTGTTAGCGTATCGGACTGTTCAAACCCAATCGAAGCCGTGGATTTTTAAAAGCAAAAAAACTCCTTCATACGCCTTCCTTAGAAGAGGAAGTAAAGCCAACTATCCCATGTTAGTAGATTTACTATATGTAAAAGATCCTCAAGCCTCAATGAAGCCTCTGAAATAAATTTAAATCACCTGTTTCGTCGCCCGCGAGTGGTACCTCCTTTTTCCGCTAGTACGTGCTCAGGCGGAAGAGCGGGCCGAATGGCCTGAGTCTCCCCACGTAAAATAAAAATTCAATTCAATTCTTCCTCCGCCGAAGGGTGAGATCCAGCGCCCACCTACACGTCTGCATGCGGAGATTTCCACGTCGAGATATATCCCACCTGCGGAAATGTGTGTGTGTAAGTAAGGGCTGAGGATAGGACAAGGAAGAGGAAGGAAAGATTGTACGTGGTGCGTCGCCCGTTTGTTTGGTTCTCCTGCCGACGATCAGCGAAACTGACGAAAACTACCGATCAGAGCAACCGGCCGATAGGATTCTCTAGTCAACTGCTGAATTCGACCTAGCTACGCAGCTAATGCCGAAAACCTAGCCACCGTCGAACCCTAGGACCTCTGGTCAGAGGTTCTGCAGTGACATTAGTTGGTGCCCAGAGCCTCCGCAGCCGGTTCTCATCCTTTGGGATCTTAGGAGAGCGGAGGGCCTTATGAGGGTGGGGATCGCCATTGGTTACCCTTTATGATGGAATGTGGAGGAGGAAGAGAGAGGATCGTGCTCTACCTATTACTTAAGATACTTCCTGGATTCTCTAGTCAGTTTAGTTTCTTCTCAAGTAGTTTAAGATACTTCCTGGCAACTCCCAGAGGAAACTAAGGAAGGACGATTTATCACTGTAACATGCCTTTAAAATTCTCATCAAGGCAATAGAGTTGGCTGACCCACCTACGTAACTAGTGCCGCAAGTCCTTTAACGACAGGTTTGGAACTTTGGATTTCCCGCTTTACTCATGAACTTACAACATACTATTCGTACTTCTCCCACTCTTCGGTCTTCTCTATTTAACATTTCATCGTAAAAATACCACGCTTGCATCTCTATATTATTTTATGATAAATAATTTAAAAGTAACTCACACACCCTTCAAACTTTTTATCCGCATAATATTGAATTATTTGTGTTTTTGCAAAATTATTGCGAATGTGAGGATCGTTGGATAGTTCTTTTAATATACATTTTACTCTGAAATGTAGAGTGATGTTGTGTGACGCCTTTTTTACTCACGACACGGCAGGATAATTTCGTGCCATTGTGTTCTCTACAAATAGTGGGTTTTAAGAAAAAGTACTTTAAAGTGAACAGTCCGGTACGGTACTTACCGGATGAACCTACGCGATGTTTATACAATGTTCTTGCGTTTGTAATGATGACTTAATTTTTAGCACAGATATGCTAGTGTCTGTCACTGTGTTTAATGAAAGAAGTCTAGAATTTTCAGGAAAGAATCACACACCTCCGACACTTAAAATTATTAGTTCCGCAATGACATACCTTTGTGAATTCTTCTAACTAGACTACCCCTTCTAATATTTCTGTATTTAAAAGAAGGCCGTTTTAACCCTCTTCTTGGATCGATATCTTTTTAACTCTCTTTTGCTTTATCGACTCTTTTAAAATATCTTTAATTTACAGTTTACTACATAATCGTAACTCAAATATTGGCACATGAATTATATGAAGAGTAAATATATATAAAAAAATTTTGAAAGTACGGTGTATTAGATGTTTGTAGTATTAGCATTTTTATTTTTACAAGTATAAACAAGAATTCAGAAAGAAAATAACAGGTTCTAATTGCACAAAAGTTCTGTATTTAGTAATGGCAATGATGTAAAAAAACGAGCGAATTTGTATCTGTTATTAGAGTATATTTTTAAGTTTTATGCACGAAAACACTTACTGATCAGTCGCCGAATTGATCCCTTGTTTACTGCTATTCTCATTGAAAATCTGATCGCCCTCCAGGGGTCTGTATCGATTTATGTATTGGGGTCATGTATTGGGAATATTGGTTTAAAGTAATGTAAGAAGAAGAAGAAGAAATAATCTTCTACGTGAATGAAGTATATATTAAAAGATATAGAAGCGCAACCAGAAGAATTCCGTTTCTATAATTACTGCACATCAGCGCGCATTTTATTTTGCGAGTAGGAAAATGTCTGCCACGAGACCGATAGGCTGAGAGGCGCAATCATAGGAGCAAAAAATATCTTTTCCCACCTGTATCATACACCATTTTTAAACAGCCTCATTGACTTTACTTTTATTTTAATTCAAGTGTACAAATCAGTTAATTGGGCACTTTATTACATTAAGATTAATTGTAACTGATGCGACCACACGGAAGTATTTTCTTTTCTTTGTTTATATTCCGATTTTTCTCATCATTTGACTATCGTCTCATCGTAGCACTAGTGCTAAAAATTGAACGTTTAGGACGGTTTGCATCCCTTGAAAGTAACCCATTATTCGAGAGACTCACTAAAAATATAATTTTCTCATTCTCAATAATACATTTGTGTTTTCAGTCGAGTGCTCTGAAATAATTATGCAGTGAAGTGAGGTTTAATTAACGCACTCATGCGAATGCATTTGTAAGATTCGCAAATAGTATAGCTTAATTCTTTCACCACCAAGGAGAAAAGGTTTATTTTCGTCAATCGCCGGTGCAGTATCTTGTTATCTTTATAATGCATACTTCTTACATTCTTCAGAATGAAATAATAGAGAAACTGGAGGCGAAGTGCCAAGTTATCTAATTGCTTACCACAGGTTGTTGCTATAATGTTGCGAGAATTCTCCACTTTTTGTGAAATATTCTCATAGACAAAAAACATTCTGGTTGATGGCATTGCTCGAAATGACATCTAGTATTACTGAATACATCAGATTTGTTGCGAGCGTGGGAGTTTGCAAGGTTCCACAACGCAACCTTTTGTGACTTAAAAAATACAATACGCCAATGTCCTTTTTCTCCCAATGGGTGTTTTTCGTCTTTTGAGTCTAACATACTATATATACAACTCATCGTTATTAGATCGAATTCTATAATTCCTTTATACAACTTGCACTTTCCAAAGATGCTTGGCGCTATTTCGTCGTTAGGAACGTTTCAAGCCGTGCTATGAATAGCGCATTTCACAGTTTCTTCCTCCGTGAGCAAACTTTTTCACGGGCATTTAAGATCGTCAGAAACCTGGACTATCGGCTCTTCGCCGTCCTCGTGACTCTTCTGGAGGGCATGACTCGCGACTTCCGCCGTCTGCGTCGCGTCATTGGCGCCTTCCCCGACACACTCTCCTCGCCGGGGCGCACACGGGTTTACGAGGAACAGAGAGCGGTGATAATTCAGTAATTTAAAAAAAAAGTTTCACTTTAATCTGACTTCGAGGCGTTCATGTTTTTTTTTTATATTTCGCTGATACAGAACATGTCAAAATTTCAAAATTCAATAAATGGAATAAAATTCAGCGGCGTTGTTAAATTAAAAATTTATTGACTCTGAACTAATAGCTGTAAATGTTTTGGTTTACAATATAATAATATTGGTTCAAAACGTTTCAAATTGGCGAATACAAATTAGCATATACAAAATTGTCTTTATGACCATCGACGTTATAATTAGCGTCTTAAAAACATTATAGGGATAAATTGAGTAATATTTAGATGTAATGTTTAAAATATAATATTTTTTGACACTTACCCTCCGAAAGAAAAGTAGCATTTAAATGTAATTTCCGTGGAGGCAACGCGTTGCGATCTCTTTCAATACTGTAAGAAAGATTTGAAGTCGAATTTTAGTGGAACAGACTTATTAAGTCATTAAACTTTGGTGATGTAATATATTTATTTTAAAAATTTATCAATGGATTAAACAAAAAATATTCCATTTGTCGATTTCTTTAGTTACATACTGTATTTGCTGAAATGTACTATATGTTATTTAGATTATAACACATTTAAAATTTGTATTTCCAGCAATCTTAAAAATCTGTTATCATAGTAAAATTAGTTTAAATCAAATTATTTTAAATAATTTATATCCGTTTATTAATTTTAAAGATTCGACATTCAAGGGTATTTAGGTCAAACCCAAACCTACAAACTTGCCTTGAAGTATTATTTCTGTGACGTCACATGTAGTTAAAAGAACTGATTTTTTTACCCTGGACACAAACAGATCGTTATTTAGGAAATATCTCATTTTACAACCCTTCTTTTAGAAACACCTTTTAAATCGAATACGGGTTTTTAAAAAATACGAAATTATTGAAAAATAGTATATTTGGGTTAGTATACCTTTGATTCATTGGATGACTGTGAAAATGGAAGACTCAAAATATAGTTCTATTACAATAATTTTATGTTATTGCTATCAAATTAAACATTCAGATCTTACAATTTAGGTTTAATAATTATGTAATTGATAGTCATCTAATTGTTAAATATCTGAAGAAAGGCAACCAACTAGATATTCAAACCGCAAATTCTTCTAATAAATTAAAACAACCACAATCAATAAAATTTAGTTTTATATCGTTCGATAAAAATCCTGGATTACATACATTTTACGTTTTATATTTTACATTTTACTCAAATTACATACATTTTACAGGACGTAAAACAAAAATGCCCAGCCGTGTACGTGTTTTATTTTTTCTGCAGAGCGCGGCACGAGATCATTATTGTTCTATTGTTAACTACTACGAGTTGAGCTACGAGATGTTCTACCTAAGAATGCTATTACAATCTTTTCAATTTATTTTAATAAGACGTTTTCATTGGAACTCCAATCCGTAGTCTTTTGCTACACATACGTTATCCTACATAGTCAATAACTCCATTGGTTTGTTGTTAATGATTCAAATAAATGAACAGTGAACAGAACGAGTGAAAAACCCGGTTGAATTTGAGGGAGAGTGGCCGCTCAAAATCCCCAAAGCCCGTCACTTTTTGCAAGTGTTCTTCTTTCCCCTCAGCCACTGTGCGCGTCGGCGAACCGCAAAGCGCGCGCCCCCGCGTCGGAAGAAGCGCCTCCCACGACACGCCGCCGCCCCCACCGCCCCCGCCGCAGCAACAATGGCGTGAAATCGCCGCGTTGCGCCGCGCTCACGGGCTGGTGATGCGGCAGCCGCCAGGCCTTGGCCTTTACGCGGGGGGGGGGGAGGCGTGCTTCCCGTAAGGACCGCTGGCATGCTGAAGAATAGAATCCCGAGTACGTAGTAGGGTTCGAGTCCCGACGGTGCCAGAATTTTCGCCATTAGCTTCTCAGCTAGGTCAAAGTCATCCCCTGCCTGGAGGAGAATTCTAGCGGCCGGCTGCTCTGATAGGTAGTTTTCCGTCGTTTCTCCATTCAACACCACGGGAATGCCGGAGCAGTACCCTAAAAAAAGGTCCACGGACCTCGCGCGATCTTTCCTACCTCTCCCTTGTCTTTTCCTTCCCCTTACTCTTATTCCATCGGGACCACTAGGGACCTTACAGCGTGGCCCGGCTGGGGCGTTACCACGATGGTGGGAGATACCTGGGAGACAACTGGTTGGCGAAAATCCTCGCGAGCCGACCGTCGGCGCGGATCTTGCCATCCAGCGGAGGAAGATCCTACCCCTCGCAGTACGAAATGCACTACACTTATGGGGCTAATGGCCTTAGCAGTTGACGAATCACTAATCAAAACAGAGGAAAATGGTGGTGCACCACTCTCCCGGGAAGAGAGGGAGGGGGGCATTGAACCAATCGCTCTGTGAAGGTTTGATAGGCCAGGCAGGAAAGGTAAAAGTGATCTTTCGTTTAAACGAATTTTTTATCCCCAACTGAATGTAAAAGGAATACCACCTTCAGTCTTCACGCAGCCTTTGAGGTCACTTAATCCGTTAAAGAGGAAAAGACACATCTCATCGAGTTCTTCCGCTGGTCGATCAAGTCACTACTGGTAGAAAGTTTTTAATATCATTAATTACTTCATATCCCAGTTAAAAATGTGATAATGGCATTTATTGAGACATTGATAAGTATATAATTTTTTATATAAAAATAAATATAAGTTTTCATATTATTCAAAAAATTGTAACTGGACCAGAAGAAAACTGTAGGAATACTTTTCAAAATTTATACAAATAAAATTGTTCCAATGTGTTATAATGATGATTGATAAATATTTATCTTTCGACTGGTTTATTACATACGTCACACCTGTTAAATTACTTATTAATGAATGAATATACGAATAATACTATGGGAAACATGGTGACATGCTCTTACAACCCACGACACATTCAGCGGTTAAAATTCATTCTCATTATTCGTAAGGTTCGAATACAAAACCTGTGTACCATCCAGAGCTGTTCTATCAAAAAAAAATGTAATTGTAATTCGGGGAAAAATTCTACATAAATCTTGCAAGTTTCAAGGTGGGACACCGTGAGAATTCTGAGAGATTAAATACAATAGATATGTCTTCCTGCTGTTTTGCTGAAGCGCCCGCTAGAGTGTCACTCACCAAGCACGAACCAATCACCAGTAGACGATTACCATCGATGTATTTTAACAGGGCAAAACATAGAAATATGAATTCACATCCTACATCTTGTGCCTACACTGTGTGCCGGAAATAGCATACTTGACCTTCATTAGCGATTAAATTCAAAGTCACACACCTGTAAAATTACTTATTAATGAATAAATATACGAATAATTTAATTTACCAATTTAAAAAGTGTCAAGTGGATTCCATTTAGTATTAAAAGGAAGGATATTTATACGTACAAGAGTATGTGATACAGTTAATTAATGTGATATTTATTTTACTTCACTTTACAGAAAATGTCGTTTCATAAAGAAATAAAACTGTATTTTCTATGCTTTTTTATTTTTTTTTTAATTTTCACATGAATATTGCAATAGTACTCGTTGTAAGTATTGTTCAGCATTGTTAAAAATATAAAGGTAATGTTCTTCACATTATCATCATCATTAAATAACGTCGTCAATAAATTAATCCGTTCGTGTCAGGATTGAAGGCTAGATTTTATTGAGATTTTTATAGTTGTCCCTTCTCCTCACACTCCATCACAATGTCCATTTCAATAACAAGTTGCTAAGCGAGGACATGCCATTCAGCACCCACATTAAGGACATCTTTGTGGAACCATAAACGCTCATTGTTTTGTGATATTAGGCAGGGTCCGCGTCCAAAAAAGTCTGTCAACACTGTCATTATCTTATTTCAGATGTATAATGTGTTTACACTGAAAAAGGTAATTTAATTTGTGTCGTGTTTCAGGCATCCAAAAAAAGGAAAAAGGAAATTATTTTTCGATGTTTAAATTCTGAATTACAGTATCTGAAGTGAAGTATCTGAATTACATCTTCAAGCACGAAATAATAATTTTGTAAAACAAAACCCACTGGGCAATGAAAACTCCTGACGTCAAATTTTATTTTTGCCTCGCGAAGAGAGGAGAAGACGCCCAGCAATTTGTGAAGACGTCAGAAAACACAGGAAGAATTTACTAGGTCAGTTTCTTTATTGTCAGTGATACTTTAGGGGAAGCATGTTCTACTAGGCCCACCGAAGCATGCTTATTCATCATTGTCACTGTACAATATGTTTGCAGTATTAACAAGTATGGAGAAATCTCACATTCTTGAAGATACTTCCCTTGACTCGTCTCGAGAAGGAATTTTGAAAAATATTTGCGATTTGATACACTTTTGCAGGTTCAGATAGTAGCATGTTGTGGAGCCCTTACTTGTAATGAGGGAAAGTATGTGCTGCTGTGGCACCACTTGTTTAGAATCGCCTCAATAACACGATATCTCATTTTTGGCTCTAAAATCGGTGTTTAAGTTTCTTTTGAGCTGTGACTTCGCAAACGTGTCAAGTTTAAGGTGTATTAATGCAAAACATTGATGTTAACGATTTGTGTATGTGGCGAGGAGATCCATGCAGTTGTGTGCTCCGAAATAATAATGTCAGATTCGTCGTATGTGTCACAGATATCTCGGTTAAAGTAGAAGCTTTCGAGCTCAAACTCGGATGTCACAAGATGTAGGATCTCGTTCAATGGTCATTAAGATATTTACTTTTTGCTGGTACTTTACATGAAACCCCTGTGATATTTTCATAATTTCCGGACATAATTTCGGTAATAGTTTTTGCTCAAATAAAAGAAAATGCATTTATAAATCTGCAAAAATACTAATTTTCAAAATCTCTTAAATTTTAAGTGCCAAAAATTCAAACGTTTTTGAACCTGAGTTACCCCTCCAATATCAGAGATTGCCAGAGATTTGTTTCTCAACGCAATTTGTAACTCATTTTTGATGTTGTAATTTTGTCGTGTTCAAATTTCTTTAAAAAATGAGTAGCTGTTGTGTAAGATTGAATTCATAACAATATATGAAAGAGTAGTAAGCATAAATTACTGGGTGAAAACTGCGTCTATTCCTAACTTCTTAAAATACAGTCAAATCGGACTAAGACGGAATCGATCGGGGCACAAAAAAATTCGGTTTAGGGAGGTTTTCGTTTAATGCAAGGTTGTCCATTTTAAGACATTTGTGATATTAACGTTTCTCCCCTGAAAGTAGTAAATTACATGTCTATTGTAATTATAAATACATTAAAATATAACGTATTTACTGAAGAAATCACCCATAAATGAATATTAAACACTTCATTGACAGCTTCTGGGTTCCAAAATACATACCTTACTGTGTTTTGCACAGCTTGCTGACTCTTTCAACACAACGTGTTCCAACCTCGTACTATGACTTTGTGATACCCTCGCATAGCCTTGAGCAATGCGTAGCTGGTCGAGGACTTATGATTTTCAACGCCAGACAGGGGGTCGCGTAAATAGAAGCCGTGCCGGAATCAGAGAGTCGGGAGAGGGAAATTCCCTACGTCCTATGCCTGGAGAGACAAGATACCCCAAGGTCGAATTCTGCGCCGAAAGCTGAAGATCCTCTCTTTTTATGCTACCATGACTAAATCGCTTGCCTCAGGGATAGAGAAGTTAAAACAGCTTTCAGATATTTTCATTTCATTAAGAAAATATCGCGTCTCTTAGCCAATTGCATTAAATTCACAACAATTCAGTTTTATACAGATTTTTTTCTGCAGGACATGAAAAAAACGTTCCGATTCCGCATTGAAGAGGTTCCATTTATTGCTGCATAAAATGCCATTTAACTTCACCGGACGGAGACATTTTTCGGTCAAGGCAGACTTGTGCAGGTTACAGTTTAGACAGATTTTACTGTAATACATGATATAATACATGAATTATATTGCTTAAGTATCATTTTCAAGTAAACTTGATTTTTTTAAACATAAACATGTCTAATTTATTTTCATTTGTGAATCATTGTGATTTCCCACCAAATAAAAGAAAGAGATTTAACACTGGACACAGGATTTGCAAATATAACGGCGAAAGTAAAGATATTCACGTATACGATCTATTAATCCATTCAAAAATACAAATCGATCAGAAAATTTACATGGACAGCCTATTTCCATTACACGGAAGAGTTTAGCATTCATTACAACATGCACATTAAGCGTTTCATAAACCTAAGAGGAGGAAAAGTTTCAGTTTACCGCGCATCCCCACTAGCTTCGCCTGAGGCGACCTCAAACCGCAGAGCCAAATAAATCCGTTTTTACGGCATGCATTTTTTCGAGCGTGTTTCAAGACAACCCGTTAATGGCGAGGGTGGGCGGCGGGGGGGGGCGGAAGAGGAACGGCGTCGCCGGACGTCGTGACGGGCGGGGGCGGAAGCGGCGCGGGGGCGGTGCCGGAACGGTGCTCCCCACGCGCCGCCGCGTCGCCTCGCGTCGCGCCCGCGCGCCCGCCGCGCCACCCACCGAGGCGTAAACGCTCCTCCTTGCCTAATAGATGTTTTAGGCTTGGATACCGGCCGGCGCGCTTGTTATGTGATATCTGAGCGACGCAGATGATATCCCGTAGTTACATAATTGCATTGTTTTACACAAAGGGCCAGGACGAGGAGGATGGTGAACTACTAAAGAATCCAGCGTCATGCGTTGTTGGTATAATTGCGTCATAAGCAGTATTATTGTAAAGAACACGTTAATCGTTCGTATCTTGTTTGTCTGCAGTTGTCAAACATGTTCATTATGATGTATTTTTTTATCATTTTATTGGAGATTTACATGCACGTGGGGTAAGTCGATGAACTTCTGAAAATATGTTTATTAATTAATAGCTGATTTCTAGAAATAATAAATACCCTGTAACACTAGGGAACACGATTTTTACTTCCAAGAAGGTAGAGTGCGCAACGTACTCAATTTTATACGCAGATTACGAATATCGCAATAAAATGTCTTATCATAGCTTTTAAATATACCGTATATTTATACTGTATCATACCGTATTTTGCTATTAATTCAAATTTATTTACATTGCTCCTGTACGATATGTAAAATCAATACGCATAAAATCAATTTAAAAAAGTTGGTCTATACACCTTTCATGAGGTGTCAACACAAATAGACTTTCGTGTTTTTTAACCTTCTGTATTCGAAGATTGCCGTCTTCATTCTCGCGACTGAATTACGAGTAGGTCGTAGTGGATGTTTTGAAACAAGTCATGTGCAATCTCATATTTCCTACTGCGCATTAGTCGCCGAAAGGCATTATTTTAGCTCCTTACCATATCGCAAGTAAGGACACAACTGTTACGGTGGAAGATGAAGAGTCAGTCGGTGTCATGTGGAACTGTATCCGCACGTGAAGTTCATGTCTGAGTTAGCTTGGAAATCCTTTAAAAGAGTTGTTCATGCATTTCTCGATATAAAGAAAGAAGACAATTATAAAACATTGGTTCTAGAATGGTTAGAAAGAATATGAGCTGTATAACGTCTCATAACATTTATTTTCTTCACTTCCATGTTAATATTTTCCGCAGAAATTGGGTGATATTTGTGATGAACATGGCGAACAGTTTCGTCAAGATATTGCTACAATGGAGAAAAGATACCAAGGATTTAAGGATCCTGCAATGATGGGATATTATTGCTGGTTTCTTTCAAGAGAGAGTAAACAGGAATACAAGAGTAAGCGACAAGGTGCAAAAGAATTTTCAAGCAATGCATTGAGAATATTTCCTCTCAGGATATTTCAATATTATTGCACGAATACGCCTATTCTATCTTTAATTTGTTTTTAACTCATATGAAGCATGCTTATAAAATTGTGTGGTAATATAACCGGAGTGACAATGCGAAAATTAGTATAGGATTTTGTTTATTTCAAATACTAAATACATTCATATCCTTTGAACCCTGCGTGGTAGAAAAAATATTTATAATGATTTGCGAAATCGTCGTGATCGTTTCCTTGAAACCACCCCCTTTCATCCTGGAGGTATGAAAAAAACCTTTTTGTTCCCTACTAGTCTAATAAAAGCATTCTTGTATATACCTACGCATGTGTTTTATTATTTTCGTTTTGAGTTTGTCAATGTTTGAATTTTGAGAATTTTAATGTTGGTAAATAGAATTAGACTGTCTTAATTTCTCAGAGCTGGCAAGATCATAAGTTATGGAAGGTACCGTAGTCTTGTACGTGAGGCACTTAGAAGCGTTTTCTATCTAGGTAAGAAATAATTTAGATAGATTGAAAATTTGACAAATTCGGTTCACTATAATTCCCTTCCTGTTCAAAAAACATTCTTCAGTTTTTTGTCAAAGAGGATATTCCCAAAAAATAAAAATTATTTTCTTGTCCTTCAAAGAGGTCATTTATGACATTATTCACTTGTTCATTGGACAAAAATCGGCAAACAGGTAAGATTTATTTTGAGATTTCTGAACAGAGAGTAATTCCGGGGGCTAAATCTAGGCTAGTTGGTGGTTCACGTCCTCCAAGTCACAGCCCTTAATTCCAGCAATTATTGATTTCCGGGATCACCCCTTTAGAGTATCTGGCGGCGCTTTTCCTTTTGCCATTCTTTAAATTGAGAACAGTGTTAGCAGATTTTTCTGTCCCGCGAAAAATGGATTTCGAAATGGAGAAGGAAGCATATTCGGATGCAACGGTGTGTGAGACGGCAGCACTCTCTACTGTGAAGACGGAGAAAGACAGCTCCGGCGCTTGCAGCACTCTTTCAGGATTCTTCAGTAGTTATTTTCTTACTTTTCATATAGCGCTCTACAATGCCCTACGAATCCCAAAAAGCGATGGTCGTTAATTTGCCAGCAGATGGTTGCGTCTGAAACATTTCCCCACTTTCTCATTCCCAAAAACATATCCACGTTTTATCTCCTGTGACGGTTTGAGCGATAGAATTTTTCAGATATGTCTCAAAACATCTCAAATTCTTCTCACAAATTTCCATTCGCCACTGTTTCTATAGAGGCGTTAGTATTCTGGAAACCCACAAACTTATGACAGGCCTAAAAATGCATGACGTGTTGGCTCAGACACCCCAAACTCTCTAGCTATCGTTGCAACTTCCTATCTTGCATAAAATCTTCGTTTTACTGCACATTTTTCTATAAGTCACATCCATAGGTCATCCAGAGCTCTCAGATCGACTTCGATTCGCCGCTATCCCATTTACACTGCTTAGACCTACACTTCACCTGAAAATGGGAAGGTGCACAATCACTAAATATGTCAGCATCTGTAAATGTATTTCTTTGGATCCAGGTTCTTCCTTTGTGGGAAATTTGATGGTGGTTCTATGCTACACCTTCGCCTGATCCATTACTATTTGCACAGTACTGCTGTTGGTAACATATTACTCTGCGACCTATTTCGTCCGACTTCTGTCAGTCCGTCTCACAGGCTGTCTGTCAGTCTATCTGCCCGTAAGTCTGTCCATCTGTCTGTACGTGTTTGTCTGTGTGCCTGTCTGTCCATCTGTATGTCTGTTTGCCTGTTCATTTCTGTCCGTTTGCCTGACCGTCTGTCTGTCTGTCTGTCCGTCTGTCTATGATCAAAGCTAGCGCTTAAACCATTCAGTCGATTTTCTCGAAAATTGATTTTCCCCGATCGGTTTAAAGGAACTCGAGACCCTGCGAGTTTGAAACCGATATTTTAATTTCTGTGAGTACTTTATACATGAAGCCTCATTTACATTAAAAAATTATCTGAAAAATGCCTCCAATATTTTGATTAAATTTTGTGCTCGAATATTATAAAAGGCGCTTAAAAGAACACCGCCGTTCTCTTTTTCGTTGTTCTCTCTGATTTTTTAAAAATTGAAAATTTAGAAAGAATGCAAGAACGTATGTGCTGTTGTAGCACCAATAGGTTGTGTTTTTAAGGTTTTTAGAATTATTTAACAGCTAATTCGTAAAAGAATAGTCTCAGCATTCCCAATATTTTGAAACTTTTTTTAGGATTGAATATTGTAATATTATGAAAGAAAAATGAAAATCTAATGAACAAGAGTCGTTGAGAAAAGCTCAATATGGCGATGTCCTCATTTGTTTCCTCATTTGCAGACTTTTCTTTTTCTTTGTTATTCTTCTTTATTTAAAAAAACAATATTTCGTCATAAATACAAGAACTGAATAAAAATATATTTCCCATTACTATTCGAAATTTGCAGTGAATCTTTTAAAGAATTTTTATTCGCATTCACTTTCCGGAAATTTCACACCGCCTCCTCAGTACACAATAGACATATTGCTTCAGTTATATATCATTACATCTGAGCTGGAATTCTTTGGAACCTTTTGTTGGTGACACTACACAACAGCGCCATTTCCTCTAATTTGCCTTCCGAAACCAGGGCGACGCTTTTAAATCCAGAGTGTTCCACGGGATGTTTCGACATGAATAGGCGTTTTGTGTCTGCGTGAACACATTCAAAAAGCGAGAAAGTGAGATGTGCTATCCCGCGGAAAATGGATTTCGAAATGGAGAAGGAAGCACATTCGGATGCAACGGTGTGTGAGACGCCAGCACGCTCTACTGTGGAGACAGTGAAAGACGGCTCCGGCCGCTTGCAGCACTCTTCCGAGAGCGACGGGCATGAAGACACGATTATATTGAGGTGTCGAAGCGCTGCGGCAAAGAACTGAGATTGATTGATTTAAATTTCAGTAACATGTAAGGTCGATATTGGGGTTTCAAAATAAGGAATTCTTTCTATATAATATAATACCCTTAGCAAATATGACGGTTTTTACCGTCGGTCCAAAAACCCGTAAGTTCGTTACCATTGATTCTGAAATTAACCCCTCACCTTGCATTGAACAAATTTGAAACGAATAAATTAAAACACAGGAAATTATGATATAAGAAGCAGCGCACACGCTACTATCGTTCTTAGCTCGGAAATGGTCCCAGATCCTTAAAACTAGGTTGTTTTTTTTATGTCACACATAGTTTCGGGCATTGCATTATATTTTGAATGGTCATTCCACTTCATAACTGGGTTGTTAACAAGTTTAACTAGCAACGGGTCCACCAAGTTTGGTTTTATTCAGCCTGTCTGCCTCAGTCAGACTGCCTCTCTCTCTCTCTCTCTCTCTCTCTCTCTCTCATTCTCTTTCTCTCTTCCAATTCAAATTATACAACTTGAATTCTGTGAATAGAATAGCTCTAGAAGCTTTCTTGTATCTTAAACATTCAGGAATACGTACTACGCTTGATTGGGATAAGTCTCAATCTCAAAAGACTCAAAGTAGACGGAATTTGAAAGAAAGAAAGAATGGAATTCTTCATGAGAAAACAATGTTTGGTATCCCACGCGCAGAAAAATACCAGAAAAACGTCTTAAACGGGAGAAGTTTCTCTGTTCCCTCCTTTCAATTTTCCTTCACCTTGACCCCGACTGTTGCGTCGCAGCCGCCGGCGTGGGTACCTGAGCGGGGGCGGAGGTCTTGAGATCTTCAGCGATGGCTGTATTGGTGGTGGTATTGGTGGCGATGGGATTGGTGGTGGTACTGGTGGTGGTGGTAGTAGTGGCGGAGGTGGTGGTGGTATTGGTGGTGGTGGTATTGGTGGTGGTGGTAGTGGTGGCGGAGGTGGTGGTGGAATAGGTGGTTGTGGTATTGGTGGCGGAGGTGGTGGTGGAATAGGTGGTTGTGGTATTGGTGGTGGAGGTGGTAGTGGTGGCGGAGGTGGTGGTGGTA
>BOPP01000009.1:10770408-10795937 GCA_017312745.1 Gryllus bimaculatus | reverse complement strand
GGCGTCTGCCGTTTCTCTCATCTCTCCGCACATTGTCTCCTCTCTGCGGCGGCAGCTGTTTACCGATCTCTTGGTGGGCATTTGGGAGCGGGAGCGAAACTAGGTGCTGAGGGCGAAAGTAGTTAAATGGAAGCCACATGGAAGACAATTGATAGGCCTTAACATAAAAACTAAATGAATTAAGGAGATTAAAAATATGCATATTGTAGTGTCCCATTGTTTTTAAATATTGTTTTTAAATATTTTCTATTGACCAATGGTTACTAACAATTCTTCACTGTAAGTACTAAAATACCTTAAATATTTATACTGAAAATCATTTTTATTAAGGTAGACTACAGTACCTGCGATATAATGTATCTTTGAATACTAACTTTTTGGTTTCGTCAATGTCGTCTCATATTATGCGTATCATATTAGTTTGCCAAGACTAAACAAAAGGGATCTAGTGAGAAGATTTACGTTTGTTAAGAAGTCTTTTGACTTCGCAGAAAGGTTTTTAAGTTTTGGCACTTAAAAACAGCATTTTTTGAATGTTGTGTGTTTATGATTGTTGTAATTAAACACAATTAATAGCTCATGCTAATTGACTATAAGATTATGAGTACACCTGTAGGGTTTCTAAGATTCTTTTAACTTTTAGCATGCCCAATCATGTAACTGCGTGGCTTTTTTTTTTTTTGAACTAGACATCCTCTTGTGTTCATTCGTTTCCTCCTCCCCCACCATCGCATGTAACACGGTGACTCCCAATGCTCTCCCCATCCCATTGTCAACATTATCAGAAATATCCTCCCGAACTGTCTATAAACAGAGCACTTGGCATACACTGTGACCAATTACCCCACTAAAATTGCAGTGAAGAAAGTAAGGCAAGCCGGTCACCTGCTCAGAGCGTGGATCAGAGAACATTAAATCACCAATAATGCAGGAATTGCCAAGTCATCGTATTTCGGAGTAAAATAGCAGAAGCTATTGCCAAGTCATCAATAGCTTCCATCCGAATCAACAGAATGGCTTCCATGCCCGGAGTAGAAACTTGGCTATCCGGGAGTCGCAGCGCCCTAGACCCGATTGTCAACGTTTCGGCTTTCCTACTGCGACTAAGGAGGAAGAAAACGAGGGTAAATTGACTTTCTTCTAGGTGTTGATGAGTCGAAAAAATGACGGCAGTCAATGGCACACTGTTTACAGGAAACCGATCAGGACCAACGATTACCCGCACACCAGCACCATCACTTGACAACTAAACGGGGAGATTTGAGATTGTAAGAATTGTTTCCTTTTCCGTGTCTGTAATTCACACATGTTGAGGGGTACATGTAGCTCTACCAAACACACACACACACACACACACACACACATCCATATGTAGGTTGTATACGTGAGTGTGACATAATGTACCTGTGAGCAATGCTTATAGGTTTGCGACGTTACAAAAACTGTTTACTGAAGATTTTCAAGAACATTACAAGAACTTTTTCTGAAGATAAACATAAAAAGGAAGATTCCGGAGATATGATACTGAAAGATAGCAGCAATGAAGATGTTAATATAATGGTGACTGATAAAAAGTTTTGTTGTTATATCTTGTTGTTTTTTTATTTTTTTAAATGAGGTATTTGCAGGTTAATCAAAATGGAAAACAAATCTCACTTGCAGGAAGAAAGAGGGAAGCATTAATGAATCGTTGCTCAAATAGAAAACAAGTTATTGAAGATATGTTAATTCATAATTTATTTTAATAAATAATATTTTTTTAATTTATTTAATTTTTACATTTTTGCCTTTACGTAAGGAGAGAAAGTTATGTAATTGTATGCCGGAAAACGGTGAATTAACGGCAGAAAACTCCTATTGGCGGGCACTGGTAACGAAAAAATGGAAATATCCTGTTAGTAAATATAGAACAAAAATTCTTTAACACGTGGTGTAGCCAGAATCCATGTTTAGTGGGTTCTTGATTAAGGTAGATTGTTATCTATTAAGCGATTACAAAGGCTGCGCACGTAGCAACTAATTATACATTTGTGTGCAATACAATTGTATCCGAATCAGAAAAAAGATCTCGTACGACAATCGATTATGATGAATCATCATGATATTGTATCTGACAAAATAATTAACAGTAATTCCCACTAAGAAACTCACAATACATGATAGCGTAAAACAGTATCAAATCAAAGTAGATTGTTTGACCCAATGTCACATTTTCAAATATAATAACATAGTCAGTGACGACAGTTTTATTTGCATTTGCAGTTCTCTCTTAATTTATTTTTAGTTTCTACCACAAATGCTTAATCTTCTTTTTGTTTTCCCCACAACCAAAATAATGCATATACTTAGCAATGTCCAGACCATTTTTAGCACTTGCGGGCCACAAAAAGGCGCGCATTTTCTTCCATTAGTCGCTGCGCTGCGAAACCGCACGAGTGGAAGGGGAGGCGATCTGGAAAAGAGGCACTTAGGAGAATGGGCGCGGAGGTGCAGAAGTCTCGGGCAAAAAGAGCGCCGCGAGGCGCAAGTCCAGGACCTCTTCCCTCTAGAAGCAAAACAAGCAGTTACGAATGGGGGCCCATCCAAGGGAGAGAACCGCTCCGGAAATTTTGTGTAACATATTCGAAAAAAGTCGTAATCGTTATTTTTATATTAAGGGTGTGAAATGTTTGTTTTTTGCTCTATTGAGATTGAGAATTATTTCCGAGAACGATAGTTTCCTGCAAGAAAAAAAAAATCGAGATCGATCAAAAAACAATTGTTTCGGTCACAAAATATAAAGATATTTTCTACGATCGTATAAATATGCTTCTATTACAAATTATGATTTGTTTCGTCTCTTCTCTTTATGGAATTATCGAAAGGAAGCCTCATCTTCGTTAACGAATTTATAATAGGAGGACGTAGTGTCGCAACGTTTGGAAGCCAAACATTCTTTCCCATGCAAGTTCCTATTCTGTAACTGGTATATCTTGGTTATAATTACTGAAGTCAAAAGGGATAATAGCGAAACTGAAATTGACACTTCACAGAAATTGCTCGAAACTGAGAACGCTGCAGAATCTCATTTATAACCCAAAAAGTGTATACATTTTTTAAAAAATATATAAAGTAGGTATAAAAAACTTGTTGTAAGTTGAAATTTAGTGTAAAACTAAGTGAGTTGTTAATATTACTGAATATGTTTTGCGAGAAATTTTAATGAAAAAGCAAAAAATGTCGCTAATCAAAAATGTCCATTACTATCACTCTAAGAAGTAGACCAATGCGTTTCTTTGTCAGAACGTCTGAGAGGTAGATATTAAATAGTACAGGAGAGAGGCAGTATCCTTGAGGTACTCCTGCTTTACTAGGAACGTTTTTGTTCGTACGTTATTTATGTTATTTTGATATGTTGATAAATGTATAATATAATTTTTTATAAAAATAACTGTCTTTGATGGTTGTATCTGAGACATACTTTAAAGTTGTAATTGAGTTCAAGATGACTATTGCGATGTTCACATGTATAGAGATTATTTTTGTAATAGGTTAAGATGACATTTGATATGTCTAAATCATATTCTGAAAAAAAGACTAGTTGCAACAATTATTCTATTGTAATGAATGTTTTTCAGTAAACATGGAGCCCCACCACGATATTGTGATTGTGCCAACAGCGCCTAAACCCGGGCCTGCGCAAGCGCCGGCACCACGACGCCCAGAGCGCGCAGACTTCCACGTACGAACGGGCGAGCAGTGTAACGACCCTGTTTCGCATTCCTGCGACGGAATCTCGCTCTTCTGCTGTTCCGGATGGGGCCTTTTCTGCGATTTCCCTACCCGCTCTGAAGCCTCCAGGCTGCTGCCGGCCAGTTTGGAAGTTCAATACACCCGTCGGCTAGTGTAGTCCGGATCCAACTAGTGGGAATATTTTTGGAACAATTTTGAGCACAGCCGCCAAAGAATATACTTTTTTGCGGGAACCGCGGTTCCATTTCATCACATGCCCATCTCATGCTTTAATGAAAGGATACATTACACATATTCTGAAACCTGAAGCATCAAGGTTTTCGTGACATTTGTTTTAATTAAGGCTGTTTTCTCATAGAAAAAAACGGCAGCGACATTCTTTTGGTGGTAACTCTCAGTTTAATTTAATAAGAAAAAATAAATTAAAAGAGTGAATGTCTCAGATAGTAGAACTAGTTACCGAGCTGATTCTGACTTTGTCCGAAGGATCACGATTAGAAATCCTGTTTCGGGCAAGAACATTTGCTAATTCTGTTGTGCGTGCCTTGTGTGGTGTTGACCTTACAATCATAAATCAAGAAATGTATCTCTATTTTTTGTGTTTATGGGGCACATTTCGTCGGAAGAGTTAAGAGTAATTGACTTTAGCTGAAGAAAGAAGACCATAATTGATTTATGTTTTAAAAGTGTGTTTGTTCAACTGAAATAATTTGAAAAATTCTGTAATAAATATTGATACTCTTGAAGCCCTCACCCTTGCGTAAAGTCATTTTCCTGATTAACTTGGACTTTAATGCAATGCATTTAGATAAAGATAATCTGCAGCGTGCTATCGCAGAAGTTTTGATTAAAATTTCAATCTTGTGGAAGGAAAGGTATGGATTATTATTTGGAGGAGGCTTGATTTGAAAATGCCCTAGTTGGAAAAGTATGACTAATAATAACAAAAATCTTCAATCCCAGTTAAAACATTACAAGACTATGAGTAAAAATATTCAGTATTAAAATAACAGATTAATTTTAATAATGAGTAAAATACGAAAGCTTTCCAAACAAGAAAAATATTCTCAAATTGACAATGTTTCTTTATGTTTCAATACAACGTAGTGTTTCAGTCACTAGTACTGACAAAAATCCCGGCACTAACAGAACAAAAGTTGGAAAAAATTCTAAACAGTATTGGATATGACATTTTTATTAAATCAATAAGTCACAAAGATGTTTAATAATTTTGATGGTTGAAACATTACAACATCAGTCTTGTTGACATAGTAAATAAATAATACCACTTATTACACAAGAAATTGTGATATTCGTAAAAAAATTATCATTATTATATGAAACGGCATATCATTTTTAATAAACAAACCCGTTATGACGGAGAGATGCTATGAAGAACAATGTGGTGGATCACAACGAACATGATATCCTTCTTTTCTTACTTTTTGTAGTGTTGATATTGCTTCAGAAATAAAAGCATTTTGATTATGTATTACTACCATTTAACTTTCTTCTTAAAAGAAATCGACTAGCATTTAATATTTCTAAGGAAGCGTCACAATGTATTTTGTATTTTTTCTGTCCCATACCATCATTGGATGAGTTTTCAAAAAATAATCAGACCAGTATCGCGGTCAATGGATTCATTTATATTTCATTAGTTTCTGAATTTCATTAACGGATATCATGTCTTCCCAAATGTTGTCAATTGAACGTCAAAAAATAAATTTAAAATGAAAATATGAATCATTTAATACACAAATATCTACGCCTTAGGCTGCAGCCTAGTCTCTAAATATTACTCTTCTAGAAGCTGAAAACTTGTTATTCTAAGTTTTATTTCTTCTCCCAACAACCTGGCTCTGGAGCTGACACTGCCAGCGTTCAAACAGAAGTACACTCGTCCGCATATTCAGGGAAACGCACGAACCAGATGCCTCTTCCCCAACCCGCCATCTCCCACATGAATATGCACGGCGGGGTGGGGGTGGGGGGCGCCACGGGAGGACAAGGGCCCCGTCCTCAGAGCGAGACCCTCGCGGCGCCTGCAGTGCGCGGTGCGGCCAGTGGGCCAAATGACTCCGTACAAGAGGGAGGGAGTTGCTCCCGGACACGTAAACTAATAAGGTCATTAGTTCCGAAAGTGTAGTACGGGTTGTATCCTGGGAAGAGGCGGCGGTCCTATCCCGCTGGAACATGAGACGCGGGAATTATCCCCCTAAAGGTATCGCCTCTGCAAAACACCTTCCTGCAGTGGAACAAGCTCTAAGCTCCCAAAATATGTCGAAGTGAAGTGCACGTAAATATAAGTTTGTGTATGTGTAAAATATGAGGAAGAAACAAGGATGAGGAACAAAAGATTGCGGACGGTTCGAAGTCCGTTTGTTAGGATACTGATTCAACATTCGCACGATATTGATCATAGAAATAAAATAATAATAATAATAATAATAATAATAATAATAATAATAATAATAATTACACGAAGTAAAATGGATATTAATTAATATTCAGAAGGCTCGTCTTTATTATCGACATTTGCTTTCATTGTAAACGATGAGGGATCTCCTGAAAGGATTTACAAGGTATTCACAGAATAAAATATACGAATTGGACACGTGCGAACTTTTGGGAATTGGTATAGATTTGTTTTAAAAGAGAAAATAGCTTCAAAATGGAAGTCAACTTTGAATGATCAGCCGCTGAACTGTTCAGTAGAGCATTGTAGCCTCGGTAATGCGTGAGAACATACTAATTTTGTGAAGCGTTAAGACGAAACTGCACAGAAAATCAAATGGTCCCTTTAATTTTATTATAGAAGATTATTTCTGTCTCCCTGCCTTCAATATATTGTTACATTGATTTCTAATTCTTCTTGTTCTGACTACTCATGATACGGAGTGCAAAAACCCTAAAGAGCTAAATGTTCAAAAATATAACAGAAGATACAAAAAAGTATAATTTTTATGTTATGGCATAACGAACATTACTCGTGTTCATTTTAGAACCTAGTTGTACCTGTAATTTCTGGGTTACGTACAATGTTAACGTGTGACGCTGTTTATCGTGTGATACGTGGTATGTGCTTCTGCGCTTTACCTTCTTTCATAACACTGGTCTACAAAAAACATTTTTCTGACAGATAATTTGCCTCTGAATTCAGATCTAATTTCAAAATTTCTGTATCGGCTCCAGTTTTCATGTGATGATGGTTTTTGTAGTCGTAATGTTGCGTATATCTTGTATTATTGCCTTTTGTATTATTTGTAACTGGCAAACTTTTTAGTTCTAACAACAACATATCAACATGAGTACAGTAACGAATACAACAACATAACCATTAAGATAAGTGAAGAGGAAATTTGAAATATTTCACAGAAGCCTTGAAATTTTGGATCAGTATGAATATCTTCTCTGTCTTCTGAATGTTCGCCTCTATAGTATTCATCTTCATTTACTGTCACGTTCTCAGGATGTAGTGTAGCGTGTACCGGCAATTCTTGACTGTGACATACACGCCACATAGTAGATGGTAAATTAGGACACTGCATATCTTTTTTCAGTTTTGGAGATGATTCCAGCTATTTGTGTCAATCAGAAGTAACAGTCTGTTGTGTGCTCCGTTTGTTCTCCCCAAATCGTGGATACGGCAAAGGGCATGTGTCGTGAACCTTTCAACCCCCATGACAGGAGTGTAACACATGACACCTCGTACACGAGAGGCCCATTTCTTGTCCTGGTTGCCTTTCTTACACCCGAAATAAAGATCATAACACTTTCTTCAGAGGATTAAGGTTTGGTTTTTTCGATTTCAGAGTTGATTCTAAACAGACATAACATAACATATTTGGGCTATTTTCACAGTTATGACGCATTTATTCTTCTGCATTAATACAAAGCACAAATCTTCACGAACCTAGAACAACAAGCCGTCACATCAAAGCCGCTATTCACGCTGCCAAACCTCTCAATGCCAGGACGCAATTCGCAACACAATTCTATCTTTTTGACTATGACATATTAACAATGTTGCCAAATGTTTTTCATCTTGTAACGGTGAATTTTCATTATATATTTTTCGATTTTTCTGTAACAAATACATCTGCAGCATTATTAAATGAAGCTAAAGCAAAATAACCAATATGCATCGTTTTCAAGCATTTCCATCAACAGGGAGTAGCGTGTTAGAAGAAAACTGATCCCGATAGGCAAAAGATGATTTAATATTCGAATTCAGTGCCCAAGTCTTAAGTAAGAACACCATTCATATTCTTTGTTATAAAAGTGCTGTTGACCTGTGTAATCTTGGAACGTCTATTTGTTTCCTCTAAAATCTGTTTTAGGCAACACTGTGGAGTAATTCCTTACCCAGCAGCAGCATATTTACGAGGTTTGCTACAATAGTTTCTCACCTAAGAAAACCGTCGTCGTCAAAGACGTTTCCAGCTGAAGACTAGTATCCTCTTACATCTCAAAGGGGTGTGTCTTGGACCAAAAGGTAGATCATAAACACATGCAAGATTATCGCAAATCGGATGAAAAGAATCGACCCAACACAGACGAAAACCAAGAATAAATATTATGCCGAGAACGTGTTTCAAGCTCTCATGTTTTCGCACTTTACGGTGAGTCAAAATGATCACTTTGACTCACCGTAATCAGTCGGCTAGAGTCTTAAGTTTCGTCATTTTTCGTTTGTAATAAACACCATCTCGTAAACCATTCATTATCCCATCTTTATCTTGAAAACACCGTGTCTTTGTAATATTTTTTCCATTTCCTTCCATTTGGACTTTATACATAGACGCACAAACGTTGAATTTATACAAATTATTTCGATTGCAGATGAAATATCATTTCCCTGCATCTGAAACAATACTATATTTCCACATTAATGAACTCGTTTAGTCAGGAGCGCGCTCGGGGCCCTTCGGGCCCAGTGTGCGCCGCCTGCATTCCAGATCGCGCCCCGCGCGCCGCATTCCCGGCCGCCGCCCAGAGGAGTAGGCCGCGCAGCCAACTTCTAGAAAGCGCCCGCGGCTGTGGACCGGCGCGCGCGGCGCGGGGGGAATCGCGAGGATCGCGTGCGCCGCCGAGGATGCGACGCTCGCCACGTCCCACCACCCCCCACCACCACCCCACCCCCCAGGGGCCGCGGGATGAACGCGCCCCCCGCCCCGGGGGCGATTCTGCCCGTCGATTCATTGATTTCTTGCTTCACTGATTAGCGTTTCTGGTTCCGTCAACTGGTACGGAGGTAGGCTCCCGTGGCCGGAGTCAGTACTTACTTGTCTATCCGGGAGACACCGCGTCCAGAGCAGAGGTGCTAGCAATAACTACGCCCTGATGAAGGTCGCAGAATGGCGACCAAAACGTTGGCACCTGTGCCCTGGACGCGGCGTCTCCCGGATAGACAAGTAAGAACTGATACGGTATTTAGTCTTGTAAGTGTAGTAAATGTTATAGCGCGAGGTGGCTGACATTTTCCCCGCTGGTTGGCTAGAACCGGCGCCAACATGCACGTCTGTTTGCGAGGTTTTCCTCCTCCAGGTATCTTTCACTAGAGGAGCACCACCACAACCGCGATGACCTCTAAACTCCCAACTGATCTCCCGAAGTGTGAGGTAGTGTAGTGCATATAAGTGAAATATTTGTTAGTAAGCAGTGGGGATAGGATATGGAAGAGGATGGGAAGATCGCATGCGGTCTGTGTCTCGTTTGTTAGTAAACTACTTAAGCATTTCCTATAGTTGCCCGGTCAGAAGCACTGCAGTAACATCTGTTGATGCCCTGAGCTACATAAGCCGGTCTACCGTTCCATATATTAATACAAACAAATAAATGAAGGGTGAGTGAGAAATGGTCGTAAGTAAGGCCCCAATTCTTGGTTTTTAACCCATTTTGTTCCTCTCTTCTCAATGCCTTAATTTTAATAGACACGTCCATTTCTGAGCCAAAATACGTAAATCCTGTAGATCCTACAAACTTAAAATAAGTTAAAATCATAAGAATACTCAAGCGATATTTCTTAAAAATCAATGCATACGAGTAGCTCGTTGAAGAGAACTCATTTCCGTTGATTGCAAGTTTTTAGTGGCCATGACTCAGCATCCAACGTTGCTGACTTTATTCTTACTAATTATATTAATACTACTTTCCTGATAAAATTAGAAGGTGATGTCTTCTACTAAATGAAGCGATGAACTTAATTAACTTTAAGGAACTAATTAATTTTAATGTTCTCGAAAATTTTCTACAGAAATTCGGCGCGATTCTGGTTATTCAGAGATGAAAGATACAAATGGAGTCCGTTCTCGGAAGAAATATCTGCAGAATTATCGTGGACACCGAGATCAGTGATATTAGTGTAGTACAATCGATTTCATAATGCATTAAGCGAACCGTTTCTCGTTTCAAGTGTGCGTCGAGACAATAGGAAGTCCTTCACATTAGATAACGTACGATTATACATGGTTGTCCATTTCAATAGAGCGTCTTAAAATTAATTTTTGTTTTGGATGCTAATTTGTAAGGCAATTCTTAAGATAAAACATCGTTTTGTGTTTTTTAATATCTTTGTGTGTTTTTTAATATCTTTGCTGAATTTCTAAAGTAAAAATATTGAATAAAAAAGTAATTTAAATGTTATTTATTGCAATTATTATTCAGGCTGATAATAACATGATTACAAAAAAATATCAAAACCTAAAATTGGCTAAATCGACTTTTCAAAAGGCCCAGAAATCCTAAAACTCCGAGCCCTAGTCATGACAAACAATTTTGAGTTTTCCCAGTTATTGAAACCATGCTTTCTTCAGAGAGTAACATTAAACGAACCGCATCACGAAATCGATGAGTATAGCTTACGTTTATTATCTCCGACTGAGCCTTTCAAATGTCAAAGATTCTGATTACCAAGGTAAGTGGTCATAACAGATAAAATTGACAGTTTACACAATTACATGAATATTACTTCAAACTACAACGAATTATTATTTTGTTATAATTCTCGTACAAAGTGAAAAACGTACCTTTTCAAATTCTTTACTTTTCGAGCCATGCTACTCGGAGAACGCTTTCTTTTATACGGATTTTATATAATATTATCTTAACCCAAATTGTTCGTAAATCCAAAATATTACCATGTGTATTTAGTCTTTTTACGACGTAAGTGCTCAGAATATGATGTAAATATTGTTAAGCTTGTGTTCGTTACAATAAGTAAATACGAGTATATACTACTTATTCTTACCTATAATATATACTACCACCTCAGGCATTTTATGAGTCTTTAAAGGATTTTCGACACTAGCAGAAGTTCAGCAGTCAGGAACGGAATTCTAGGGGTCGGCTGCTAGCGAATACTGCAGGCGAATGCCAGAGCAGTACCCTAACATACGGGCCTTAGACCGCACGCGAAATTTCTTTCCTCTTCCTGGTCCTAACCTCACTTCTTACTTATGTATTATACTTATATTCACTACACTCTCATCCATGTGCGGAGACTGGTCGAAAGCTTAGAGCTTGTCCCGTCTGGGGCGGTGTGCCAACTGGTGGGAAATACCTGGATAGGGAAGGATAGGTCGGCTCCGGATCTCACTCTCCAGGGGGGGAGAAAACCGCCGCTCTCCGTGATACATACACCATCCTTACCGGACACATAATAACCAATCAATAAATCAATCATTCAATGGCTATTTAATTGCATCTTCCCAGACAAATATCTAAATTTGACTTGGTTTCGAGTTTACTCTTTTAAGACTTAAATAAATAAAAGAACTAATACAGCTCTTGAGAAATGACTATTTAAAAACTTTGCATAAGAGATAGGTATTTTCATGTGTTGTATTTTGTACCTCTAAATTAACTTCAAGGTGCCCAGTTAAGTACTTAAGATAAATTGAAAGTTTGGTATTGATACTAAACAAATTGAGGATGTATGTCATTATTTAAGTAGACACCTGCCCAAAGTCAATAATTAAAATTTTTCGGTACCTTACATGTTTCTAGAGGCCAAAAGATAGCTGTCGACCCAAACATAATTGTGGATATGTAGTAATTGATGGGTTCATTTCTGGATTATTATTATTGTTTGGAAATATTATTTCTGAAGTATTCAAAACAAGAAGAGAATGCCTCTTTTATTTAACGTTAACGACTACTTTTGTACATTTACTGTGTAATATTTAAATTAATTGGTAAAAGTAATCACCTTGTTCATTATTTGTGGTTGTATAATGAAATAGAAGCGACTTCCTCATTTGATACACAAAAGAAAAATCTACATTAAATATAAATTAACATTTTTCACATTCAATAAAAAACCTTTTTTCTATTACACAAGTCCATCATTTTATAACAAACGGATTGAACGAATTTTTGCCACAAATAGGAAATTATGTGAAATGCCTGAAATATATAATTACGGCATTTAAATATTTTTTTAATATCCCCATCAGTGTACGACACTCTTAATTGTTTAGAAATTCTCTTCTGCTGAGCGAAATAAATTACTTGTCGCCATGACATATCATATTGCTTGTCACATCATGACTCATCACTAAATGAAATTTCCATGTTTTGTTGATTCCCCGCTACCACTCATCCTGTCCGTGTACGTTTCGTGTAACTTTTCTATTTCCGCCTACTTTGTTTAATTGCAATATTCTTGGCGAATGTTGTGTATTTATTGTAAGCATCGCTTGTCGTTTGATCATATCAGTAAACTTCATATGCGCGTGGCTTGAACCTGTATATTCACCAGGAAATATAACCAGAAGGTAAAACTTACTGGAAAAATTAAGAGCTGTTTTTTGTATTACTCTTATTCTGAGTGAATATATGTGGGTCATTCAATATTTAAAAACACAAACATTTTTAGTGAAGGAAACAGTGAATACACGTAATTGAAGCTTTTGTATGTGTTAGTTGTATGTTGTATGTAGTATGTGTAGCCTTGCGAAAAGTATTATTTAGTTGCTACATTTTTTTATAATATATAACATAACTTCTAAAGACTGATATTCGATGGCGCGCTCATTCAAAGGAAGTACTTTTGAAGAAAAGTCTACAGTTCTTCAAAAGACCCTGCGTTCTTTTATAAGTTTTTTTTACTTTTGGGAAGAGTACACCCGCCAGAACTTTTATTTTGGAAAACAAGAAGACTGCGGTTGCATTAACCTCTGCGAACGTCAGTGACGAGCATTGAAATGAACATCAAGCATCAGTGACAACTTCGGTATTATAATCTTGTATTGATTCACATATCCGAGAAGATCGACAACTTATAGTTGAACAAATTGATGAAAAATGTCGAGTAAGTATTGTCACAATTTATTCCATTATTCAGAATAGAATGAGTTACTGTAAGACTTGGACAAGGTAGGTTTCAATAGAGCCTTATTGACACCAAGTTCAAAACTATTTTCCATTTTGGATGTGACGGATTTTTGGACGTGATTTTTAACATACAATGAACCTTGGATACACTATTTTGAACAGGATTCCAAGCGTTGGAGGCAGCGAAAACATCTAGAATTGCCTATGTCCGTAATAGAAATGTCCGTAAGAAATACAAAACGCAATCATCCGTTGGTCAGCAATATTTACCGCATATTAGCGTTATCATGGTCCGTTTTTCTGTAGCTGTTTGGAGTAGTACTATCAACATCATATACTACTCAAAGAAGATTGAGAACAAACTGAATCCTGAACTGATCAGGCAATGTCAGGAAAGGTAGAGAGGCTTGCTACTTTTCAAGAGAATGCTCAATCTCATACCGCAATTGACGCTGGAAATATACCCCAAAGTAGATTGGGAGTTCATATCCTTAGAGCCCTGATAATATCCCTTCAGATTTTTATATGTTTGGTCTGATCAAAGAATCTTTACGTGACATTAAGTTCAACGAGAACGATAGGGCGAAGAAAAATTGCTTGGAGATCAAAGTAAAGAACTCCTCATTGAAAGGGTAAAGACGCATAAGAAGATAGGGAAGTGCAAAAACGTCGATAAGTATTACGTGGAAAATGTGAACAAACATTTATATCGAATTAATGAAAAAATTTTTCTGAAACTGTTTTTTCTGTTTAAGTATTGAATGACCTTTCATATTCACAACATGTCCAAAGTTTAGTGAAATTCGTGTCACATTTAGTAATAGAAATGCCAAGGGCTCATAGAAAATATTGACGATATTTTTTTCTGAACTTCGCTCTAAAACTTTTTACTTCAAAATTACGTAAAATGATGTGCTACAGACTTTCTACGTAATCGTAAAGGTTAGTTTCATTTCATGCTCTTTTCATGTTATTGTTAAAGTGAGTTGTGACTTTCTTGTGAAATATTCCATTATTCTAATTTCCTTCACCGATTCGTTTTACGTCCCAATTCAAAAAGGCAACATATATGAAAGGAGTTCTCCATCGACGATTCTAGGAACACAGGTCAATCGTGCCCGGTGATTGAGTAGCAAACCGGACTGACCGGAAGGCCCAGTAACATTGTCATTTTGAGATAGCCTAACCAACTGCTGTGTTGAAGGAATCGGGCTATTGATAGTGTCACATTGCAGGATAAGGAACAGGAGGATACAGTAATGGCTCGGTCGATTCAGGAAACTACAGTTAGATCTTAGAAACCGTGGTGTACGTTCGGAAAGACGAAGATTTTCTGTGTCACTGAAGCTACGAGTGTGCGTGTCAAGATGAGTGATATCTTCACTTTCACAATGTTAAGAGTTTCTGGGAGTCAGATTAATTATTTATTATCTAAATTATTCATTCACTGGACGAAGATTTTCCACATTTCTGTGAAACGATTGTAAGCACATTATAAATCTAATTCTACTAAAAAATGTTCTCTCTTCTCATTATTTTTTTAGATCAACAGTTTATTTACTATTTGTCTCTTACATGAACATTCCGTGAATTATTTATAAATAAATTTAACTTGAGTGAAGAGTTGTCCTGTGATAGCAGTTCTCAGATACAAATTGAATTTCTTAACTTAATCCAGTGGTTTATGCAATTTTGCATCTGCGACTGAGATGTACAGGGATCTCTACCTCACAGTTTACATTTTGCAATTACATCGGAATTATAGAATATTTGCTCTTTATATGGTAAATTCTGAGAGAGTCATGACTAGAAATTTTATTTCTCATTTGAATACAGTAATTGCCACCTGGTAAAATATTGTAATTGGGAATACCATATTTTTCTATAATTCTTCTTCCTTCGCCTACAGGTATTTATAAAAATGTACTAGCAACATACTGGGCATTGCCACAGGTGTTTTCATATTCAAACCTTGTGAAAAAGAAAAGTCTCCGTGTCTCTGTCTGATTTATGTGTCTCTGTCTCTTTCTCTCTCTCTCTCCCTCTCTCTCCGTGTTTTCTCATATCTATACCAGGCAAATGACGGAACATTATCCACCACGAGCGACGATCCCGCGTACCTCAATATTTCCTTCCATGTCTCTTCGTCTCCATTTACATACACTTGCACTTAAATTTCTACTTATACACATATCGAGAGGCCGACCGGGAGCTTGGAGCTGGGGTGGCGCCCCGCTGGTGGGAGACATCTGGGTGGGTGGGGAGAACCGGTAAGCTAACGTTTCGGTCGGCGGCGCCATCCAGTGAGAAAGAACACCACCATCAACTATTACCGTATTTTTACTTCTTCACCCTTAGGAAGGTACTTTGTTAGAAGAGAAAACCATTATTACTTTTTCGTCCTTGCGAAGGAAGAACGAAGAGAAATGATATGTAATCATGCACCGCAAAATGGCGAATTTTCATATTGATAACGAAACTGGTAACGAAAAATTGGATAAACACAGTTGCTAAGTATAGAAACATCTCCTCTAATAAGTGGTGTAGCGATAATCCATGTTTTGTGGGTCCTTGATATCGAAAACCGGCGATTGTTTGTCCGTCTGTCCATCTGTGGCCAACACTAGCGCCTAAACCGTTCAGCCGATTTTCTCCAAAAGTAATATTCCCTGTGCAATCTGAATTATCGCGAGACTTTAGGAGTTTGAAACAGATTTTTTTATTTTTGAGGCTACTTGATATGAAGGAAGCATTTACGATTTAAGCGTTGGCTCGAGGTGGATTCATACTGCGGGTCTGTGGCCTAGTCGTATCAGTGACGGCAAGTTGGCTCTGAGGATCTAATTTCGGGCCTCACAGAAAAAAAACAACTTTTTGCTGGATTTGCATGATTATGTAGTAGTACAATATAGCGGATCAGAAACCCACTAGTTTCACTAGTAGAAACCCTCAAAACACCACTAGTTTCACATCCATCGCGAGGTCACTTGTGAATATACGAGTGTGGATGTTACATTGACACAATATGTTTCTTACGCGTGTCTTCTTTTGTTTTGTAATGACAAGTCGCGATGACGCATGTTTCATTTACTATCATTTTCAAAACTGTTTTCATTAAATATGATAATACATATTGAAAACTAATACAAAGAATTACCTTTACTCATATCTTTGAATCAAAACTTTAAAATGTTGATAAAGTTCTTGCCTATGTATTAATACATGAATGCCAACTAACATTTTACAAATCATCGTGAAACTCAGCAATAGACAAATATTCGTAATTAGTTTTCGTTTTACGGCCATATGTTCTGGGTATTTTCTTACTTGAATCACTTTAGTGCAGGGTCCATTGCATATTCCTGCCATTAAGTCGCAAAATGATCCTCTCTTTACGAGTACTAGCGGAAATTAAAAACTTCGTACATGAGACCTTTTCCCAGCGGATGCACAACTTAGCGGATGCATAACTTGCATACATGCGTTACATCTCATCTCTCTCCTCTCTCTTTCTCTCTCCTAACCTATTTGAAAGCCGAGAGAGTTCGTCCACTTTTCGAATGCACTCCATATTATTTACCTGTACTTCCTAGTTACAATATCCTGCGAGGTTTCTCAGAATGATGAAATACTCGAGACCGCGCCACGCGCCGCCGCGGCCCTGCCTGGAAAGTAAGACGTCGGCGCGCAAAAAGCCCCGAACGCTTCTTCTTTGGCGCGGCCAGGGGGAGGGGGCGAGGCGTCTCACGTGATGCACGAGTAAGACGAGCGCCGATGCGCGCATGTGTGATCTCCTCGGGTGGCACTGCCCTCTGCGTCACGCCGCACTCTAATTAACCCACTACCCGCGATTTCACTTCTGGCGACCGCGGACGACGCTGCATATTAAGTACACGGCGGGACGCGAGGCGGCAGCGGAGTCTATGTCGCTTCCCTTCGACCAGACTCTTCCCCGCGGTACTCTGTCTAGCACGGTTACTCATTTGAAGAAGTCTCTTTCCTCTTAGAGGGAGATTACTGTAAGAAGGGACTGTTTTGACAGCTACTGTTCGACCACTGACGGCAATATAACTGCTGGATACGTCCACGCACTAATATCGTCAGTGCGTCCATTTACAGTTAGCTAATTTGTAATTTGATTCATCTCTTGCAATGCCATTACTCTGCATGACCTTCATTCATTTTCCGACCTGTCGAAGTAGTCCCGCAATTAGAATGTGTGAATAGCATCTTCAATTCATATTCATTATTATTATTATTATTATTATTATTATTATTATTACATTGTATCAAACGACGTACGCCTTACACGATGGTCCCAGGGCTGATAATGAAACCTTATATAATCAGGCGTATCATTGGAGGCTATTAATTACAAAAGTATCATCCTGTGACTGCACTTGGAGTAGAGTAGCCAAGACACTTTGAGATAATGCTCACGAAACAATATACTAATTGTGGAAGAATACTGAATTATTCCAAATTTCTCGTAAGCGTTACCGGCAGTGGGGTATGCTGCTTGCGAAGACGGACATGGGGTTGCAGGAAAAGCCACGATGCTATGTGGCCACAAATACCACGAAAGCCGAAGTATCCTTACCCTAGGTCGTGCTTACTACCCATGTGCGTGCTGACCAAGCATGCTGTTTGCATTCGCGACCGCTCGCTCTGTCAACCGACCTGAATCATCACGTCTGTGTGGAGAATATATAGCGCTGAACCCGTCACATTCCACTTCATACGCCTCCTTTTACTTTGTTGCACCTACAAATAAAATAAGATAATGTAAACAATTTTTTTCTTAAAACCGCACACAATTTGGTTCTTTAAATGTTTTTCTCGTATTCTCTGAACAATTTGAAAATGTCGCAGGGGTTTCATGTAAAGTACCAGCAAAAATTAAATATCTTAATGATCCGTGGAACTGGACGCCATCTCGTAGTCCTGGGATGTTCATCAAAACAAATCAAATTTGAACTCAAAAGCTTCTACTTTCACTGAGTTATCCATGACACATTCTGACAGACGTTTTTCCATCAACTCGGTTTCAAGGACCAAGAAAACATGGATTCTGGCTACACCACGTGCTAGAGGAAGTAAATTACTTTATAAAAGATAGAGAATTTATCCAGTTTTCGTTACCAGGGTACGACAATAAGCGTTTTTCTATGTAAAATTCGCCGTTTTCCGCCGCACGATTATAATACTTTAACCTCCAACTAAGTAAATGGAGAAAGTAATAAAGGTCAATGCGACGTAAAAATGTTTGAAAAGCTTCTATGGGGGTAGGTCATTAACAACAGAATTTGATAATCAAGTGTTTTAAATATTCTTAACATAATTTATTTTTCTTTGTTCGAAAAAGCTATACATTTTAATTTTGCTAATAACAATGTAGGTAAAAATTACATTAACAACATACCAAGACGTTTTTTACATTAAAGATGTGCACCTTAGCGACCTCTTTCTCCTAGCGATATAACTACACATTGAACTCGAGCTATGAACGTCTGTCTTTCACTTAACGGCCCAACCAGCTGACTTTTCTGTTCTCGCCTCATTACATATATCCATAGAGATAGCTGCATCGCGTTACTGTGCACCGTCCGGTGCCTTGTCATCCATAAACGTCAGATAAAAGTGCTTGGAAAAATGCCAGAAACAGCTCTCTACGACACCTGTGCGTAAGAGTACGCTGTAGGTGCATGATGAACATGGGGAGAGAGGAGAGAGAGAGAGGAGAGAGAGAGAGAGAGAGAGAGAGAGAGGAGAGAGAGAGAAGAGAGGAGAGAGAGAGAGAGAGAGAGAGAGAGAGAGAGGAGAGAGAGAGAGAGAGAGAGAGAGAGAAGAAATGGGATTACGTTCGGAAACATCGAGTGTCTTCAGCGTTTTCTTGAGGGGCGCTAAGGGAGGAATGGCCTCCTCACGTATGCTCTTCTTCTAAATGTCATTAATAGACATCGGGTGTTAAAGCACTAAAAACTTACGTTTTAGATGCCTAAAAAGGACCTAAAATGTTCTTAAATAAAAACAAAAAAGTCATTATAACTGAGAATGGTAGGAAAAAAGAACTAATAAAAGCACTAAAAAAGCACTGCATTTGCACCTAAAATTACCCAATAACTAATAACATGAGAGGATATTAATAAGTCGTTAGTGAGTGAGTGACTTTGGCATCTTCACACGACTGAGCTCAGTTTCTACACACGACCTGGTGAAGTACGTCGCGGGGTGCACAACTCAGACAATTGCTGGCAGAATGAAGACGCACCTCACGCCCTGCAAGGTCCTAATGATCGAGCTACACTGCGCACTTCCCAGAAGAACATCTTGCACGGAAAGATTTCAATGACGGAAGTCGGAATCATCGCCATGTCCTCTGAGACACGAGTGTTTCCATTACGTCGCAAATCTGTGCTCAGCGCGCACCTACGCGCCCACCGCGCAATTTTGTTTAAATGTTCCTCAGCTTGTTGGAGGGATCTAGGATAATTATTATTTTTTAAATTATTTTAATACTCGATAAAAATAGACGTACTTCGGCTTTCTTTTTGTAGAGGGTTCATAACATCCAAAATTTCGATTTAATGTCTCAGACTATCCTAACATCTTAATGTATAATATTTCGAATATCACACACAGTTTCTATCCTACTTATTCAATGAAGTCTCGTTCAAATAAAATAATTAATCATCTTGCAGATCTAAATTTGCCTATAGTCTACGCACATAAATGACAGCCCTGAATATGCAGTATTTTTATGCCTTTTTTGCCACAAAATTCTCGCAGCTAAACATAAGTAGTACACGTGTTTGCATTACCTGAATTCCTTTACCTTTCTACCTCCTGAGTTGACGCTTATCAAAATAATATTGAGCTCAGTGCCGGGGTCATCCACTGTGACCTAATGAATTTGTTTACAGTGTTCTATGAGAGGTATGGGGAATTGGATTTAGCTCGTTAGTCGGCAAAGCCCGGGCCCAAATTACGATGATGAAATAAGTGGTCAAGAAAGCTGGTTAGCGTTCATCAACGAAGGACAAAAAGAACTGAATCTACAAACGAGATATTCGAAATATGTATTGTGATTACAATCAAATCCACCAAGAAAATTTATTTTCAAAATTCACCTTCTGAAAGTGTGAATTAGGGATTTTGGATTTAATACAATCCGCAGTACATCTAACCTTTCCAGATTGCGGCGCAGTGGGGCGGTCAGGGCGGCAAGTGGGCGGGCTGGCTGACAAGGCCGGTTCGATCGGAGTATGAGAAAGAGTATTTAGTATTTCCGACCGTTTCAACGATTAAGATCATTAGTCCCGCCTGTGCAATGCATACTATATAAACTGGAAATGTGGCGGTGTTCATCTACCGCTGGAATACGAGATCCGGCGCCGCCCTGCACGCCGAATAGCGAGTTTTCCCCTCTAGGTTTTTCCCCAGCGGGTTATTACGCCAGCTGGGACATTTTCTATTCTCCTGACTGGTCTGCCGTCATATGTGGTAGTGTAGAGTGCCAGTACATGTATGTAAAGTGTATAGTGTATTCCAAAGGGTATGTGCGTAAGAGGATAGAGAGGGCAATAAACTATCAAACAATGTTTTCCTCTCAAAAGACAAAAGAAGTCAAAATACTCAGAGAAGCTATCGAATACAAAAGAATATTTGTTTACGTAGAAATATTTCCTTCTTCATAAGGAGGACGGCAAAGGCTAAAAAGACGGAAGAGATGCTTGAAAGCTCTCCAACGGCAGAAGAGGCGGAAAACTTCAATACCTCTCTTCTCTCAAAAACTTACAGAATATGATGGCTCATCAAAGCTTAGAGACAGGAAACCTCGAGAACAAATCCCTGGTCCTCAAAGTTGGGGATTGATATGTTGGAACTGCACCCCATTGCACAGAAAAAGACTAAATATGCACAAGTCTCAACCAATACGCCTCGGAACCATTCTAGTTTTTGACGACGACTTGGCTTTATGGAGGTATGGCTGCAGATATATGAATTTTGGACCTTGGAGTGTGCAAGTCATAGCCACAAAGGAATCCGAAGTGTTTAAAGAATTAGACAGGTTAAATTTAAATGTTTATGTCATATATGAAACTAAAAAGAAGGGAAAAGTTTGGAAAAGAATCAAAATTATGTGAGAATATACAGCGGAGTAAATAAAGATAACAGAGCAAAGAAAGGAGAATCTATTGGCATACGCAAATCTTTAAAACATCACATAAAAATGGGACGTTATTAATGGAAACCTACTACGACTCGACCTACGTCTGAAGGGGTACGATATGGTCATAATTGCAGCCTATGCGCCAACGGACAGTGCAACTGGTTCCGAAAAAATATACTTTTTTACTAACTTGGCGAACCTTACGGACAAAATTGGAAACAGAAAGAAATAAATTTAGTGGGCGACTTTAATTGTAAAGTAGGAAGACAATATAGAAGAAGTGTAATAGGGCAATTTGGAGAAGAGACAACGAACGGGAGTGGGAATAGATATGTGCCAGCAATATCAATTGAAGATATGGAATTTTTTCAGAACAAAATTGTCCTTAAATACACCTAGTCTCAGCCATCAAGGAAATTATACTCTAAAATTGGTTACATGCTTTATGTAATAAGAAGAATGTAGGGTACTCGTATATAGAAGTGCAGAGTTCGGATCTGACCACTTCCTTCTGCAAAATGTCATTTCCCCTTCCAAAGTGAAAAAGTCAAAGATCAAATAAGAGAGGGAGACTCTAGTAGAAAAGATACAGATATTAAGTATGAAGTGAATTTACTAGAAGACACATCAATTCTGTTCATATATACGTTCAGGCTAGGTGGGAAGTTGCAAAATGTGGATGAGTCCTCTCCGGAAGCAATGTGCAGAGATATAACAAAATAGTACATGAAGCGGCATACGGAAGTTTGGGTGTAATTGAAAGGAAGAAGAAGAGGACTGGGACCTATTGGTGGAGTGACAAATTTGCTGAAAGTGTACTGGAGAAGAAACATGCCTATCGAAAGTTGCTGACAACCCGTGATCTAGTATACAGAAAACCTTATACACGAATATGTAGAGAAGTAAAAAATAACATTATGGAAGCTAAAAATGATCTTGAGACCTAAAGTGGCACGAAATTTGTAACACCATTGGAAGCTCAAGATCACAGGAGGCTTGGAAAGTGTTGAAACAGTTGAGAACAAATGAAATGAGATATGGACATTCGCAGCTTAAAAGCCTAGACAGACGGGTAAACTATTATGAACAATTTCTACACGAACACCGTGTAGAATACCACGCTTTATATAGTTGAAGAATACATTGAGAATCATGTAGGAGATATATCACCAATAGAAGTTGAGAAAGTGGTGAAAAGTGGTCAAAAGTGGTAAAGCTCCTGGACCAAGTGGGATAAATATGGATCTAATAAAATCAGCTCCATTGGTATTGTCGGAACAGCTTTCGGAATTATATGATGCGTGCCTTAAGGGTCGAAGTCTTTAAAGTGGGTTACATCTCCAATAGATTTACAAAAGAAGATAAGGAGGAATACTCCAATTACCGAGGTATAACCGTCCTGACTTCCCTTGGTAAAATATACGGTAAAATTATTATAAGTTATATTATAATCAAATGAAATAAATGAAATGTAAGAACGGAGTGGCTTTTAAACATGTAGATACTGCATATATAATATATTTACCATCCGACAAGTTACGGATAAGCGTCTGGCACATAACCTTGACACACATCTATTATATATTGACTTGCAAAAAGCGAACAACAGTGTTCTCCATTCAAAATTGTGGATGGCCATGGAAAATCGACATATTAATAGCACGTATATTAAGGTCACTAGAGAGTTATATTCGGACAATATCGCTTATGTCTAAGTAAATGGCTAAGACAGGGTTGTTGCATAGCACCAACTCTGTTCAAAATATATTTAGGAGAAGTTCTAAAACACTGGAAGAAAAATGTGAAAGAATGGGAATAAAATTAAATGACGATATTCACTAAATTTTTTTGATGATTAAGTGATATATTCGCTAAGTATGAAGACGATGCACATTATATGTTAAAAAAATTAAATGAGGAATATGAAAAATGAGAATTGAAAATTAATTTCAAAAAGACAGAGTACATGGTGGTAGGAGGGGCAGGAAAGATTTACTAATGGAAGATAGCTCTGTTGTTATGTATTGTCGGACGTATAAGAATTTAGGAACAGTTTAAACAGACCAAGGGTGCAGTGAAGAAATTAATCATCGCATTCGGCAAGGAAAATCTGCTATTCGGCAATTACATTCAATAATATGGAATAAAAATATTGCTAGTAAAGTAAAAATTACATTTTATAAAGCAATTGTGGAAAGTACATCTCTGTGTGGTGCTGAGTTGTGGAAGATCTCAAAAAACAAAGATAAAAAGTTGAAGGCAAAAAATCAATGAAATCAAAGATCAATTGAATCAAAAATGAAAATATAAAGTGGCAAATGGCGGATACAATGGATAGAAGGAAGAAGGTTAAATTGGTACAGGCATCGTAGAAGAATTGCCGGAGGAAAGATGGCCTTTAAAAACTTGGATGGCCTTTAAAAACAGGTGCCAATGCACAGAAAGAGACGTAGACCAATGATGGTGATGCGGGACAGATGATGGTGGTGTGCGACAGACAAAGAAAGATCGTTATATCAAATAAGATGATTGGCAAGATAGAAGAAGATGGAAGATTGGGTACGAGAGACACCGCATATTTTCAGGAGAAGAAGAAGAAGATATATTTCGATAAAGACAATTTTGATCGGAATGGTAGGGACAGTAAGAGAGCCTAGAGAGACGGATGATCTTTTGTGGAATTTTCGGGGTTGTATCGTAAAATTTAATTTCTAAATTCCTCTACACCCTGTTCATTTAACATGTGGTAACATGCTTAAGATATAAGTTCACAGAAAGTAGATGTTTGTGTATTTTTGTAAAAACATTTAACTGAAATTTGCCACTTCCAATCATTGACTGAACTTAATATGCCAATTGATAATATCCGTAATAGCACTAGCAATTTTTTCTTTACATTAGGAGGAGTTTTCATTCTATCATTTCGAATATTTCAGAACAACAGAATCTTATTTACAGTTAACTGGTAAAAATCGCTTGACCTCGAACTGATTTAATTTCTGAATTCATAAATATTTTAATGGTCATGAATACTACAGTAAATATTATATAATGTTGGGAATGTAGTGCAATGATGTAAGTTTACCTGTAATGTGAATGAACTTTCAACAATCGTTAAACCGTGAAAGAGAGCTTCTAGTTGTTGTATACAATTTCTCGTAATTTCTATAGAACAATTAGCCTTGACATGAGAGAAATATTACATGCCACGACGTATTTTTACTGTTGTTTTGCGAATAATCATAACAAGTGATGAGGATAAGACAAATGCTCTAAGACTAAGATAATAGAAATCGTGGATCTACTTCTAATTGGAATAACGAACCATTTTCTGGGAACGTTCCCGTGGGAGCGATTTTGCTTTGTTTCTTTTACTCTTGTGAACCTTAACTGATCACACTTTTAATAGGTTCATTCAGGGAACCACTTCGAGAGTGTAACTAAACACATTTTACATCAAGTAACAAAAAATGGAAGATGGTTAGTATGGAGGCTCTTACTATTAGTATAATTGCCACAAAAATTATGTCTGTAGTTTACTCAAATTTACACTATATTCTTCCGACCTTTAAACAAGAATCACCTTTAGAATTCTTGGGCGCCTTTTTGCTCTTCTAGAAAGAAAAGCACCCACGGTTTCTTACATGCAAATCGAGGAGGTAAAAGTGCATCTCCGAGGCTCTAAGAATGCCCGATTCCCAAAAGTGCCCCGCAAAGAATGGCGGGGCAGTGCTGTATGGGAGGCAGCGCCCGTGTAGTCGCAGCGGAGAAAGTCCTGCAAGAACAGCGGTGCGGTTCCCCGCGGGGGTGCGAGGGAATATGAAACAGAAACAGCGCCGGTAAGGTTAATTGGCCCCAGGGAAAGCCGCAGGGTGACGCGCCCGAGAATCCGGGAGCCGGTGGACTCGCTGCGGTGGCAACGGAGGCGGACAAGGCCCGGCGCGGCGGCGCGCCGGGTCGCGAAGGCGGTGGTGCCGGCGACGGCTCTGGTGGAGGTGGCGGAGCGATAGTGTTGGTGGCGGCAGCTATAGCGATAGGATTGGGGGGGGGGCGACGGCTGTGTGACACTGCGGTAATACTGGTGGAAGTGATGCTAATGGTGGGGTCGGCGGTAGCTATTAAAACGCCAGCTGCCTTAGAGGGAGTTGACAGCAACAGAAACGGCAGCGGCGATGACTTGGCGGTGGCGCGGTTGCGGAAAAAGTCGCGGATGTGGAAGGGGTCGTTGCTGTCGTCATTGCCTCGGCTGTTATTATTGTTGGTAGTAGTAGTAGTAGTAGTAGTA
>BOPP01000009.1:10744468-10769769 GCA_017312745.1 Gryllus bimaculatus | reverse complement strand
AGAAATAGCAGCGACTCAGCCGGTGTTAGTAAATGACACATAATAATCTACAGGTTACGGAGACAAATTCTGTGCACATTCCTCTGATAAAAACCTGTGGATGACATTGCATTTAGCACTATGCAATTTAAAAATAAACCAGATTATTAACAAGTAACCAGATTATTCAACCAGATATTAACAAGTTCATTATTTTAAATTTGTTTGACTTTGGTATCACGAATGGATCGCGACATTTTTGTAGTAAAAATGATGAGGTTTTGTTGACCCAGTCAGAATGACAATAATTGGCCAGTTGGCCATCTAAATCGAGTTTTGTTGACCTTAATGAAACCCATTTATCTCCATACATTGTCTGTTAGTTAATAGTGAGCAGAATACATTACCCTTAAAGTGAAAATAAAACTTATTAAAAGGATAGTTTTATCTGTTGTGAAGTAACGCTAGATTAGAAGACCAGATAACTATATTGAGCGGATTCAATAAATTGCAAGCCACTTTGTATATTTTCAACATTTGCAATTGATAATTCACTGTGAAAATTGTATTATAGTGATCAGCAGTAACTTGAATAAACGCGCTGCCCAAAAAACAATGTTCCGGATATTATGCTCATACTTGTGAGGAACTGTTAACACTTGCTTGGAATCGATTGGGGAGTGATAATTTGCATGAAGACCCTCATTTCACATTCTCAGAAAGCTGTTCCAAAGACGCCGCGCAACTTTAACATAGGCGCGCGGTAGATGTCGATGAAATGTTGGAAATTAAAAAAAAAATGTAGTTGAAGATTATTGTTCTCTTACAGAATATGAAATTATTATGAATATAAGTTCCTCAGTCTTTTAGAAGACGGATGCTTCAAAACATTTGACTCGTACGATCTGATGTGAATTTAGCTAGAAACAAAATAAACTAGGGAAAAACTACCTATAAATAATAGAAAATGGGACATTAATTTCATTGGTCAAAATATAACCCTTTTACAGTAGTATTTAAATACCATTAGAAACCTTCTACCTGCATACTGAGACAGATATTTCAATGGTATTATTAATTAAAATAATATGGAATAGTGACTCAGTTCAAAAACATTGGTACCCCAGACCGAAAAAAAGAGTAATTCCTATATTTACAAAGAGAACATTGGGAATCCATATTGGACATGGACGTATTAATGCAAATAGTTGTGACGCACGATAAGTGACTCAAGTTTTCAATGGTTTACGAATCGTATTTCATTTATTATTTATTTATCATATTATATGTGTGTATCGTCATTGCAATAGACTAATAATGACGGCAAAGGCATGAAAACCCGTCCATCATTAATAATTTTATGTTGACTTAGGTGACATCTTTCATTTCATCCTAGCCTTCCGCCAAGAAGGCTGCTCACTCCCGGTTTTCGGTGAGTAGCCAGCGACCGCTCGCAGAATCCCAAGTACTGGAAAGGGGTTGGTGCTATTTGCCGAAAGACGAACGTTCGGTACTCGTCATACCCATCCCGTGTCGTTCTTCTGGACGCATCAAAGGAAACGATCATTCGCTTAGCACATTCGCTGTTCGGAATTGGGCGAGCAATAGCTAGCTATTCGCCGAATACCGAAAGTATGGAGCCGCCTTTAGGTGTTTTTTATGAATTAATTGACGGATTGATTAGTGATTCCGGACGAGATGGCGAGATCCGCGCAGACCTATGTCGGCTTGCGAGGATTTTCGCCAATGAGGTATCTCCCACCCCCCGTGGCACCGCCTCAGCCGGGACAAGTTCTAAACTCCAAACTGGTCTCCCGATAAATATGGTAGTGTGGTGCATGTGAGTGTAAGTGTGTGTGAATAAGTAGTGAGGATAGAACAAGAAAGAGGAAGGAAAGATCGCGCGCGGTCCCTGGTCCGTTTGTTAGTGTGTCCCTGCCCGTGTGTCCTTGCTCCGACACTCGCGTGATGTTGATCGAAGAAACTACGGATCAGGGAAGCCGACCGCTAGAATTCTCCTTCACACAGTGTCAAAAACCTCAGCACTGTTGACTCGAGAACCTCCCGGTCAGTTGCCCTGCAGTGATATCTGTTGTTGCTGTTCAATCCATTTCCCCCTAGATTAGCCGATATTCCCCAACGAGCAATTGTCTACCTCCAACGCCCCCACGCGCGTGTGCTACGTGCGCGCGTGGCCAAGTGCTCGGGGGCCTTGGTGCTTTTCGGGGAGCGGATGTCGGGGGCTCCTGGGCGAGCGCCGGGCGGCGTCGAAAGGAGGTGAAGTGGCTCCGCCCGGCCTCCCACCTGCGGGCTCGCCACGCGACGCGACACGACGCGAGGAGGCGCCCGCGAATCTGCGACACAGTGGGCCGAGTGAGGAAGCTCCGGGACATATTCAATTGGGGTTCGACGGGAGGGGCGGGGTAATAAAACACTCAAGTAATATAGGTGTAGAGTGGCGTCGTGGCGAAACGTTTCCGAAGACTTCGGGCCGGAGGAAAGTCCTTGTTCTCCTGGCGCAGGCGAGGATATGTGCCTGAGCTGTGACGCACTCGGGGAGAGGGGGTGTCTTCCTATGTGTCAGCATTGCACTATCTTGAGATTCGAACCACTGGTCCTTCTAACGCACGGCCTGGAATTTTGACACCTGACCTACCACAGCTCCCATGAAAAAAAGAAAGAAAAAAGGGCCTACCCATTTTCGCGGTGTCCTCTTTTATTCAGTTTTTATGCAATTTTTTTTTTAGTGATTTATGATTGCCAGTACATCATGACGGCGGAAGCGTAAAATGGCTGCGGTAGAGGAATTGATTTCTTTTTCGGGCAGTCCTCTTGGCACATTTCGGCCCAGTGCGTGTCGGTCGCCGAGGCGCGAAGGCGCGGCAAAAAGCTCGGGCGCGTTGAGAGCCCGCCACTTTCATCGCGGCGGGCGAGGCCCAATTTCGGCTATGGCCCTCGCCTCGGCTTTTTGGGCTTTCCTTTTTGCGGCTTTCACGCTTTCGGGTTGTCAGCCAATAATTATGCATGTCTCTATTGCGCAGAAATTTCTTGAGCATTGCTACGTTCTGGAGGAACTTCCTTAAAATGTGAATTGCGTCTAGTTTACTGAAAACTCGGTAATGTTGGCACGTAACATATTTTTATTTACCCTCACTCTTGTATTAGTCGACGGTCAGTTATTTTTCAACATTACTTTGGTATTTCAAAAAATATATTCTGATTACTATACATTATTTTTAAATTGAGGGGGGGGGGAAATGATTTAATATTACATTACGTGAATGTTCTAATAATGTAGAGGCTTTTTAAACCTAGATAATTACTTGGTTTTCAAAACAATTAAATAACTGGAGGACGTGTATGTGATAGGGAGAACGAATCAAGAGGGAGGATTATTTCATCCTGATCCGAAATAGTTAATTTATTTTCCAGAGAGAAGAATTTTTTACATCCACTTCATTGTCACTAGACTGGATCCTAGGACCTTAATATTTCCCATTAACTTTCCTCGCCAGACTTTTATAAAATAATAATAACCGTGTTGCAATTTATGACTGAAGCACTAATGAAATTCATTTTATCATGAACAGTTGTCTTAAAGATTACTATTCATTCAGGAATTAAACTGTTGATTAAGCTGTTTCTCAGAATGGCGTAATGTGAATTCGGGTAATTTAGAGAAACCTTACTCATTTTAAGGAGTTCCACCCTATTTTTGTTTCGGACATAACTTCCGTTCTTGGGATTCCACGTTATAAACGTCGAATTAAATTATTTTTTATGAAATGGGCATGTAATTAGGAACTGAGATATTTCTTTTACCAACGGTATTTATCCGAATGATGTTTATTTCCAAAAAATGAAGCGTTGGATCATTAAACTTAGACTCGCGTGGACTCTTTCGCAAGTGAAATCTATCCGAGATTGACGATAAAACTAATTCGTCCAATAAAACTATAATCAAATAAATATTTTTCTACTCCAATATTTTTCTGTTATTAACGTTTCTGTGAATTATAATCATGGAAGCCAAATAAAAAATTGTTAAGAGAAACCCTTCTCAAAATATTACCTATAATACATATCGCAATGGCAAAACTTGTTCAATCGGTGAATTCTTTACGTTCCAAAAATGTTCAAAATGCTTTTGTAATGAGATATAATTTTGTTCATATTCAAACATTATTTCAAAACACGAATGGTCGGTCTTGAACGCCATTTTTATGAATAATTTTGAACACTTTAAGTTTGAAAGTACAATTATTTCTTAACTACTCCCATTTTCGTTTTTCCTTCAAAAACATGATCTTTATTTGAAATTGTTACCTCTTTTTCCTAGTCGTCGTCAAGGCAAAGTATTTTTTTAATTACTAGGCGGACTAATTCTCAAATTCCAGTAGTCTTTAACTCTCACATTTGTCACCAATTGGTTGTGTTAAACCACTACTTAAACTTTATTTTCGGCGTAAATAATTTAAATACATTTATTTCATAAAACTGCCAACAAGTATTTTGAAGTGTGTTTAAGAAATAGTTTCCTTCTTAGAACTCACAAAACAACCCTCAGGCGAACTTGAAGAGTACCTTTAAAGCTTCCCGTTACGTAGATTGCAGAGGCGCCAGCCCTTGAGCAAACGAGGTCTTCTGGTTCTCGTGAAAAAACGCGCTCGAGCTTAGTTCGCCTTTGCCGTCTGCTGCCACCGTCCCCGCCCCACTATCCTCAACGCCCCAACCCCCTCCCGCCCCCATTTCACCCAAACGCCGCCAACACCGCTAACCCCCAACGCGATCGAGATTTTTCAATTCAGTACAAATCCATTTCATGAATATAAATCAATTATTTCGTTATCTGTTTAAAAGTTATGTAAGCCAGCTTATTTTTTAGATAAATGCTAAGGCCATCGTTCTGTGATTGATAGTTGATTAAACAACTGTCTGACTTGCCAATTTGGAGTCTCATATCGGTATGTGAGCTAATGAGAGTCATTATGAGATCTATTCCGATGCAAAACTCATTGACCTCTGGCGAATTAAAGGAGAATTATTCCTATTGGAATAATGGTCAAGTAATAAATAAATTGGTTAATAAATAAATTGTTAGGTAATAAATTGGAATAATTGTCAAATAATAATATTGGACAGGTTTTCATGAGTGATTCATTCTTTATTGACGTAAATGAGGATAGTAGATCTGAAAATGTGAGTAGCTCATAAACAATTTGTGAGTGTATTTCATGTCTTATTCTATGTCGAGTACATCGACCGAAAGACAATTCTTCAGATTATTACTTCAGGTATGGTTTTCGTATTTTTTTCATTATAGTAATTTATGTACTACAGTATATTAAATAATATAGATAAGTACTGCCTGTTAATTTTGCTATAAAACGAAATGAGTTTACCGAACAATAAGTTAGTGATGAAAAATGGGTTGTAGCTTGTCCTATTTTGAAGAACAATGGAAATTGAATTGCAATAAGAGGTAGAAAATTTCTTGATATGTATTTATTATGTTTTTAGTATAAAAATAACTATTTGCAATATCGAGAAACAGTAAAAATGTCTTCAAAGCGACTGAAGATGCATGGCTTCGGCGGTGTTTCCTTGATGCCTATCGCTTCTCGCAAAGATTCCGCTGCAGATAAACAGGAGGCTAATGACGTCCTGGTGCCTGCAGGCCGAGTCTCGCAGACGCCGCGGCAGCCGCTGCTCTCGCGTGGGCGCGGGAAGCGGCCGTCAACACGACGCGACCGCGACATGCGACTGCCGCAGCTGCACGCTCGCGGCGCGGCGTGCGCCACGCGTGAGGCACGAGCGGCCACGCCCCCTCGCCTCGACGCGACGCGACGCCGCGTCCGCCGGGAGCCGCTGCTTCTTGGATCCCGGCCACGCCCAAGGCCTCCGAAGACAGAAATCTGGACGCTACGTCGGCAACAAAACGTCCATCGCCGATCCGGTGGCCGAGATCGCTGAAGCAGTAGTGCCGTAGCGAACTCGGATCGTAGAATCGCGGATTCGAGTCCCGCCTCGGGCATGGTTGTATTGTGTTCGTCTTTTCACCCTCTGTGATCATCATATCGTGTCATCCTCATAGTTACCATACCGTTACTCGCAATATTGGTCGCTAATGACCTAGTAGTTGATGCGACCTTAAATAAAACAAAAAAAGCACTCCTAACATCGATGTTCAACATACACCGGCCCAAAACAATCGATGTTTTTCACAGTGTTTTATAAACCTTTAACAACAGGGGGGAAGAGCGGTTTAATGTCACGACGGTCGTGTTTATGAACTTGTAATTTCAATAGTGGTCATTAGAGCTGACAAAACAAAATTAAGAAAATAGCAGGGACAATGAACAAAATGTATTATCTTATTGAATCATTAAAAAATAACATCATTTATTACCAAAACTATTACAAGCTTATTTTCTCTCTTGATCATTGGACGTCTTTCCACGTCATATGACGACCCACACGTCGACAAAATCACTACCCTGGTTGCAAACAATTCAACGTCTGACTGTCAGGAAGCTTTCCGAATTGTGTGTGATATCAGTTGGATCTTGTCACGAGATTTGACTGAGAAATTAAAGATTCGCCGCGTCGCTGCAAAATTTGTGCCACGCCTGATGACGGAGAAACAAAATGCCTAACGTATCCACTTGTGTCAGGAAGTGTTTGATCGTCCAGAAGAAGATAAAAGCTAATTTTCAAGGTCTATAACCGGTGATGATTCATAAGTTTGTGGTTATAACATTGAAATAAAGGTCCAATCGTCTTAGAAATGGGTGAAACGTCTTCCAGTCCCAAAAGAGTTCGCCACTTCGGTCCAAGATCAAAATGATGCTGACAGGTTTTTTTATGGTAAGGATGTTGTTCACCACAAGTATCTCTCTGAAGGCTCCACAGTGAACCAAAACAACTATATTGAAATTCTGAAATGTATGAGGGACGCCATTCGTCGGAGAAGGCCAGAAATTTAAAAGGAGTGACCACAGATTTTTCCATCATGACAACGCTCGAGCCCATTCAGTTCTCAGAACTCATGAGTTTTTGGCCAAACCCACGATCGCTGTTCTTCCTCACCCTCCCTACTCACCTGACATTGCTCCTTGTTATTTTTCTTGTTCCTCAAATTCAAAAGACCCTTTAAAGATAGACGATTTGAGGCGATTCCCGAGATTATGGTAAATGCGACGAAGGAGCAGAAGACATCACAAAAGAAGCGTACCAGAACTGTTTCAAGAAGAGGGGATACGTGTGCGCGTTGGGGAGGAGAGTACTTTGAAGGGAAATGAGTCATCTAGCTTATAAATAAAGTGCATTTTGTTTTTTGACGTCAGGTCGCATATTTTTTAAACAGCTCTGATATTACTTGTTTACTAGCTGAATGTGACGTGGCCGATGTTTAATATTTTCTTCAGTTGTTTGACTTTTGTTTTTTTCGGTTCAGAGTCCTTTATATTCAGTTCAGATGTTTTTGTTAGCGTTGCAAACTAATCACTAATCATTTTTTAAACGTCTTAATTGCGTTCAAAACATAAATAATTTGCAGATAAATTAAATTTATCAGTCGTTTACAAACAATTCTTAAATTTCAACTTTCCATCTGGAAAGATAAGTAAATATTCAAAAGAAATTTATTATAAATACAGATAAGCTAATCGACTAAGTAAAATTCAATAGACTTCGAAAGGTTTTAATAATTCTGTGAATTCCGCTGGGCCTTGGATGCACGATCTGACCTCTTGAACAAGACATTCATCAAGAGAAATGAACTCGTACATAGTTAGGACTTACAGGCTAATAACCATAAAACAGATGCAAAAGTCCCGGAAGCTTGAGCGAAAACAATGTGTTGATTATGGACTCTGTAGTTGACCATTGTGCACGGTCTTGGTTCGCAGGGAACCCTGAATATCTCGCAGAGAGGAGTTTTAAAGAAGGTCGTAATTTTATTGGGCATCGGGGTATTTCGTCGAGGTCGTTGTTATATTGTCTTGAGTTATAAAAGCCTTATTTTGTTAGTTTTGTTAATGATTTTATAATTGCTAAGGTTTCATGTAAAAGCATGATTCGATCAATAGTACTTGTTATATTGGCTAAAAGTCACATCGAAGTACTTGTGGGCACTGTTTGCCAAGTAGTAGTACCATCTGCCCACATTCTCTTCAGATCTCATTTTACTAGATGCAAGAGGCATGGAGGAATTGTTAGTTATTTCGTCAACAGTTCATATGCAAATAGTTTCAGGGACGAACTTATTATAAGATGTTACTTCTTGTTATAAGATGTTGCCAACAACGCCCAATTCTATCTTTTATTTCTAATTCAACTATTGTGAAGGAGGGATTTAAAGGTTCTGGATCTCGAGAAAACGTACTCAGATTGCATTAAAAACAATAATTAACCACAATTTAAGTATTTTTCTGGAGAAAAGAAAATGCTGTAATATAATATTAGATTTGCATGAAAACACGCAACAACCAGTCATCCAAATTTTAAGAACAGCAACAATTAGTGTTACGTGAATCACTAACTCCATATTTCAGAATAATGTGTGGAGAATAGAAATTGTTTTAGTTGAGTGTAAATAAGATTACTGTAACTCTTGCAGTTTCAACAATATGACCTTGCTTTACTCCAATTCGAAAATCGGAAAGTAATATAGAATACTTACACATTATACACTACTTATCAGTTTCAAAGATTTTTTTTTTGTTATTTAAGATCGCTCAACACCTATTTCATTAGCGACCACTATTGCATTTAACGGTATGGTAACTCTAAAGATGACATGATATGGTGACGATAGGAGGTGAAAGGACGAACACTAAGACAGCCATGCCCGAGGCGAAATTTGAACCTTCGATCCTTCGGTCCGAGATCGCTACAGCACTACTTCTTAACGATCTCGGCCATCGGGATCGGCAATTTTAAATCTTTACTTCTCGGCTGCCCTGGTGACGCCGCGTCGTTGGCAGATAGGCCGACGTTTCGCCGGACAGTCTAGAAGTAATAAACTCGAGCTGCGGAAGCCTACGTGTCAAATTTTAAATCTTGTTTGTAGTAAAAAAATGTTTTTCATGAAGCAATGCTTACCTCGTTTAATAAGTCAATTATGAAAGTTAGTTTAATATTTAGTGGGAAAATAAGGCTTGCTGTTTAAAATTTTGATTTCTTGTCCATCTATATACTTTTCATTAATATATTTGTGTAGTTTAATTTTTTGCTATAATATTGTGAGGGAAGTATCTAAAAATAGCATTGTTTATTTTTCTTCCTAAACCTAGCATCTAATTTTTGTGCTTTATGTCAATTTATGTCAACAATTAACAGGCACAAATATTAGGGTCACTGAAGAAACAAAACATGCACTACGCAATAGAAATCGAAATAAGAAGTTCGCGTTCCAGATTCGCTGACATAACTTTTCCTGCGGCGACATCATGCTGTTTGCAGGTTTTATGAATGTAAAAATTGCACACGTACACATTACACTGAAACACGCCGTGGGTGTTCCCGAGAGGTAGAATTCATCTTCGAAGGGAATATAAAACATCGTCATAAACATGTCACCAACACGGAACTCGCACGAATCATGTAAGCTGTATTCCTGTATCGTGAAACCCCAAAAACGCTACTATAGATACATGCATGAACTGTCTAGCCCAGAGTTGCTGAACAGGCCAAAACTTGAAATCACCACGACGAATCATTGTCCCTTTAAAACATCTTCGAGGGCACCGCAACTGCCGAACGCATTCGGCCAACGAGTAGTAGGAATTTACAGCACCAACAATGCGTCACAAGTTGGGCAATTAATGGACTCACACTTGTATCCGCTTCTGATCCCGTCAATACATCGCTTTGACTCGGAAAACAACACTAAAGAAGTAAGTAATTATGTGAAGTTCAATAAAATGTATTTCTATGCGGTTGTTTCACTGAAGTTGCCACTGTCGCGATGAGGCTTGTGTCGAAGGGAAACGAGTTGGCTTCAGGCATACACAATTTCACCGTATGTTTATGACGATGTTATGTATTTACACTAGGTAAATTCAGATGCAACCTGGGGGAGAATATCCAGCTGCTCTGATCCGTAGTTTTTTGTGGTTTCTTCCATCAATACCACCCAACTAGCTAGAGGAGTATCTTAAGAAAAGGGCTACGGATCGCGCGCAGTCTTTCCTCCTCCTCCTCCTCCTCCTTCTTCTTCTTTGTCCGCACCTCTCCTCTTATACACACAAACTCGCGCACACTTACGTGCACTTCATTTCCACACATGTCGAGTGGCCACCCGGGACCACTCGCTCTTAGAGCGTGTCCCTGCTGGAACGGTGACCCACTGGGGGAAATATCTGGATGGAGACTTCCCCGGCAAGTCGTATTGTAGGTCGCCGACGGATCTCACCAACCAGGGAAGGAGTCCTCATCTAGGCATAACACATTTACTATACTAAAGGGACTAATGGCTACAGTAGTTGACGTGCCACGAAACATCAATCAACAATCACCCTAACATCCTTCATGCAATGCATAACAATGGCAAACGATCTGAGTTCATCTACCCAGAAGAGATGAGAGTATCACGGTGTACAAGTCTCGAATACGTTCGTCAAACTACTAAGACAATCATCATCATCATAATCATCAATCATCATCGACGTGAATTCAATTATTAATTTTTAGGTTACATTGTTATTGTGTGGGGAACCATTTCTGACAAATTATTTGCTTTTCAAAGTATTTTTAAGATTGAATACAACTAATGAATTACATTTAAGTGACAGTTTAAGTGATGATAAACGTAGTAATTAAAAAAATTTAAAATGGGATTGAATTTAAGATAACATAAATTTATGAGTATAACCCGGTGGCAGCTAATTACATAAATAAGATAATATAGCTAACATGGAAATTATATAACAATAATATAAATAATGATAATAATAATAAACATTAATAATAAAAATAATAATGATATAAAAACTGGCTGATTCATAAAACATTAAATTACCTTTGGAGAAGAAACTTCTATAATCTTACTCCCCACTAAGTGTTTGTTCATTTAAGACTATACTGCTCTTCACTTCACTATGACCTTCCTTTATTATTTCTCTGTTCTACACTGCACGACACCTGTTAACACTCCAGTTCCGTTTGCGCTTCGAGCAAAGGGGCATCACGTTCGCAAAAGAGGGCGAGCGAGGGGCGAGGGCCGTGGGTGGCGCGGGAGGGCGTCGGGGAACCACTTTGCAACGGGTGGCCGCGCCCGCCCGCGTGGCGCTCGGGGCAGAAGAAGCGGCAGTCGGCCTGCACCGCCAGCCGCCCAGCCGCGTCGCGCCTCGCGGGGCCGTTTCTTCCAGGGCCCCGGGGGCCATTAAGGAACTCGTTGGTCCATATCTTTCTGGGCCGTTGGCGCGCGCTCGTTTGTTTTGCACTGGTGCGCTTGACATTCGCACGGCACCCAGCGGCCGCCGACGGCCGCGACTTGTGGGAGCTTAGGGCGCCTCGCCCCTCCCACGTGAACACGTTCGAAAAAAAAGGACTACACAAAGGCCTCTTGGGTCGAATGGCGCCTTTTGCCTTGCTACATACTGCTAAGGATGTACGGGAAATCATCATTACCGACCGTAAAAAACTCACACCGATAATTTGGTTTCTAATTTCTAAATAAGAAAGAGCAATTTGCATAAAAACATTACGAGATAAATATATAATATCACGTTTTTATATTTAACTTGGTAAAATAATGCTACTACTGAAATGACATTCTTATGTTTAATACTTTCCATAGGATAATACCACTTAATAAGGATTTACGAATTTTTAATATAACATCCCAACAACTGTAGGACATGTTTATAGTTTTTGAACATTCGCTCTAGGAGCAGAAAGTGAACGTCGTATGCTATATGATTATTTTATAGATCAAAAGTATGTTCCTTCAAAAATTAAAAAAGATTTTTACGCTCCATTTCAGCTGTACTTTCCAATTTTTTCTCCTACGAAAAACGAAGCAACTTTTTCCAAACGCTGGGAATAACATTTGCGGATAACTGCGAGCTTTGCTCTAAATGTTCAAGAAAATGGGTCTCTTAAAATATTACGGAATGTAATATACAACTGGGTAAATTATAATATAACCAAAGAAGAATTTTTAAATAAATATTTACTTAACTGTTTGGAAGAATACTGTTTGAACTAACAACACTTAATTAATTTAAATTGTTTTTTGATATTTGATTTTATTCAGGACTAAAATGGATCAAACAAGTCATTAAGTATATTTATAGTATAATAACTTTGAAATCACTGAAGGTTTGGATCTCTACTCTGTGGCTGAGTGAGTTTGAATCCAAACAGTGTTTGTGCCGTGAAAAAGCGATAAAAAATTGCACTACATAATTACTCTACTAGTATTCTTAATCAACTTAGCAGGGTGTATTTTTTATTAAGGCAGAGTTTCTATTCTCTGAAAAAGGAAGTCTGAAACGATTTTGCACCACTAAATGACGGTAAAGAAATATATGTATTATGGGTTAATCCATCCTTTACTTGACTGCACTGATGTTAACTAGAACGAAAAAAGGCAGCCGTTTTGACTGTTTTATGGTTTATTTACTGATATTGCTTGGCGCAAAGTCGTATATCAACCAAAGAGATATATAAATTACTAGTAATTTGATTCTAAAATGATTTGTGAATTTATATAGAATGACAGTTTATGTAAATGATGAAAACTCTGGTCTATTGCAAAAACACTTCAAACACGTCGAGATACAGAAAATATTTTTTGGCAAAAGTAGTGTTGCGAAGAATGATGTAGTTTATTTGAAACGCAATGCAAAGTGCATTAATATTCTTTGTTAGTCTATTATGTCTGGGCACTTAAAGATTCAAGCTCGCCGTGTGCGAAGTTGCAGATAATTTTCTATTTGGCACCAAGCAGGCTCTCAGCGATGCCAGTAAATTTTGACTTGCGTGTTAGCCGCTATTGAACAACCAACAACAGTTTCAGTAATATTTATCTATTTCTTGAGACGTGCCCCGGATAAGCAAACGAAGGATGTGGTAGAGTCAGAAATTCACCTATGATTTAATTTTGCCCGTCAGTTAGCGAGTGTTATTTCACATGCCGCAAGTAAACGGACATTGTAGGCCAAGAAAATACTAGTAAGAACTTTTGGGTGCAAATATTTTATAAAATGAAAATAAGACGTCCATTAATTTTCAGATTTCTCAAAGCCAACCAATCAATAAGAACAATGTTTTGATGCAATCATATTGATTGCACTCCTTTTTCGTAGATGGGCAACACTGTCACCTTTCTAATGTTAAATCCATGGAGCTATTTGGCGCTTTGACAGTAGAAGTCGGGCAGATGCTTAAGGAGCGGAAACTCGGGAGAAGATTCGTCTTCCGCAATGGCACACGGAAATGCTTTCGCGCTTCCTTATGCTTTGCGGCTTTTCAATTGAAGCGAAGTGAAAAAGAGTCTAGTTGGAAAGGAAATATCTAAGAGCATGATAAAATCTCATAATTTATTGTTTCAGCGAAATTCACCATCTCTACTGGATCGGGGTTTGTTCTTGTGCATCTTGGGTTTTAACTTCAAGAATTTTCAGGGAAACTGAGTGATAGAGAAAGGAATAAAAGAAAAAATAAGATAAAAACAAATATAAGTAAATATATAAGACTTTTTACTCCTCTAATCTCTTCTTTACACAGCTATTTTCAGATTATTTACTAAGAAAGGTTAGGAAAAGCAAATATTGATAGCTGAAATTTAATATTATTTCGAACACTTGAATTGTTCAGCTTACTCTTCAAAATTTCAATCGTTTTATTATTCTGTAATGTAATTCTTACATTGCATGAATAATGAATGCTCGACGTCAGGACACGATCATATTGAGTCACACTGCGAAGACCTGTTTCCGGTACAATGTTTTTCGACAGAACAATTTTCATTTATTTATTAAATATGTAAAATGTTTACTTTGAATACCAAAATACTGAAGAAAAACAATGTTATATTATATTCAATTTTGTTAATCGATTTTAACCGTCTCATATAAATATTTTAATAATTTTGACACCTGAAATTTACTTTTGCAAAATTGACTTCTGTAGCTTATTTATAATATTGAGGCTACCGTTTGGAAACAATCCTTTACCAGTTTCGTGAAGAGCCTTTTCATGAGTCCATTAACGTTTTGGAGGTCTCTATTTTGTGAGTTGCAGAGGGTGTTGCCTTGAACGCCGACCCACCGAAATAAACCGCTTAGGTTACTTAGTTGTCCAAAGGCTTACATGGATGATTCTTTCTTTACATCGCTGGCGTGTCGCCTTTGTATTAAACACCTGTCGGGTAAGCAGCAAACGTCGACGAGGACGTTCACAGCACTTCCTTCACGCGGCGTCTAGCGTGCATCGCGCAAAATACCACATTCCCTATAGACACCTCCGTTACGTCTGTCAACTCCGTCACGCGATGATGGTTTGGTTCTGAGCCTGCCTCCGGCAACACCCACCGCCGCCGCCGCCATCAATACCATCGCCAACCACCGGTGCCATTGCTGCCGCCTACGCCGCCGCCAAGCCACCGCCTCTGCCATTCCGCCGCCTGTGCCAGCGGCCATGAGTCGCGGTTTCCGGTACGAGTGAAGAGGGCGTTCGCCTCAGGGGGTCTTTTGTGTTGCCCCGCGCCATCCGCTCGCTTCCCTCCGCGACCATCGCCGTATCTCAGGGCGGACAATGGGAACTCTTGCCTGCTCTTCCTACCTTCTATTATTTTCTTTATTTCTGTTTATTCTTTGCCTTTTATTACTTTTTTCTTTTTCTCTAATTGTAAATCCCTGCCGGGAAGTTGTGAATCAAGTGTAAAAGTACGAGTATTCCTTGGATTTAGAGGGCAAACATAAAATTGTGACTGATTTTGATGATATTGAGGTTAGGTTTAGGCTCAGAGAAAAGTAATATTTTCTGTAAGTCCAAACCTCACCTATCATATCATCAAATCTTATCTTTCGTATGGTTAGGAATTGTAATATTATAATATCTTTCAAATGGTTAAGAAATGGATTTACGTTATCATAGTCACGAGGAGAAAATTTCACCTTCATATTTCCTTCACCTGTTCGAAGCGAAAATTATATTCACAAACCTCGTAGCCTGTATGTCATTTATGATGGCCTGACTCCTTAGAAAATAATACAACCTAAATGCTAGAAGTAGTACTTCATATAATTCTCAATTAAATTTCGTTAAAATATATTTATTTATGTTATTTAATTCATTATTTCAAGTTGAATTTAGATTTATACGAATAAGAGTTAATTAAATGACTGCTTTTATGTTGTTCAAGGTAACCGCATTACTTCGGAATTTTCCAGAATTTCAAGCTTACATTATAACATCTTTTACGTTTAGTCATTTTTTATCCCGAATAAAATAGAAAATATTGTTTTCAATTAATATTAGAAACTCCCGAAGAAACACATCACGTCACATAACTTTTGCGATATTGTCCGGAGAATGGATTTGTAAAAGAAAATGCTATTTGTGTAATGGTTACGCTGCATTACATAACTTTACATAAAATATTTGAAAATAATTAATTTTTAAAGCCGTTTAAACATTTAGTTATTTTGCTACTTTATAATCTACTTGTGCACTTTTAATTGTAACAGTCGTTCTAGTTTCTTTTCTGGCTCTCTGAGATTCTACAAATAAAATTCGGCAAATTCTTGGCTGTCAGGGATGAGCCGCGTCTCAGTCGTTCGAGCTGACGATTCGGTCTTGTTGCGGTCTTCTTCAGAGATATACTGCCCTCTCAGTGCAGCTCTGAAGAAGGCCACAACATGATGGTCAAACCGTCATCTCGATCGACTGCGACGCGGCTCATCCCAGAAGAATTTGTCGCAATGACTCCGACAGCGGAAGCCTACGAATCCAAAATGCGACAAATGCTTCGATCCCGCGTTTGCTTGAGAATTATAATGCAAAGTCGTGTAGAGCGTCCTGGATTGCCGAGATCGCTAAGACTAAAGGGTGGATGAGTTCGTGTCCCGCCCGGGGCATGGGTGTTTGTGTGTGTCCGTGAGCGAGGTACGCTACCGTTACCTCAAAGTTAATTATAGTGTTCACTGTATGACCTTAGCAATTTAAAAGCAACCTTAAATAAGTAAACAAAAATACGTCTAGTTTATACCTACAATTTAATTTTCCTAATCTTAGTTATGAGCTCAATTCATTCAATAGGTTTCTACTAATAGTACTATCAGAGATAAGATTCGTGATTGGTTATGATTCGATTACGTAATATTCATAGGCCTACGCAGCCCAAAACAACAGGCCAGCTACATTTCTTTGCCCCCTTTTCCCTTACACTTTTTATATTATACATGGAATATTTTATTGGTAAATAAATAAAATGTACTACAAAGAGAATTATCTTATAACTTTAATGATTAATATTAATACAATTAGTTTTATATTGAAATATTTACAAGACTGCGAGGCTTAGAGAGCCTCCTCCTTACATGAAGTAAAACAAATTCCCTAAATTACTGGATATGACAAATTAAATTATTGAGAAAAATATTGTAATTAATTATTCTATGTTAATTTTTTGTGTTTTTACTCGTGCATCAAATAATAGTTGTCGTTAATGACCTCAGCTGTTTCTAAATCGACCTAAATCAAATAAAATTTTCAAAACTCCCTAATTGTCGGGTAAAAAAGAGGAAAATCAATGATGAAAAAGATTTAAGGAAATAAAATTTGTTATCACGTACGTCTATTAGGGCTCTTCCGAATATGTTTAGAGGGGCCCCCTGCCCCCCTCTCTGCGCATCCCTTTTGTAATAATTATTGCTGAGCTTCCTGTTCTTTGTTGTCATTTATTTACACAGATGATGAATTCATAGTTCAATTTGTATTAACTATACATATGTTAGATTGCTTAATAGCGAACTTTAAAACTTAAAGCTAATACAGATGTTGAGGTTACACATCGGGCTCCTCTAGTCGGGATCTAGTTCGGAAAATTTCTTGAGGAAAAGGTGAAAGGAAACTTTATTTTGTATTGTGGTTCTATGTGAAGGGTTTTTGCCGAGTCTATGAACTGATAGTGAAGGGATTTGGGGTATGTTTTCGAAGACGTTGGTAGATAGATAGGTCAAATGATGGTCTATAGTTTCTAGGTCGAATTCTTTGTGTAACTGATTATTGGTGACATACCAGGGAGCGTTTTAAATAATACTAAGAAATTGGTTTTGTACTATTAGAAGTTTTCTTGGGTTGGTTTTTGCTGCGTTTAACTAGATTGGGTAGGTGTATGGTAGCAAGGATCTTATTATAGTTTTGTATATTTGTAAAGCTAAATTGTATGATAATGGGCTGGATCTGTGTATTAAAAGACTTTAATTGTATTAGATTGAATCTGACTTGAGTGATTTTGGTTACTATATGCTGCTTCCAATTTATTTTTGTGTCCACATGGACAACATTGTCTTCAGTATTTGATTGCTTTATTGGGAGGGAGCCAGTTGATGATTGCATTGTTTAGCATAAGAGGTCTCGAGGGTGAGTGTGGACGGAGTGTGATGATCTTGACGGCTGTTTTCGTTGGATTGAGTTGAATTTTCTATTTTGAAGCCCAGTTGTCCATTAGGTTAAGAAACAAATGAACTTTGTTGCGGCAATCATTAAGTGAAGGACCGGAGTTACAGATGGCTCTATCATCAGAAAACTGTGCAATGTGAATGTCATTTATTTTGGGAATGTCTGCTACGTATAAGCTAAATAAAGTCTGTGTTGGTGATCCTTGTGCTGGTCCTGCTAAGATTGGACTTGGGTTGGAATGGTGGCTGCTTACATTAACTGAGAAGGTTCTATTACTGATGAAACTTTGTATGATGGGCTGAATATAATGCGGTGTGCCTATTTTCTTAATTTTGTATATAAGAACTTCATGCCACGTCCGATCAAATGCCTGTGTAATGTTGATGAAAACTGCTACTGTGTGGTATTTTTTTAAATAACTTATAAAGATGTTTGTTAATGCGCAGAAGTTGGTGTAGTGTAGACATTTTTTCAGTGAATCCAAATTGTTCCTTTGGTATGTCTTTAGTTACCTGTAAGGGTTCTTTAAGTCTTTTGAGAATTATTTTTTCAAACATTTTGGATAAGGTGGGTAGTATTTATCGGTCGATAGTTATTTGTGTCGACATGGTTTTTGATGAATTTGGCAATGGGGATAACTATGGCATGCTTCCAAGATTAAGAAAAATATTCTATTCTGAGGCAGGACTTTTAAATATTGGTTATATTGGTTATATATGCTATTGCAAGGGGAGGAAGATTTTTTGTTATGGTATTGTTTGTGTGGTCGGGACTGGGTGTTTCCCTGGAGGGTAAGTTTTTAATTAGTTTGTTAATTTCGGCTGTGTTGGTGAAATATATGTTGTAATATGGATCGTAGGATGCCAACTCTTCATATTTTTCAACGGATGAGTATGCTTTACCTGTTAAGGTGTTAATTGGTGGTATTGTGCTTTTCTTTTTGAATATTCTGTTGGTGAATTGCCATAGTCACTTGCATGGAGTGAAAATCAACAATGCTTGGTATTGTTGGTTGTTCTGAATCGTCTTATTACGTTTTTAACTACTTTTGTGTTTAAATCCAGTTCTTACTTTAAGTTTGTTGTTGTTAACTGATTTCACAGTCTCTTTGTTTAATTTTTATCGAGATTGCATTTAATATATCAGACGGTAATTTTTTGTATACATTACTACGGTTATTTGGTGATTTATTTAGTTGGGTTTCTTTGTTCTTCTGGTGTCCATCTGATTTACGATATTTTATTTTTTAATATTTCATCTACTGTGTCATAATCTGAGAAGAATAAATGCTTTCCACTTGAGTGTTGATTCCAGCCGGACTCGTAAACAAGATAATTATATGGCATAGAAAATCTTGGAGATATTCTATAATAAGATTCGAAAACATTTACTGATCAATGATATGTAAGGAATTGAACATTAATTACTTCAAGGAATTTTATGAAAAAATATTTTTCAATGATAGTTGAAATATTAGTAATTAGTAGTTGCCAACCCAATTAGTAAAAACTTATATCAACAATTTAGATGTTATAAAACAACCTTTTCACTTTGTGATATCACTAATTTCTTACGTTTAATCTTACTTATTTTTACGAATGCCATTCGAGTGCTACTGAAGCATGAGTTCTTTATCAAATGTTGTTTTCGTTCGTATTCGAATTGCAATGTAATGACTATGTGGGCAGACAAATTAGTAGAATGACTTTGCATCGTGAGAGTGGTCACATAGCTTCCTCAGTCTTTTACAAAGAATCTTGCGGTTAGGTGCTTGACGTTTTAATAGGGCTTTAAAATGGAAAAGAAGACGAATACTGTTAAAATAATTACATGGTGTGTTTCTCCTCCCAGCGTCATGCTGCGTCATGGTAAGGATCCTCCTGGATTTTCCCTTCAGTATCTCTATGTAAGTGAAATTTTCGAACTGATAAAATTCTCTATTTTGAATATGTAGAGAAAAGTAAAATTTCCCATATATATTCTACAGTTCTTGAAACAGTTTTATGTGCAATTAGAAAATGAAATATAAATTTTTTTGCCAACATTCTTTTAAAAAATAATACATAATGAAAGTTAAGAAAATAACTAACACGTTATTTTATATATGTGCATGTTTGAAATTAAAGGAGTATCGTTTGTTCAATGCGGCATTTTTCCTTGTTTTCTTCCCGAGAAATGTATAACTCGACTGCTTGTTCAATACTTACAAGAGAGATTAAAGCAAATATCACACTGTTCTTCCAAATGAAATTATAATTGAAAGCCGAACAATTTCTGTATAGTATAAAAACTGCCTTCTCACTTTTTTCTGAGATAAAGACCTATTCGTCAGATGATTTAGAAATGCCTTCTCAGATGACTCTCCTGAACATTCATCCGTCTTTCTAACCAGTTTTGCGAAATGAATCAACCTGATAACAAGCTAATTGAAGCTCCGCGTCACGTTTTATAGTTTCTGACAAGCAAATAATTGCCTTACACTGAAAAAAATTGTTTGCAACATTTCTATTTACCACTTTTAAGTGGTGGGTACGATTAATACAATGTCAAATTACTGATGTTGAAGTCAAATGCTTGTGTTTTGTGCCCGCGTGAGTTATGCAGCACCGTGGAACTTTTAGGGGCTGTGAGAAAATCAGCAAACACTGCGAGCGAACAACCAGCTGTCATTATACAAAATTACTTATATAAGGTAAATTGAAAAAAATATTTCAGAATATTAATGTGTATTTTATTAATAAAAATAATAATGAAATAAATTGTTGATGGATGGATATTAAATAAAATCTAACACGAGAGTAAGCACATAATGAAACTGCAGAGGCAAAACAGCGGGTTAAATTCATAATTATTCCTACATGTTTTTTCCCCCTACATCTTATTTTATTTAAATGGAGATATGTTATTTTTCCTTCTTAGTGGTCAGTTGAAAAGCAATTAAACATTCTCATTACAAAACTTTCTTTTCCCTTTCCATTCGATTCCACCCACTGATAAATGTCCATGCCAAACGTGCCTTGACGCTGTCTGCCTGAAGAGCACGGACCGTGGGTGAAACTCGTGGACCTGCTCGGGGCACCAACAGCCGGTCAGCGCCAGACGGCCGTGGCGCCAGCGCCGCCCCGCCCAAACAGCCGGCCCGGCGTCGAAGCCGCTCCGGTCATTCGTCCCCCAGCGCACGGCGGTCGCCATTGCCAGATGCGCACCCGCACTTTCCCTGCTCGCATTTCTCCCACACCTTGCACCAGCTGTGCGTGATCTTTCGGTGGGTTTCGTCTCTAACACGATGCGATGATGACCCGGTTCGCAGCACATCTCTGAATGTAATGTGGTGGAAGCATGTGACACCGGTGTGATTTGTTGGTCTCGTCCGCTACATGGTAACATAAGGGAGAATTGCCGTCTTGAATAGCCGAGGTCGCTAAGGCTGGGGAAACCTAACTGCCTCGGCTCTGAAGGATCGCGGTTTCGAATCCCTCCCCTCGAATGTGAATATTTGTGTGTGTTCGTGTGGTCGTTACGTGTTCTTCCTACAGTTTTTCAAGAGTTAAAACAATCAAACTGTTCGCTGTATAACCAAGTTTATAAAAAGTGACCTAAAATTAAAAGCAAGTGAGAATTTAAAACAGTTACTATTTGAATATTAATTTTTACTTTCTTGCACTTACTTCGGAAGAGGAGAAATTTGTGTATGGTATATCGGGGCAAACCCCCATTTTATGGTGTTTAATTTTTTTTAATCCCAAGAACATTTTCTTCCAATTTCGCATTGGTGTTTTAGAATGGAATCCTGCCTTCATCTTACAACAACCTCATTCGTTTCTGATCATTGGTTACTAAGAAATTTCGGTTTTTTCAAAAATATGTTTGTCCTAAAAAGGGGGCTTATCGCCGCACTGTGGGACTTGGTCCGATAGAGATTAAAGTGGTAAAAGGTAGTAAAAAACTCCTGAAATAACACTTTATTCTGTCAGCAATGGCAAAAACTATAATCATTATGTCTCAGTCTTATCTTTGCCATTGGTTTCCTCTTCATTCAATAGAAATTCTAATTCTGAGTGGCTGTCATGTACAGAGAACACGGCATCTGTATCTGAAGAATCTTCAGCCAAATATTGGCACTTTTCTATATTGTGTTTGGCTTTCGTTGTGACACAGAAAATAGTATGCATAGTGAACACATGAAATTATAGTGCTTCTGCGAGCAAATCTTCTGTCATAGGCTTGAACATTATTTTTCGTTTGTAGTTCCTAGAAAAAAGTTAAGAAATAAAAATTATCAATACCTCTCTTTGCTAATCTGAATAGGTACCTAAAGGAAATGGGTAGTTATATAACTAAAGAGATATTCACCTAGCTACATGGTGGATACATCATACCTACCGAATCGTTCAACATGTATACGTACGTGAATGAAAGTACCATATTCAGCATACATTTTCAACAAACGAAGGGGTAAATCCCCTCAAATGGGATAAATTCTTGCACATTCCGAACACGCTGTCATGCTATGCATATTTCTAATCTGGTATCACATTTCCGAGAGCGGGAATTTGCTCCAAAATTCTGCAGGTTTTCGTCCCTTTTTGGTACGTTTAAGGAATCGCCATTACGCCATGTTTGTATTCAAAGTGAAGCAAACGTTTGCCCGCAGTATTGAAGCTTAGTTTGTGTGGAGGAAACTAATAAATCGTTAACTCATTTTCTTACAGCTATCCTTATACAAAACCACAGTGAAATTTCACAATTATTACATCAAAACTACAAACAAAATGAACTTCAGTATTTGACCGACTGACGAAGCAACCTCCACGCATTTCTATAACCAACTGGCTGCTATCATGATGAAAATCCTTCCCGGCAGTGAGCTCTATAAGCAATGGCAATCTATTAAAAAAAGTTCATGCAGGGGTTTGCCTCGCACGCGGCTTTGCCCCTCCCCCCTCTCCCAAATCGTGCGTCGGAAAACGGCGAATTATATCTGTGCTAGCAACTACATCGTTCAGCCGATTATCTCCGATATTGATATTCTCTTATCGATATGAACGAGCTTAAAGCTTTGGGAGGTTCAACCGGATTTTTTTGAAGGGTTCTTTGCATAAATCCTCAAAAACATTTTCGAAATTTTCTTAAAAATGGCTCCCATTTTTTAAAATTTAACATGACCTCAATTGTTCTTTAATGATAGATATAGAAATAAGGTGAGGTTCAATTTTCCGAAAATATGAGTAGTTTTCGTGTGACATTCTACAAAATATCAGCAATTTATTTTTAAAAACAGTTTTTTCTCAAGAACAGCTCCAAATTTTTCTTTAAATTCTCTCATGTTCATCAAGAGACAGTAAAATAAATAGCGCTAGTGCCTTTGCCGGCAAACTCTTTGGTGCTGTTTTTTTCTTAAAAAATTGCAAAGTATAACATTTTAAAACTACAAATTTGACGATATATTAAAAAAGACCACATACTTTAATAAAAGGCCATGATTTAGTGTAATGTATGAAATTTATGCAATTTCTAAAAAAAACAATTTTCTGAAAAATACCTTCAAATTGTTTCATTATATTTTCTCTTCGTGTGTGATAAAGGACAATGAATAAAAGAAATGGCATGAGTAAACTTGAATAAAAAGAACATATAGTAGACTTTGGTGTTATTTACGGCCTATCAATTATACAAAATGTGCTATCGAAAAATAAATAGGCTCTAGTAATGAAAAATTGTTGATATCTTGTAAAATGGGGCTTGTACTGTGCATTCCAGATATGCGAGCATGACGTTTATGAAATCCAAAAAAAAAGATTAATGATGGCCACTTAACTGAATTTGGTAGCCCTCTGTGGCTCATTGGTTAGCGTGCTCGCTTTCCACGGCGCAACCCCGCGTTCGATTCCCGGTCGGTGCAAAAATTAAATGTTGCGCTTTCCTTGCCATGTTCCAATATCTGTTGCTGTGTTTCGATGAGAAAGCGGGACGCTGCTGGTAGGCCTTAGCTCGTGAAAAGCTGTTGTGCCATAGTACATACATACTTAATTGGATATATATGACATTCTGCATTATTTCATATTGTGTTTGTCGGAGCACTCTCTCAACTAATTCGTGAGAATATTTAATTTAAAAACTACTCGAACACTTTTCCGCGTTTGCAATTACGGAGGATAGACAAGGTTCTGTAAGATTAATGATGGGAACTTCTTTACTTAATGCACTTCGTTGAGAATTTCGTTTATTCTGTTAACTGAAGTAAATGCGAACATTTTTGCACAAAGTGGTGCTTTACAAAAACACCCAAATTTTGCAGGAAACGTTGGAAGCATTCGTTTAGATGACGTGATATATATTCTTTCAGGTATCAGTTTAATGAAATCAGTACTATAATACTTCTGTACTATTATACGTATAAGGAAAGGAACGTTGATACGACACTCATAATTAATATAACATATTGTCAGCCGTAAAGAAACGAAATTATATTTTCTTAATTGAGAAGTCATATTTTTCTTAAAGCAGTCACTGAAATGAAATTTGAAGTACATCTTCTGAAAATGCTCCGTATCACCGTATTCCTAAAACATATCTTGTTGCAAAATGCACAAAATGATTCATAAGAAAGAATCAAGTTTTGTTATATAGGACTCCAGTATTTTCATTTCATTTATGACAGATCAATAGTTTATCGCTCTAATACGTTTCCACGTGAAGAGAAACAAATAATTAACATTCCTACTGTTTGGAACAAAATTTTTATCTCTACAATGCAGAAAGTTCGGAAGTTTGACCATAGATATTTTTCAACTTAGCGAGAGATAAAGGTAAAGAGAAACCAAGAAATTTAAATAAAGACTAAAATTGTAAAGAAAAACCTACATCATACTGACAGATTAATTGCTAACAATTAACTGATGTCTCACATGTATAAAATACACCTCCATTTTACATGAAGATTTGATCCTCACTTTTCTCCCCGTAGTAAACTTGGTTAAAGCGAGGGGTCAAAGCACTCCGTTGGCTAGCTTTTTTACTTTCCCCCTACGTGCCTTATAGGGAAAACACGAAACATACAACCCGCTTATTCTGACGGGCGAGGCTATTTTCAGATGCACGGCACGCATTTTGCCCAATTTAGAATAGCTACTTTCTACCTCTCCGAAAAAGTGGGCTTGTGCGGTAATGGTGCCTGCTTTTTTTGACCTGTTATAGTTGGCTCGTAAATGACAGAAGTTTAGGTTGGAATTCTACGTTAGCGGCTAAGTCGCGCCCCCTACTTTTTTTACTCCGTCGCTCATTTTGCGTTCAGACTTACCCTGCAATTGCCGGAGCATTCGCAGCCTCCCGAACTATAGCATTCCTTTCCCAATTTATTACTACTTCCTTCGACTGATGGGACGAGGGATTGCATCGTGCGACCGAATGGCACACTTTCCACGCACCCCCCGCACGCACGTCCTCTCTGCGGGGGATTATACGGCCGAAAAATTGTTCCACCTCGCCGTAATGAGGCATTCGGCGTAATTCTTAAATGGTAGCTTCTCTCCCCTCGCGTGCTGCCTGCCTCGGAGCCTTGTTCCGGCATTCCGCGGCCGCAGCCCGCGAGGGCAGGGCGAGGCGAGGAGCGGCCGGCCGGCCGGCTGGACGGCGAGGGCCCACCGCTCGCGGCGGGGCGCGGCGCGGCTGCTCCTCGGCGTATT
>BOPP01000009.1:10704502-10733393 GCA_017312745.1 Gryllus bimaculatus | reverse complement strand
TAATAATAATAATAATAATAATAATAATAATAATAATAATAATAATAATAATAATTTCGGAAAATAATCTGTACATTGAAGATGGACTGCAGGAGTGAAACATGAAATGATTAGCACATTCTCTTAATAATCCATGTAGCTGAATCACAGATGTTTTATTTAGACGATAATGTATACATTTTTATACACTGTTTTGTTCTTTGTATTTTTACTGTTTTCAAAATTCCGTTCCGTTGAAACTTGAAAAAACAGAGTCATATGCGGAAGCAGCTATTCCTTTTGTGCAGAGCTTAATAATGATTTTCTCCTCTTTGAGCGTCCTAACGTATTTCATGTTTTTACAATCCGGAAATGGCTTTGGTGATGACTTTGCTGTTTAAAATTGCATTGAAGGGGAAATGGCCGTGGTTAGTTATTGTGTCTAGAAGTAGAAAACACGAGTTACAATTTTAAGTTTCGATTTTAAAATTTTGAAGAGGGAACAGGTGATCGTAAACAGGTAATCTCATAGAAAAATCGTTAGACTACGCTTAGTTGTTAAATGAATCACATTGCCGGAAAAAGGTATTTTTGAATATTAATGGAATAAAATTGACATCGCATTTGGCATAAATGTATGCAGATTAAACACAAGTAAGCACACATCAATGTTTCACATTGTTGCGCGTAAAGCTTGAAGCCATACTTTCGATCGCAGTGGTACTGATTCTATTGAACCAAAAATTCCGTGGAAACGTCTCTAGTTTCTACAGTTGAAAATTTCATTTGGTTTGAAACTCGTATAAACTTGAAGGAAAGAAGATGCGTTTATTGATTCTATTGAAAGCTAAACGAGCGATTTTTACGTGTTATTGAGAAAATGTAGGTGAACAATACTGATGTGTTCTCTTCAGTATTTAGCCACCTTGCCATACATTTCAAGAAAAAAGAGTTGCATTTAGAAGATGTGATCATGTCGCCTGATTTTTTTCGATCAAAATTACGCGATGCGATGGACTCCTTATCTGCATGACTCCCTTAGCATACATCTCGAAACTTCGTGCAAGAAAATACAAGCCATGGCTCTCGTCTATCCATTTGCGCTACAAAGTAACATCTCTGTCATGAGTAAAACTGTTTATTAATGTTTACTTATTGATATTTTATCACTTGTAGACCCCTCCCTTGTCTTAAAATTAATTTTCTTTCGTCCATATTTTATAAGTTTTTTGTCTTTAACTACATTTTATCTAAAACCATACATTTATTTTGTTTTTGTCTTTTGGATTTTTAACTTCTCGTACTTATTTAGAATATGCCTGGCCAGCAAGAAAAACATAAGGGTCGTATTCGAATGTGGCTTCTTAAAAAAGTTGTATTTTAAGGAATGAAGGAATTTTTATTCTCAAATAAGCACTTACTCTCAACTAAATGGACAATGTGTGACCATTCATTCATGCAAGGGAGTTTCTCCGTTCATGAACCTGTTCCTCATTTCGACTCCCCTTTCCTAGTTTTGATCATGTTCTTTTGCGCCACTCGCTTTTATTAAGGACAGCTAATTCGTAGTACAAACGTGTACATCGAGAAACATGCACAATACAACCGAAGAGTACAATTATGAATGACCTTGAAAGCATGTAAGTCAGATTTGATTCTTTTTGTGTGAAAAATATTGCGAGTGTGACAATGTTCATCAGTATCGTCTATGAAATGTGCACCTCGTTCATAGTACGCGGCGCCTAAAACTGTGGGATAGAGATCCATGTAAAGTGTGAGTGTTTTCGTTATAGGGTTGTGGCGAGGTTGTATTTTCGTACTACCCAAGTACAGTATTCCAACCAAACCATACCATTCTTATCGTCCATAATGATTCATCAACCATCTGTCGCCATCCTTGGAATTTTGGGCAAAAAAAGTGATGATTTATGTAACTCAAATAGGCCACAAAATTATAAAATTAGGTACTATTAGGCATGAAAAGTGACTTTTTCGCACTTAAAATGGATTCTAAACTTACCAAGAACATTTAAAAACATTACAAATTAAAATTTATGTTTCTGACATCTAAAAGTGATCACAAAAGGATTAAATTATGCACTTTGTTTCAGGAAAGTCAAGAATTTTTACATTTATAATAGTGACAACAGGCATATTATTTTATCCACTTTCATAATTAATTCATATATTCACGATTTTCTCCAAATTTTCTACAATAAAACTATATTTTATCTCTTAAAATAATTTTGAAAGATGAAAAACACCTTTTCTCTGACACATGATATAGGAGCAAACTTTAATTTATTCACGTATCTTAAGTCCATTTGTGTGGAACTTCCCCACCCTCCCCATCAAAACTTGAAGCACACGACCCATTACACCAAATGCAGGATTTTTTATTATGATCTCTCATTTGCACTTAACTAAGTCCCCAATGGTTCCTTTAGCCTCACTTATTGACATTTCGACGTCTTGCACCATTAAAACTTAATCTGTCAAAGGTTTTCTTTTGCGTTCCATCTTGGCCATTGTTCAGGCCAATTAGTATTTTGTTGTTCTGTTTTTTGTGTGCTTCTCCTTTCCGATAGAAGGCTTTTTGTGTGATCTGTGTGTTTTCTCGCTTAAATTGTGTAGATAACGCGCCGCGGAGATAAGCCTGAACGTATCAACAGCGCAGCAATCGGTGTAATTACCTGAGAAGTGCGTGCTAACCGGAGACGAGCGTGAAACATCCTCTTTATATTGACTTGCAGATTTAGTGTTGGATGAGAGATTTCGTAGCTTAGTCGATTGCGTATTTCATGCAGGAATATTCGTAATACGGGAAATTCGGGAAAGTAATCAGTACAACAAATTTAAAAAATAAGTAATTAAATAATTCTTCAAAATTACTTGTTTTAGGCACTTTTAGGCAAACAAATTAAAAAAATTGCATCAACCACCCTTTTAGGACATTTCAGACACTATTACATGCTTTCAGTAGATCTATCTTTTCATGATTGGTAAACATCTACAATTATATTCCACAATCTCTTAAAGAAGCTAAATAAGCTATTGTCCTAAAATACGAGGTTTAGTCATCACCATACCATATTCTATCATATAAATGTGAAACACCATGTGTCACTAATAACCACTGAATATATTGCTCTCAAATCTTTACACGAATATTTTTAGGGATCTAGAATCGAACAGCGTAGTTGCGATTCAAAATGTTGACCCAAAATGAGCTTTGTACATAAAAAATATTAATTTGTTTTCGGTTATATGCAGCCTCAATACGTTAGCTAATACTGTGTGAAAATTATTACATCAAAATGTGAAACGAAAGTAGAGAACTGTAACTGGCTGCATGTTATTTAATGGCGAAATGTGAACTGTATACATTGAGAATTATAACCCAATCTAGGCGTGAATGCAATAAGTACAAAAGATATGGAATTAATTGAAAAAGTAAGTAAATACTAATGTAGGTAGTAAAACTATGACAGATTGGGTGATGTTTGTAAGGAAGTGTGCGTCATGTACTCCATCAAAAGCTTAAACGTGGGTAAAGATATTTCATATTTCTTTTATTTATTAGTTACTGATTTATTATTTTAGAAATTGAATGAAGAGAGAGAAGTTAGAAATTGCGTAAAAAAACGGCGATGAGAGGTTGGGTTCCAGGCAACATAGGGCAAGGCCGACATGGCCGAATGGGGCAGGGATGTTCTAGAATAACTGGAAGGGGTCGCACAGAGAGGGAATAGATAGAATTGTTGTTTAATATTTTGTGAACAATGAACACCAGAGCAACGTGCAAGAAGTTTTATATTATCATATTAAAATATATCTTCAATACAAATTGTAAATTTGATTATACAAGTACATAACGTTCTTCTCATAAATACACGAAGAAAGTGAAGAAATTTGTGTTATAAAGAAACATATTTACGCAAAAGTAAAGGGAGAAGTGTCAATGGAAACATTGTAGGGTTTTGAATACTCTCGTGAGTCATTTGTTTTAATTTTCTGGAAGGTCAGAGGGGGGAAAACTTAGCAAATCATATGAAATGAAAATGTAATAACATCGTCAATAGCTCTTGAATCGTGGAAAAGTTTTAAAAATCGGTGTACAAATCTAAAACATATATTATTCCTATATAATTAGTTCAAAGTTTAATGAAGAAATAATAAACGTTTCTCTGTAGATATAAAGCTAAATATAGATGATGCAGAAATATAATTGATGCTAATTTAAGACCCAGAAAGTCAGATAAACGTTGTAGTTACCACGTCACATATGTGTACTAGCAAGGCCATGTATTCAGATCAGTAGAGAAGAGAATACAGATCTATTTTAGAACCGCAAGCAACTTGCACAAATTGAAACGTCTCATATACCATTAAAATCTTTGCGATAATAATTGTCACAACTTATAATTTTAATTGCGCTATATAACGACTCATTGGACTACAATCATCTACATTTAGTGAGATGGCAACAATACCCACTTCCCTTGCATCTCTTGAAGAGTGACTTGAATGTCGGATGACTGTACTCGGGAATTATTATTGAATCGGGAACAGTTAAATTCGACTGGTATGTTACGTTGGGGTGTCTTGACGTTCTTCCAATAACTTCCAGTATTAGAAGCCTCATTTTTAGTTATTTTTACGAATAAATACTTCGGCCACCAAGTTACAATGGCTTAATTCTTCTGGTCCAAACAGCAACTGGTTATGAAGAATGACTTGTACCAAAAGTCGTCCTCAGATATCCGATATATAGACGCCTAATTCATCTGAAAGACTCCCTAAGGAATTTTCTGGAACTTCGAAAGTGAACCTTTTAAAAAATATTTGGAAAATTCGGAGACCCTAAAACCTTCTCTTTGCTATTTTTACGTTACTCGGGTGTGACTGGACCTTTGGCTTACGTGTATCCTTATAACAACTCTAATATTAATGTTGTTAATATTGAAAATGTGTGAAACAGCATGTTTTTCTTTCGATTTTGGTTGAAGCGTCCTGTTCGTAATATCACATGTTGAAGTCTTGCATAAAATGGAAGGAGATTTAACATTATTTCTTCCTTGTTCTCAACCTTTTACAACCCTTGCAAAAAAAATTGAGTAAGCCGCGCAGGGTGCAACGCAAACCCATTCCTTTATACGCTTGCGCCACGGAGTAATAACACGATCAAATTGCCTCCTATTCTTCTAGTCCGTGTCCCCGGACGGGTGTGGAAGGCGACCGTGGGAAACGCGAACGAAGAGAATCGGAGTGGAAGCGATCCAGACGGCGCAGTCGGCGAGTCTTGGAAGTGGATTCGCGAAAAAGCCCGTCCGACCGGCCTGCGGCTCTGGATTGCGACCGCAGCGGGGACCTTCGCAACCCGAGACGCGGCGCCGCGACGAGCGCGCGCTCCGCCGGGCTGCTCCCGGCGATGTCCACACACGCACCGCGCGGCGGCCTTGCTCGTCGCAGACGGCCGGCGTACGGTTGCAGCTGTGAATGGCGACACACTGACTTACATGCCGAGCACGCCGCTTTCCTCCCGACCGCGGCGCGCTCCCGCTTCAGACAGTATACTGGGGATTTTAGGACGTGTCATTTGGCCCACTGTTGAGGGGATGGAGAAAATTTTCAATACTATAAGTAATTGCGCGTAATATTCCTATCGTTTCTGCTGAAGCCACTTTCATGTATTTCCATGAAATAACTGGAAATACAAATCGCATTATCACTCAAATGATGTCCACTGAATACAAATTCAGACAATCATTTTGAGAAACCAGACGAAATGATAACTTCGCTCACTGGCGTTGGCAATTGAAATCACTGAGGATTTTAGGATGTGCTATTTGGCCCACTGTTGGTGGATGGAGAAAATTTCCATTATTAAACATAATTGAACTAATATTCCTATCGTTCCTTCGGAAACCACTTTCATGTATTTTCATGAAAGAACTGGAAATATAAATCGCATTATATTGGATGTACGCTTTCAAATTATGCCCTAAAACTAATTCAGAATACCAATTTTACAAACTTGGCGGAATGGCTATGGATATAAATGGAAAATAGGAACAGTTTTCGCGAAACATTTTAGGCTCTAAAACGGCACTAAATTTGTTGTTTAGATTTTCTTCTTGTATGCGTGAGGAACAGTAAAATATACTTTGTCTAGGCTATCCGGGACGAGCCGCGTCACTATCATGGTGGCTAACGATTCGGCCAGCGTATTGTGGCTTTCTTCAGAGCGTACCACTGAAATGTGAATAAAAGCACCTCTCGGGGTAGTTTCTTGAATTGGAAATACCCATGTTATATCTCCACCGCACTTTCAAAAGTAGTCGTACAAAAATTTCCAGTATAGTAGTTCTGTACAAAAGAACAAATTTCCAGCAACATCTTCAGTACAGTAGTTCAAACGTTATTGTTCATCTTAAACTCACACACACGCTCACACGCAAACACACACTCACAAGCTTATGTATGACTTCCTTCGAAGCAGAAAACACATTTTGTTACTTCATTGCGCTAGGAATAGGAATGAAATATAATAGCTCATATATATAAAATGAGTAGTAATGAAATAATAATAAATGAGTAGTAATGAAAAATAATAGCTCACTTAGCGCATGGGGTAAATAAACTTAAATATCCTATCAACTAGAGTTTGTTTCGAGGAAGTTATTAGATAGTAGTGAAACGAAAATATTCACATTACGGCCAAATAAATACTTAATGATTGCTTATATTAATGTAATATTCATAATGCAGCTTTAAAAGACCAGGCTCTCGCTTTACTCGCGTAATGATTTATAATATATACGCTTTCTTTATACGCCTGCTGAGAAAATTACATTCTCATTCCTCAAACACTAGGATAGATGCATAAGAGGCAATGTCTGCAGAAAAGTGTTTACATGTTGCATGACTTCCAGCAACTCATAAACTACCGTTCATTCCCGTAGTGATGAAACGCTGTTATATGAGAATGAAAGAGGTATAAGAACACTTCGTTCTTAGTGACATGATAATAACGAAAGCATCTGAAATCACACTGCATATTTTAGCAACCCAACAAAACCTCTTGATCGTTTTATATATACTAATAGGTTTTCTCCAACATAGATATGTATAACTTCGTTGAGAATTATCAATTGTTTTGTCGAATCCGATACTTCTGTTATTTGCTTTTGTCTCCATAGCATAATAGATAAATTTCAAAATTCGTACAAAATTCTCCTATACTGTTTTCAGACGTGACATGAGAGCAATCACTTTAAATAAATGAAGTTTATTTACTGTTATAATAGTTTCAGTCTCAAAATAATATTATGATGAAAGTTAGCGATGTATACTTCTGTTGCACAGTACCGAGCTTATACTACTGTAAAACACATTTCGGCGGACGGGCGTTCGCAGTTGAGTGCCACTTTAAATCAATGCTCAGTTTTCATACAATAATTATTTACAAAGTGCAGAGTTTTCACACTTGTCCGGATTGCATATACTTATGGTATTATATTTATTTCACGGTCGTCTTTATATGTATACAAGAATCAATTCTTAGGTCATTACCTAAAGAGAAAAAAGTAGTTTTTCCCTTGAAAACACAAATTTTTTACTCTAGTATGAAACAACTACAATGTGAGAGGGTAGGTTTCCGCTGACGCAGTCTGTAACTATTTGGGCCCGTCCTAGGCACAGGTGCCAGCGTTTCAGTCGCCATCCTGCGACCTTCATCCTGGAGCAAGGTCGCAGGTGCCTAGGACGCGGCGTTGAAAAAATATGAAAAAATTCACAAGTGATCTGAGAGAAAGTTTTAAGACAGTTTTCGTGCCCGTACATGCCCGACAGTAAAACAGTTCTTGTAAATCCGGGTTAAACCTGTTCCTCTTTATTTCCTCACATGTTCCCCACTTATCATTCACTTGTGACATAATTTCTTTTCATAAACTACCAAAAATTATTATCTTTCCTTAGCGCATGATACATGTATTACAAAGGATTAGAAAGCTTTAAAAACATGATACACATAACAGAGTTTGATACACATAACAAAGTTAAAATATTACTGGGTACTACAACCATGTATACAAATGTATACTAAACTCATGTATAATAATCAATTTATTATAATGTAAGTTGTCCTCATGCACTTTTCATTGTTTATACTTTAGCCCTGATGATGAAATTAAATATTTCGAAACGTTGGCGTAACATATTGTTTCTCTAACCACATTGACCAATCAGGTGAACCAATTTTATTTCTTTAGAAAGTTCAAATTTGTTTCAAAACACAAGCCATTTGTTTTTAAAATATTTTTCCAGTTTTCTAAATTTATGCGGTTGTAATGAAAATTCTAACTAAACCACTATTATAAATGCACTTCCTTCTGTACTAGCAAAACATTTGAAGAAAAACATTTTAGCCTTTTTCCAGAATGTTCAAAATCTTAAAGGACTTTCATGTGAACTACCCACAAAAAGTTTTACAATCTTAATGATCTCTGGAAAGGCTCAACTAGATACTATTATCCTGTCGCATTTACCAATTTCAGCTTTAAAACCTCTCTTGAAAGATGGGCGACGTATCCACCACTTTCAGGTACAAAAAAATCTTCTTTCCAACAGCTCCAATCTTAACCCTTTAGAACATCCCTCATAGATCTTCGTACTGACGTGTGTACGAAGTTATAGCTGAAGAGAACCTTAAACATGAATTTTACAACCAATATTCGAGTTCATTTCATGATGATGGTTTCAATTCTTTTCCTCCCTATACTTTGGAAGAGGGAGTAAATGTAAGAAGAAATGTAAAAGTGATAATGCTCTGCTACAACAGCTTACCAAAATTTTGCTTGGTGGAGTTGCCTTAAGTTTTACATTCTCAGAAAATATCAAAATCACCTGAAAACATCCTCACGTGTTTTTACTTATTTTCTATGTATTTTCTATGTTATTTATTTCATAAACAAATACATATAAACTTGAATGTTTTTCTTTCTTAATTGAATATTAATGAATATTTTCTGGATTATAATCTGTCACTTACCACAAATAGACATGAAATGAGCTGCTACATTAGATAATAATGGTATGAACTGTAGCGTGGGAATGGATCTATGTTGAACATGCGATCTTTCCGATAAAATAAAAACCGTGGGACATCTCAGAAATTTCCAACACAATCCTGTCTGCCGATGTCACGATTCCCACGAGTATTTTCAATCCAAGAATCAAGACTGTTCTCATGAAACCACTATCAATACAAATCATCAGAGAATATAAAGACCAACAGGGCTTCATCAACAATAAAGGACTGCGACTTTGATCATTCAGAGATATTCTGTAGTACAGCTGAAAAAAAAATGGTTGTCAAAATAAGAAACTTAAAAATTCTCTAGTAGCACGTCAGTAAAGGCATGTAAAAAGTAATAATTAATATACATTTTTTTTTAATTTTCAAAGAATATTTATTTTAAGATAGCTTTAATATTTTGATAATAGAACATTTACATATTTTTTTTTATTTCCAAAGAATACGTAAGAGTGGTTTGCCAAATTTAGACGTGCGAACATCACACTACATTTCTCAGAGTAAAAACCGTAATATACAAGTAGAAACATCGCTGTAAACCCTTTTACTGACCTCTCAAAACAACCAAGAAAATCTCGATCGACACTCACGCACTTCTCTACCTTTCCCTCATTCCCGCACGATTCATTGCTTCCCCATTGTGGCGTTTGCCCCACCTGTTCGCCGCAGCCTCCGGAGCCGGCATCTCTCTGCACCCCTCCCCGCCGCGCCCCACCCTGCACCGCTCCTTCCCGCCCGACCCGCGACCGCGCACCTGCGGCCCGCTTCTCTTCCGAGGGCCGGGCCGGGCCGCCGCCGCGCCGCCGCCGCCGCCGCCGCCGCCCGCCGCGCCGCCCGCGGGCGGGCGCTGAGGGGCGCCGCTTCCTGACCACTTCTCAGTCGCGCCACAGCTCGCGAGCAGACAGGTTCTGTCGCCGCCTCCTTCGCAGCCACCAGCCCGTCGCATCGCGCAGCTCGTCCTGGATAGGCGTACATCCGGTCTACACGGCGCCCTTTCCCGAGGGCTCTCCGCACCGCCACAACTCTGGAGCGCATTCTTGCACCGTTATCTCTCAGGACCTCGAGAGATCTGCACCTGTCAGAATCCACCTCCAAGGAAGTAAACGCGCGTGATGGAAGGCTTTTATCGACCTGGACCAGAAACCGCAGATCGCCGTCTATCCCTCCCCGCCCCCCTCAAAGAGATTTGCGAGCGTCCCCTGTGTTCGGAAAGGCACGCGCGTTTTCGTGGCGTTTGGGGCGGGGTGCGGAGCGCCAGCAGGCTCGTTTAGCGCGGCCGTTGGTACGGCGCGCGGAGCGAAGGAGAGCGCGCGTCGTTAGGGTTTCTGCCGCGCCCCACGCGCCCGCCCGCCCACGCGCGGAGAAAACACGCCGTCATTGCGTGAGTTGCCGTAACGTCGCCGCGTCCGCTCCTTCTAACTACCACCGCCGTCACCGCGAGGACCGGCCACCGCCGCCGCCCGTCATCGTCGGTCGCCTAACGGCTGAGGCAGCGGGGACCACGAGGACCGGCGAGCGCCGCCCGCGCCGCCCGCGGCCGAGCGGTTGAACCGGCCCCCGCGTGGGTGCAGTGAACCCACGGAGGCTGTCGCGGCCATGCGGCGCGCGCAACCTTCGCCGCGCAGCCGGCCCGGAAACGGTGCCCCGCCCCGGGCGCAGCCCCTCAGCCCTGCCCTCGCCTGGCCGTGGCCTGGCCGTGACGGCGCGCGCGCGCCCGGCGCCGCACCTGCGTCGACTGCGTCTAGACGCCGCCCGTCACCCCACCCCCACCCTTCCGTTCTACTGCATTCCGCGAGTGTGATTTCCGAGCAGGTCGGTGTGGTGACTGTTCGGTGCTAGAACAAAGGAAGCCCGGGCCGTGCTGTGAGTTCCTGTGCGTGTCCGGCGTGAGTGCGTGGACGTGACAGCACGTCGGTTCGTATTTCGGTTGTCGGCGCCCGCGTCCGGTCCGCCGTTCCGTCTTGTGACCCCGAAGGGAAAAACTCGTGGCGAGAAGGAGCCTGCCGAGAGGTGCGGTAAGGCACGAGAGAGGCAGCGCCAAGAGAGCGAGAAAGCCGCGACTCATTCCTAACACCTGAGGTAAGTGTGTTCTTCATAAATCTCTCGAAGAAAAAAGAATCAGAAGCTTCTGCAACACTGACAAGTTGACAGGAAAGGACTTGCCGGAAGTGTTTTCTTGGGCGTGAGAAGAGAACCGTCTCCGAATTGTGGACGCTTCTGGGCAGAGGACTGCGGTGCAGGCATGCGTGACTGTTCCCTGCGGAAGAGGCAAACGAGAGCGCGCGGTGAGCCCGGCAGACAATCGTAATCAAACCTCACTTCTGGCCGAACAAGATGCATGAATTTCTCGATTACATTTCGTCACTTATCTCAGTTGGAGTTGGACCAAATCAAGAACACCGAGTCGGATATCGTTGTGAGAGATTCATTTCGAGAGCCGCCGAACAAACCTAAAATGATGAACCGCTCGACAAGTACTAACGAGCGCACCCTCAGCAGCTGCTGCGTCGATCGCACCGCGCCTGTTGATGCTGCGCCGCCGCCGCTGGTGGAGGCGGGTCGGGGTGCGCCGGCTCGGGCACGTCGCGCCACTCACGTGGAGCTCCCGCGGGGGCGCCCCACCAACGCGCCCCCGGCGGCGGCGGCGGACGGGCGCGCGGCGCGGGCAGCGGCGCTTCGCGGCCTCCGAGCGCGGCGAGGCGATCCGCCCCGAGCGCGGCGCCGCCGCAGCCATCGGCGCAGAAGATGCAATGGCGCGCCTCGCGCTGGAGTGAGCGGCTTCCCGCGCGGCGCGGCGCAGGACGGCGAGGACGAGGCGGACGATCAGTTCGACATCCCCCCCCCCCGGGCGGCGTCTCCTCCATGACCATCGCCGACGTCAGCCCGCGCTTCGCCGTCAAGAGGATCCTCTTCCTCTACGAGAACCTCCAGTTCCGGGAAGCGGCCAACTTCATCAACCGGCTCAGCCACGGCACCTTCAAGGTCATCCTGGGCGATCTGCCCGTCGATCTGTTCGTGGAGTCGATGCCGCACAGCCTGAGCATCTTGGAAGCGCTGTACGCCAAAGTCTTCCTGAGCGACGGGCTGGACTTCAGCGTGAAGCTGCTGCGTCCGGAGGGCGTGGTGATGCAGATGGTGAAGTTCTTCTCCACGCAGAACGCCGGGGTGGCGGGCGAGCGCGACTGGGAGCCGGCCGCGCCCTTCGTCAGCAGCTGCAAGAAGCTGCTGAAGGTGATCGTGCTGAGCGACCCCAAGCTGAAGAAGCTGCTCCAGCAGCGCCGTCGCCGCCTCGACAAGGCCATCGAGGGTCTGGGCCAGCACGGGCTCGTCGGCACCACCGACGAGACGCTCACCGACTTGCACGACGCCCTGCGCCTCGAGTTCCAGCGCGTCGTCGAGACCTACAAGGTAAGAGCCGCCCACGCACGCCAGACGGCTCGCGACTGTTAATGTTACGTTGTTCGCTGCTCAGAAAATAACTCTAGTCACATCCATTTACTGGAAATTAATATGAAATTAGAGACATTAATTTAATAACTATTCCTCATATTTTTTCTTCGTGAAAAATAATAGATATCATTATTCCCTAATATAATTTATTTCTATAAATAGAGTAATTTTACATATATTTATGAAGTGTCTTCTGTTATTGTTCGAATATTAAACTTTATTTGAATATCACCTTCAGAGTATATGAATATTTGAAGATTATCACCTTCATAGTATTGAAATAAAGTTTAATGTGTCTGTTTTCTGAGACGAATTCAAATGAATGATTGAAATATCGAATAATTCAAATATAGTTTCTATATTGCCTGTTTTCTGAGACGAAGAAACTAATCCATAACTAAAAACAGGAAAAAATTCTTTCCCCGAAGTGCTAGCTGTTGCACACGAACAAAATAATATTGAACATTGTCATGCTCTTGCAGTATATTTGATAACAAAATTATCAATCAGTATTCATTAGAAATATAAAACAAATATGTTTAATGTAAGGGTAAAAAATGACCCCATGCCTCTCACCTCCCGTTTCTCCCACGGCGCTCGTATGACACTCATAATAACAAAAATTGACATGAATCGGTTATATTTGTAATATTTTGATTTTAAATGCATTCGGATGTGTTTATTTACTTGATTTTTTACTAATTCAAAAGATATTATCAAACTTTCTGTTTTTAACACTTTAACTAGTATTTTATGTATTTATTTTACCTTAATGTAAGATACTTACTTTCACTGTAAGAGATTAAAGCAACAAAGAATAATTTACTTATAAACCCACTATATTCTTGAAAATTAAGGAGATGGCAATATATATATATATATATATATATATATATATATATATATATATATTTCTTATAAAGACAGCATTATTTAATCGTGAAGAATTAATAAATCACATTACAAATATTTCACTTTTTTTCAGAAACAGCATTCCTGTATGGTTAGACAATTCGTTTTCACTTTCGAAAAAATGTTTAATTGATACTATGGATTAAACTGAAATAATATTAACAGTTGAAGTCCAAAAATGTTGCATGCTTCATTTCGCTAGAATATGAAGTCTACTTAACGTCAGAATTACATTAATAGTAATAAGAGAGAATGCGAATTATAATAAGAGAAAATGAAACTTATTATTAGGGACATGGCCTCGATTCTTACTGAACATTCCTGGACTCATGGAATGCTCAGTAAAATCGGAGGATAATTGTCACAGAAATACTTTAAAATCAGATTGAAGTGGTAACTTGAACAACGAATTCTTGCTACTGTTTAAAAGGAGAATTAAAATATTTGTGAGTTTTATCTCTAGCTAATTACACCAGTATTCATAAGCTTTCAGCAGATTTTTGAAACTTTATTCATGCAGAAATATTCACTCAATATCTCCAGCAGTAAAAATGTTATTAGAACTGGTAAATATTTTTAAAAGATATATTTCATATGAGAAAATTGACTTGAGAAACATTAGATTAAAATATGGAAATTTTCGTAGGTTATGAAAGAAAAAGTAGATTTTTTTTGTTTTTTATATTTTCAAAATTTAAAGCTCAAACATAACTGTCTACGTCATTAATGTCCTTTAAATCTACGTTCATTCTTTTTTGTTTTTGTAGTTAAATAAAATATTTTATTCTGTAGTGTCATTACGTCAATTTTTGTCGCTTAAATACATTTTTATTTTAATCCTTTGCAACAGCAATCGCCATTTCCAATTGAAGTCAATGGTGTATTTATATATCGTATACACCACTAAATTTTAATGAATATCAATTAGCATGATATCAAGCTCTCCTATTATAAATCTCCATTTATAAGAAACGTGAATTCACTAATATAATGATCAATAATTTTGATAATACGTCTTCTCACTTCCTGAAATTATAACCAAGACGTACAGCGTAATTTATAACAACTTTTAAACTTTTTTGGGCTTTCTGAGCAAATAAAACCGTAGTTGTAGTTTTGTGTTAAATTTGTATTCATGTCACGTTGCTAATAGGCATTTAGGTGCGTGTTCGTAGGTTTACTAGAAGGGGTCTTATGTCTGGATTCTCATTCTATCAGGCAGGAAGATTCAATAATTCAACGGTCGAAAAAATCAGCTTGTAAATCAATAGAAATGTAACGCATTTGCGGAAGCAAATAGCATGAATATACTTATACTCGTATATTTGCACGTAAATGGACTTGTTCTTTGATCGTCAACGAGCGTAGAGAACACATAAGTACGCGCGCGTGTGCAACCGTTTTACTCACAGGATGATTCCGTTGTTTGTTTATGACATAATATACTTATAAAAATGAGCGGGACAAAGATCCGCTATATTTTATGAAACTCTTTTGCTGTGTGTCATTCCCAGATGAAGTGTCATTTAGATATCATCTTTCACAGCCACACGTTTGTATTTGCTGCTCACACGTTTTTCAACTACTAAGAGACCCTAGTGACCGACTTCAAACTTCCAGACAAATTAACCACTTAATCTTACAAATCAAGATTGTAAGCTTGCTTACATAATTACTGGCTTTGCTAATTACCTTTTTTTCATTTTTTGATACGTTCGTTTCGTTCACAATAGTTTTTTTTCTAATAGAATGTGGGTGTTGTCATGCAGTAACATTCTTAATTGTATTTTGTAGTATTTTAAGTTAGTTTTTAAAAAATGTTGAGAGAAAATAAGTCAATAATTCATGAGCCCACTTGAAAATTAAATTTGTTTTATACTTGGATGAAATTATACTAAAAAATCAATTTAAGTTTATAAGATTCTAAAAAGTCTTTAAAAACGACATAAATTATAAGAGACTTTGCTCTTCTATGACATTCTGATTTTAATTACATCATTTTGGTACGACACCTACAAGTGAAGAAGACGAAAAAATATTTTTCATTATCAAATAGTCCCTAAATGATCAAAATTTCAGAGATGAAAACCAAAATATGATCTTCATTGAAATGTGTTCACAATATTGTGTTCTACTACTTTTTCTGTATTTTTTGCAATAGCAGCTGATATGTAGCAAGAAACTAGGAATTTTTCGTATTGGCGATTCCCTAATACGATAGTATAGTTCGTATAGTTATCCCTCAGTTAAAGTCTTGAAAATCAAAAACATGTTTCCATTGAGTTATTCAAAACCTGCATTATTGAAATAAGTTGAAACAAAACTCTACACTTAATCTAAGTGACAAGTCACCGCAAAATGAAACCCTCCCAGATGAGAAAATATGAACCCAAGCAGTTTGTCTTGTGCCTTACTATCGCAAGAAGGCTTCTCTGGAGGGTTTCGGTCAGCTCCAATGCGATGTAGAATTTACTTGTAAAAGTAAGATCACCATCTGTTTCCTGTGATGCTCCTCTTTTGTGTCTTTCTCCTTGATTTGATCCTGACTAAACGTGACGACAAAAAATTAAAAACGTATTCTATGACAACAACAAAAATGAGAAAATAAGACATACGATTTTTGGTAAAACGAAACAAAAATATATTTAGGAAAAGTAAATTGATATGAAAGTGTTTGTAAGATGTTTCTGTGATAATGTTAACTTTTGAGGTTTTTCCCGTATCCACTCTACAACAACACAGCTATTACATATAGGCCATGCAGGTTGTACCAAGTATATTGAAGTACAGGTACTACATTTAATTATGTTAAAATTTAAGATACAATGAATAAATAAATTGTAACTTCTATAGCAAGTCAGCCATTTTTATTTTTGTTTTATTACGTTTTTTGGGCTTCAAATCTTTATTTTATTCCATCTGGACCGGTTATCAGTCGCTAATTGTATGACTTTTCAATCCGTAAGTACAAATGACAGCTTCTTTGTCTAGTTATGTGACATTCGTTTCCCTACTACTTTCTCGCTTATGCAGCAGAGGTAAAGGTACGTTATCTGCGCGAAAAACCACAAATTTTTAGTTCTTTCGTTTGAGAGGTCGTATTGTCGTAGATGGTTACCTTCATTCTGAATTTCTTCTGTTAGTAAATTATTTTCCTCCATTCATGTTCTTCATGTTTTTGATAACATCAAAAAATAATAACTTATTTAGTAACTTATTAAAATATTAAATCATTTAGAAAATCATAACTTATTTTCCCATACCTCTTTCGTGAGATTTTTATGAATCGTCGTCATCGTCATTGCAGCCCCCAGCTCCCCAAATCCACCCAGTTGACATCGTCCTCATCTAGAATGTTTGAAAATATGTGTAGGCATGTTATAACACTTCTTCAAATATTAAAATGTTGAACAATGTATTTTTGCGCAGTAATTACTAGTCATTCCTGAATACTTTTAAAATTCTAAAATGAATAAAGCGATATAATTTTGTATCTTAATTTTCAAAACTAGTAATGCTACGAGATCACATACTTTCTCGCATTATTTTTAACGGCTTCGCAATATTATGCTACTACAAGAACTCACAGGTGTTTCCAACCAGCAATCAGCAGTCCGTCTGTGCGTCCGTCTGTCTATCCGTCTGTAGTCGACACTAGCGCCTAAATCGTTCAATCAATTTTCTCCAAAAATTATATTCTCCGATCGATTTAATGGAACTCGAGGCCCTCTGAGCTTGAAACTGATATTTTGATTTTGGGGTATTTTCAGGAAGATTTAACTTTTTCAATTTTTTTTCAAAAATGTCTCCCAATTTTGTATTAAACTTTGTTCTCGGATAGTGTAAGGACGCTTACGTGAATGGTGGAAGTCTTATTCTCGTTGAAATCTCTAATTTAAAAAACGTTCTGTTTCTTTCGGCATCTTCCTACAACTACAATATTTTGAATAGAGAGTTTTTTCTTTAATAAGACTGTTCTTTAAAGATAGATTTTGAAATAAGGTTATGTATAACTTTTCGAAAATATGAGTAATTTGCGCGTACTTGGGTGTGAAGCATAGACAGTTTTAATTTTTGCATTGAATTATTATTTTCTCAAAATTGGTTCCAAAATTCTTCTTTAATTTTTTTTCGCATGTATGCATTCTTCGCAAAAATGTCCACTCTCTTTTTCGGCAAACCTACTGAATTTTCGAAAATTGCAAATCATTTTAAGGTCATTTGTGTAAAATCTTGTATTAAAATTTCTACTTGGCATCTCGCTATTTTCTTCTCACCTTTATTGGTTCTAAATTATGTTTCTCGAAATGTGTCTAACGTTTTCAATTACACTTACCTTCTCTAATATCACAGCACTTTATTTTCATAAATCTTAACTTCTTCTAAGCCAGATATTTTTGAAGCAATGAAATCCGCATTTTTAATATTTTTAAAAGATGGTGAATGAGGATTTTTTCAAATATCAGAAGTTTTGGAAGAAAAGTATCTAAAATAGATTCTCTCAAAAATTGCGTCAATCTATTGCTTTAATTTTTTTCTAATACAGTATGAAACGGTTGTGACGTAAGTGTCAATTTTATTAAATCTTCTGAATTTTTAATTTATTGGAATTACTGGAAGGACCTCTTCTTTAATGACGTGAGAAATTACTAAAAACAAAATTTTAAACAATAGTGAAGAAATGGTTTTGTAATTCTTTATGTTAAGATGCGTAAAGACATACTTTAGACTTGCCTTGCCTTGGGGCCAAACGAAAACCAATTAATATCTTAGGGAGTAATCGGAGAAATACGTCATTAATTTTACATTATTCTTAAATTTTCTTGAAATTAAAATGTATCTTTTTGAAGTAATTCCTCTTTTGTATTTAGATGACTGCGAAACAGATTTCTGGTGAGTAGTACTGTCAGTACAGGTAAATCAAACAATTGCACTCGTGAAAGTAATGTAACATTAGCTGACAAGTACTAACCGAAAATCACCTTTCAAACTATGATTTACGATCCTTTTCTCTTTGAGTATACAATTATCGTATTAGCTGTAGATACGTACGCGTCCATGAGCGACGATGTAAATTTCTCCGGCGTGGATTTTGACACCGTGTCCTTTGCAGAACAACTTATTAAGCAAACTTTCCAAGAGAGGGAGAGAGCGCACGTAGAACCCCGTTCCACGTGCGACACTAGGCCTAGGAACCGGTTTGGAATTCGCTAGGAATTGAGGAAAGTACGGGATCGCATACAGGGGAACCGGCCGGCCAGGATGCAGCCGTTGATGGGTGCGCCGCCCCGCCGCCGCCGTCGCCGTCACCACCGCCACCGCCGTCGCCACCGCCGCCGCCGCCACAGCCGTCGCGCGCCTTTCGTGCGGGCTCCTCGCAGGCCACTGCACTCGGCCAGACCTCGCGCTCCCCAATTCGAGCAAAACACATCCGCGCAGTGGACGTCGTATGCATAAACTCTACTCTCTCCTGTCAGTCGGGGAAGGCATTGATTGAGTACTCGGGATGCATAATATTTTTTTTAATTAACTTTTACGGCCTGTCTCTTCCGGGCGTTTTCCATCGAAAGGGTGTTCAATCGTTCTTTTGTAAACATTTTACACTCGAGCAAAATATAACAACAGTAATTCTGACCGGAAAGGTTAGAATGTAAATGAGACATGAATATCAAAGATGAAATCGATTTTCTCTCAGAATTTTCACTTTAAGTGATTAACAAAACTGAATTGAGTATTTAAGGTTCCTTATGTCCTGGATAAGTTTCTACAATACACTTAATTTATATTCAAATTTTGATTGTAATTTATTTGCAAGGCTTCATATTTAACGAGTCCAAACAAAACAATTTATTATACAAGTTATTATAAGATGAAATGCAAAGAAAGAAAATTATCATTAACTCTTTAAGTGACGAAGTAAAATTATCCAAAAAGAATAAATTATTTTATATCTCCTCAGAAGAGAATAACATTGAATCGATATATAGAACTGGACCTTGCAGATATCGTGTTGAAATGCACCCCAACACTGTAAGTGAAGAAAATATATTTTCTCTAATAAATTTATCAAGAAAATTATTAAAACGTGATACTTATTGGAAAAGTTCAATACTGCTTCTCTTTCGTTAATTAATTTTTCAACCGACGATTCACAATAAATTAATTACATCAACTTTATCTCTCGTGTTACATTAGTAACTTCCATATTTGTATTTACAGTTACGTTGAGTGAAAATTTATACGTTTGTTGGTATTGGTATTAACATTGTTGATGTTGTTGTTCGCGTAAACATTGTTAAGAATGAATACAGACCCATTAAAAATATGCAAAATAAATTCTGATTTTTATAAAATTGGTGCTGAAATGATAACTTGAGATAATCGCCTGGAATTTTATCTCGAAAGATAATAAATATTGACAACCTGCTGGACGCAAATCTCAAATTAAGAAATACAAATCAAGAAAATTGGCAAATTCATTCCAAGAAAATAAAAAAAATAAAAAATACAATCACAGATGCATAAGCGAAGCGTTTCCCCCGTGACGTAGTGAGACGTTTCACCAGTGAAGTGGACCCCCTCTAGAGGAAAATTGCCAACTATGCAGCCTGAGTATGGTATTGGAATTTTGTGTCGCGGAGTGGACAGTATTGTTCCAAACGATTCGTGCTTTGCAAATGTAATGATTCTGAGTAACACGTACTTGACATTCCCTCGCATTCCTCCGGCACTCTGCGTGCAGTCTTCGGAATGTTGCAGCAGAAGATTCTTGTGCTGAGGAGCACCAATAATAACCCGTTAGACGAGGTTGTTAATATTGCGGTGCGTACGAGTCGTCCCGTTGCTCACGGCGGTATCCGAGTCAATCGACCGTAGAAAAGGGTAGCCCTCGAAGATAGGGGAATGATTTGTTACCTTTCTTCACTGAGACTTACAATTACTACTTTCCCGTATACATATGTATATACGAAGTAATATTCGTAGTTTAGGGACAGTTATGTAATGATGCGGACTCTACCTGGAGAGGTGCTTTTTATTCACATTTCAATTAATTCCCGGCTACAGGCGGCGTTGTTAGCGGACGAGGCAAGAAAGGTAGACGGAGCAGTAAATAAACACCCAAATAACACCGGGTGACGAGTTACTTTTTCCCGTATACATACGTATATACGAAGTAATATGCGTAGATTGGAGCAAGTTATGTAATGCTGCGGAAAATCAATTTCGAGATTTCAACGGAAATACGTTTTGGGGTCCCCTGATAACGAAAAGGTTTTTTTTTCAAAACGTGTTTCCGTCCGTCTGTCTCTCCGTCAGTCTGCTGTATGTGAACAAACCTAGCAGCTAAACCACGATTAGGATTTCTTCCAAACTGAAGTAAACACTGAAATTTGGCCTGGTCGAAAGCTCTGGGATTTGAAAATCATTCATTAGTTTTGAAAATCATGAAAGCCCTTTGGGACATTTGTACACGTAGGCTTCCGTGGCTCAAGTTCTGACTTCGAGGCGTCTCCGGAAGCCTTAGAAGCCCTTGACGACATAAATTCTAAAATAATATTTCGGTTCTACTATTAGGAAACCGAAAAATTAGAATTTTAACAAATAAATGTACTTTGGGCGGCGATGGAAGGCAAGAATACGTGGCAAGTTGGAATAGCCGATACGAACGGAAATAGAAAACTAATACGGGAAAGTCTGTGCCATTCTGTACTATTACCTGTTAATATTGTCTCGAAAATGGCTCACATTTCTTAAATTAATTTTTTTTCTCGGATAGCGAAAAAACGCTTAAAAGAATGACGCAAGTATAATTTTCATTAATATCCCTAATATTAACTTTCTCGCTTTATTTCTTTGTGAAAAGGAAAGTTATGTAATCGCGCACTGGAAAACAGCGAATTTTCTCCAGAAAAACTCTTATAGTTGGGCTCTGGCAACGAAATAGTGGGTAAATCCTGTTGCTAAAGTATGTAATGCTGCTCAAAAAATCCTCTAACACGGGGTGTAGCCAGAGTTTTTGAAAATGTGAGTATTCTGTGAGTAATTCGGCGACAAAAATGGTGGTCCCCTCCCAATGTACTGCACTTCCTGAATGTAAAATGAACAGTGATGCTATACATTTGAATGCTACATAAGTTAGAATGTATATATTATTTCATATTTCTTTGATCGTTTCTTAAATTCTAGCTTTTGTTATAAGTTTTAAAACTAAACATTTAGAAATTATTTAAAACCTGTTTTAAATTGCGTCCTTTGATTGAGTTCAATGTGAAAAAGAATATATGATTTCGCTTGGCTCATTAAGCCGTGGAAATAAAAAGCAATGCATGTAAAAATATAAAAAAATTGAAGATTATGAATAAGTCTTCCCTTCTCCTTGGTACGTTTCTTGTGATCGTTCCGCTTCTCTCCTGTTTCACATATTGCACATCACATTGGAGAGCGTTCACTTACACCTTCGCAAATGACGCCATCTACCAGATGTTCCTGTAGGTAGTCTCGACAGCAGGCAACCTCGGAACACCCGAACAGGGTGAAACGAGTGGCCGGCCGCTCGCCCACTAGGGCTGTCCGCTTATTAGGCAAGCCGCCTACAAGGCCTCCAAAGAGTGCCTCGCCTGCACAGGCAGCTCTGCCCCTTCACGTCTGCACTTTTCAGTACGGTCACCTGTTGCTATAAAAATGAATATTTTGCGGGGTAACATCGTACACCAGAACCTCATAATGTATTCTAACGGGAAACATGTTTTAAAGAACATCTACTTCACTTCTGTCCTTTATAGTAATATTCTGCTTCATTTTTAGAGAGTGTGTTTCAATCATTGTTCGTTACTTGTTACCACATTTCTCGTAATAACTCCGGTAATAATATCGTAATAGAATAGAATAAACACCCCTAAAGCATCTTATTAACTTTGAAAATCTAACAAAATAAACTTAGAGTAAATAAACTTCTGAGGGTAATGCCTTGGATTTTGAATGTACAAATGCTGCCATATAATTGGAAGGTAATGATAATTATCTGGTACATTAACTATTATCGGGATGAAAACCACGTTGAGTCAGCGTTCAGGTTTTCAAACCAGTGTTTTCGTACATGTCATGCTGCTGTAACTACAACTTCAGATATTTTTCTTGTCTTGTTAACATTAAATATTAACTAGAAGGATTGCACAAGTTATTAATAATGAACTAGCTGAAGTGCCCACTTTTTCGGGTATTTATTTGTCACATAATTATTATAAGACAGGTAAAGGAATGTATTGAGACTATCCCCACCCTACCCTGCCCTGTCTTCCCATGACCTGTCCTGTCTTGCCGGTCCTGACGGTGCCACCTCCTGCCATGCATGTTACGATCGTCGTTGCATTGAGTGGTTTACGAGAACACTGTAGCACATACTTGACAAAATTTCAGTGGCAATTTTGACCTTTCATTACATAAGGCCTGATAGAGTTATTGGAATGAATCAAAATGTATTTAATAAGACAATGATGGGCTTTCAGAAACGTTTGATCTAGGTTACTAGATTGTCTCAGCGCGTCAGAAATATTCTCGGACAAATGAAAACGGACAATTATGTTTCCTTTGAAGGGACAGGAAATGGGGATGGCATTTTTTCGAAGTCACACACAGATAGTCACTTTTCTCCTGTTATGCAAAGTCACCTGTTCTTAAGTTTCATTAGGTAAGAATAAAACTATAGAATTGTATTTCTTACAAACAAACATACCTCTTTATAAAATTGAAAATAATTATCTAAAAACGTAGCCTAAATCATGCTCGGCAAAATACTCTTTCAGTGAAAACCTACGAATGAGAAAAAGAGATAAAGAGGGAGAGGGAGAGGGAGAGAGAGAAAGAGAGAGAGGGAGAGAGAGAAAGAGGGAGAGGGAGAAAGAGAAAGAGAGAAAGAGAGAGAGAAAGAGAAAGAGAGAGAGAAAGAGAGAGAGAAAGAGAGGGAAAGAGAGAGAAAGAGAGAGAAAGAGAGAGAGAGAGAAAGAGAGAGAGAGAAAGAGAGAGAGAGAGAGAGAGAGAGAGAGAGAGAGAGAGAGAGAGAGAGACAGACAGACAGGAAGAGATAGAGAGAGACCAACAGGTACGTACAAAATTGTATGAACAATTGATTTGGTTTTGACTTGCATATCATGTCATCACATAAAATTATAATAGGCAGTTATTTTGTAAACACAGGGATTCCAATTTTATTTGATTGAGTAATTTGAACAACTATTGCATTGATAATTTGAATGAACGATTATTCTTTAATTTAATTTATTTTATAGGATTGTATTTTCGATATTAGATAACATTTTCATTTACTTCTGTTTTCTCAGGGGGCGTTAAATTTTCATTTAATTTTCACGGGTTGTTTATTCAATGAAGTCCTCATCAAATATTAAAAGTAATCATCGAATGTCTCTAAACGATCGAATATTATTCCATCTCTCAAACCTCTCTCACCTGTCCAAGATTCACGTTCTCCCCTGAATCCCAGAGAGAAGAAATTCGTCATTTGGGGAGACAGCCGTTGTCAAGCGCGTTGTCGGAAGTACATCGAGGGCTCTTGTCGCGCGCCCGGAAGCGAGGCCGGGCGTCTAGAGCAACGGAGGCGCCATAAACGAACGGCGACGACGCGGCGCGGAGGAGTGATTCGGGGGGAGTGAGGCACAGGTGAAACTGCCAACGCGCTCCAACGCAGTGACGAGCAAGATTCACGAAACTTCGCGTCGAGAGGAGAGCAATTCGCTTTCATGACTTCCTCGCTACGTAACGGGTCGGTAAAAGATGCATTCCACTCGCCCCTGGGTATAATGAGTGAAAATACGGAAGATTTGGTTCCTACTACTACAAATCTATAATGGCGAGAACATTCTAAATTTTTCTTCTTTTTGCCCTTACTACGTAAAAAGCGAAAGTATTGTACTCGTGCCTGGAAAACTGCAATTTTTCTTCAGAAAAACTCATGCCGGGCCCTGGTAACCAAAAAGTTGGTAAATCTTGTTCCTGTAATTTACTTCCTCTAACACGTTATGAAACTATGTTTTGAGTTCTTGATACTGAAAAATCGATTTCAGCAAAAGTTCTGTATGTCCGTCCGTCCAAAATTTCAATTTCAAGACTTTTAAAAATTGCAAAAGTTTAATTTCTTTTGGCATCTTCTTACAACTCCAATATTGAAGATATAGGTGTTTTTCTGTAATGAAATGTGTTCTTTAATAAGATCAGATAAAATTTTTCGAAAAAATGAGTAGTTTTCGCATAATTTTGCATGAATTAAATTAAATTTAAACAATTTCATTTTTTAAACTATATTTTTCTCAAAATGCGCTCCAATTTTTTCTTTACATTTTCTCCTCTTTATCTATCAAAAGACGGTAAAAGAGTGGTATTAGTTTCAATTCCGGCGCAGTCTCTGTATTTTCTAAATTTCTAGGAATAGTGTAGAAGACTTTTTGTGCTGAATCCAGAGCTGTAATCTGTTTTCGGCCATCTTGGCCGGCTTAGCAGAAATATTTGAAATTCATGGTTGGGTTTAATATGCTTTCCGAAACACTAATAAATCTTCCGTCTGTTCATAAAGATATAACTCATGTTTCCGTTTACAAGTAATTTATTGTTTTACACATCCTAACAAAGGATAACAATTCTATTATCTTCGTCCCTCATGTAGGAAGGTAGGAATTAGGAAGGTTAATGCGTGTTTTACAGTGCATTTTAGATGATTTCAATGTGACGGGAAAATATAGAGTGCACACAGCCCTCATACACGCTTCTGCCATTGCAGAATCGTTAGAATGAACAGAAAGTATATGATGCGCAAAGCGTAATTATTCGTTTTCTCGCCAATCAAGGAGAGAAATAGAATGAAAATTTGAAGAGACACAGAGTCCAGATCAATCATGCTTCTCTAAATAAACAAGTTTTCAATTGGGACCTGAAGGGTCGATATGTTAATGATAAAGTGTAAAATGAATGCCTGAACGGCATCCGGCGTCTTGGGCCTTTTTGAAGACGATTACCTTATTGCTGCTGCCCATATTGCATCAGAGGTGGATTTAAGTGTTGCAAGTGTCCATATCATTACCATACCGGAAGGTGACTACGGCTGCTGGCGGCTGATAGCAGCTACCGATTCACGATGTCATCCTGCGTGACAACACACGGTCGAATACAGCAGCTCTAACTAGCGAGAAGTTCACGAAACTGCAATGGCTTCTTATAAAACACTCACTTTATATTTTGACTTGTGACTACCATATGTTTGGTTCACTGAAGAAGGCATTAGGAGGAGATAGATTTGAAGACGAAGCTGATGTCAAACAGTATGTGCGCAATTGTACTGCCGCAGCCGTCTTATTTTTTTCCGTGAACGAATCAATAAGTATCATATACGATGGAGTAAATGTATTTCTGTTTAAGAAAACTATGGTGAAAAATAAATGACTCCTTTTTTATTTTTATGTATTACCACTAACGCTTTGTTACAGAGTTTTGGTTCATATTTGAACGACCTAAGTAGATTACTTCAGTGACTTAAAGACTCTCGTTCATGCATGCCTTTTGCCAATGATGTGGAGGGAGCAACATGAGCACTTACATTTCTGCTATTTTTGTGTCGTCAACATAATGGGTTTCTCTGCAAAAAACAAGAAGGCAATTCTGTATCCCAATTTACCTTCGGAAATGCAACCAGTTGCTCACGGTCCAGATCTTTCCGATTCTGTTCGCCCAGAATCATGTATTCCAGAGCATGAAGAAGAAGAAGGAGGAGGAGGAGGTGAAGAAGGTCTTCGCACATTCAGAATGATATTTCCATTCTAATGTCAATGAACCCCATATGATATCTCAAGAGACATTAAATGACATGGTTAGAGACCTAAATTGGCCTAAAAGATAAGTTTCCACATTTTAGTGAGGCATAATCAAAAAGGGTACTTTTGTTGATTCTCGGTTACGCCGATTGAAGAAACTGAATTCGTTCCGACGTGGAAGTAAAACGACAAGATGCCTGGGAAATGCTTTAAAGGTGTCGCGAAGTGCTTCTTCGGGAATATGAAATCCGAAAACGTTAAAAATTATGTATTAAAGGTACTGAAACTGTAGATTGCATACCGTGAGATGAAATGTAACATGTCTTTAAAGTTTCCTTTCTTGCACTCCCACTGGGCTTTTTTCGAAGAATTTGGGAAATTTTAGTGACGAAAATGGAGAGCGGTTCCATCTTTGACAATTGAAAGAAGTTATCCGGGGAAATGGAACCAACTTAGTAAATTATTGTTGGTTGGCAAGGAGGGAAACACGATTCTCATCTAACAAATGGAAGAGAACCAAAAGATCCTTTCAATAAGGAAAGTATTCTGTAAGATGTACTTACTGTTACCGTGATTTACCAAATTGCATAAATCAAACGGCTGTAAATTTAAAAAAATATACGTGGAAAACACCTAAGACTAAACTTCTAAGACGTATTAATATTCAGCAGGCAATTTGCTGCAAAGAAATTTGTTGTCTAGTGTAATTATTCAAAGCTGTGCGAAACAAATAAAATGTGATTGTTTTTCATTTTCATAATAATATTAATAACAATATTAATAAAATTATTATTATTATTAATATTAAAAACACAAAAGATACTCTTCTCCCCACTGTACGTTACACACATTTTTTAACTGTTTTTGACGTTGAATAAATAAACATATAAATGTATGTGATGCGTCACCTGAAGAAATGGCATGAATCATTTTGAGATGGAGCGGAAAAAGAGGTCTAATCTTGTTTTACAGACGAATAAAATGATGACGACATCCAACTCACAATCAGTACCATCTAAATTTATTAAAACGTTATGGCTGGTGGCCAGAGTTAGTCTACCGCCAGTTTTCTTTAGGGTTCTTTCGTAGATATTTTATTTAAATACCGTGCGTCGGAGAAACTTCTAAGATGGATAGACGACGTGAATATTTTCTCTGCCAGTTCCGAATGCTTCTGCGGCGAGAGGGAAATCAGCTGAAAAAAAATCTTTCGCCGTATGGTCGAGAGTGCAAGCTCACAGTCCAGTGCACTCCAGTCGTGAGAGTAAGTTGTGGTAGTCAACATCAAGATTGGTGCATCCCAATTGTAAAGACTCTCGTGCACACTTCAGCAAAGGCAGGAGCTTATGAGATACAATGACAAGCAAGATGGAAGTTGAATTGACGTTAGGAGTTATTTCGTGTTTACCCCCGCAGAACCGTTTGAATGAGGCGTTGAAATCCTCCGTAATGTAGCAGTTGATGACTAGTCAAAAGATTAAAGGAACGTTCAACGAACATTTTCCGATGTCTAACGAAATGTTGCGAAGGAATGCATAGACTTCCGTCTTATGCAACGCACGCGTTTCGCTCTCGTGCCTTCTTCCAGGAGATAATGAGCTGCACAGAGAAAAAGTGAAATAGAGGTCTACGCAGAAGGCGTGTAGCATCGGAGGCAGAGACGTGTCACTAGATGATGCGTTGCTGCATTAATTTTTGTGTTCATCAATCATTAAATGAGCTTATGTATGCGAATTGACAAAAATAACACATATTGATACAATTTGTAAAACGGAGTTTATCAAGGATTCCTTTGTTCTGTTTTATTTCATTCCAATATTGATTTTGTAATTAAGTTTCATGAAGAACGAATTTGTCAATGATTTGATTTTTACCGAGTTACAGGCACCATTTGATTTTCGTGTGTTATAGAACGTCAAAAAATGTACGAATATTTATAATTATTTCATGAACTCCGTACCTATTTATTTTGCTTAATTTATATGGTTATTTTTTACTCTTAATCAGTTCACATATTTCATTTATTATCTTATTTGAATAAGATTAAACGGAGAGTATTTCAGTCGTGAGATTTCACTAATAAATAACGTTGAATCATTTTCAACAAGCAACTAGAAGGCACCCAATTTCAATTATGCTTACTCGAAATTCTCACAAATATTCAGCAAAATCGACCATTGTGCAAAGTATTGTATATACGGAGCCAAATACTGTTATTAATGGTCTACAATCTTACATTTGATTGTTATTGTTCGTATTCTTCACATTTTGAGAAGAGATATAACAATAATAAAAAGTATTTTGTTCATGTTCAACTCATTGTTTTCTTTTAACTTCACTTAAATGGCAGTAGAAACTGGAACAATGATTTACTGATTGCTTCTAATGATGACCCTCAGTTACTTCGATCATGACTGCTGTGACGATGCCAACAATACTCTACTGGCTGCTGACTTCAAAGTAAGTTAGACAGCATCTTTAAACACCGTTAAGAGGACCGAAGATGTGTAGGAAACGGGAGAGCAAATACTACCTTTCTAAGAACTCTTTAAAGGGACATGATAAAGCATGACTCTTGATTCACCGCTGTTGCCAACGGAAAATTGCCCTGTTATTCTTACCGAACAGTGATTTCGGA